>BLSH010256412.1:665781-689765 GCA_018402905.1 Glandirana rugosa
GATTACAGTTCTAAAATCATCTCATAGTGCTATAGGGAGAGGTTTCTGCTGCTGCTGTGAGGGACAGATTAATGTTCTAAAATCATCTCCTAGTGCTATAGGGAGAGGTTCCTGCTGCTGCTGTGAGGGGCAGACTATAGAGTCGCGTGCGCTATTCCACATGCACGAACCGACGTACAGGTATGGCGGTTTGCACTATCCGACCAGCTTGCCGCAGTGTATCTGCGTGAGTTGGTCAGCAAGTGGTTAAAGCATCATATGTTTGGTATCTATTTACTCAGCATAACATATTTTATATTGTACCAAAAAATTGGGTATTTTATTGTGTTTTTTTTATTTTACCTTAGCAAGTTCCACATTTTGGTGCCCTTCTGTATAATATCTAGGCCTTCCAGTGTTGCTAAGCTTACAATTCATGTTAAGCAATATTCATAAATGTAAACTGAGTGGGTGGGGACTCTCAAGATTCATATTTTTTTGTGAAATTTTGTTTATTAGAAATTTTCACAGTACATGAGAGAACAATAAATCATGAAAAAAAAATATATACGCCTGTGACCAGTAAAGTAAATTTCCACCAGTAGCATTACAATAAATGCAGGATACATGTTCACACCCCATCCTCTCCATCCTACTAACAGTGATATACTATATCACAAAGGAGACAGCTCATACAGAAATTGGAACAAGTAGAGGTATTTAGGGAATGCGGTCACAGGCCTAACTTTTCATATGCCGGACTCTGTGGATATGAAAATGTATGTAAGCTATACAACTGTTTTCTGGCAATTAACCTCAATCCGAGGTAGTGGAAGTTGAAAAAAGCCACCCACCCCAGACTTTGTCAAAATGTAAGAAATGCACCTCTACTGAAATATGTGGCCTTGAGAAGGCGGATAGTCTTATTCACCAGTGACTTCCAAGCTGCAAAGATTTGTGCTGAATTTTTTTCCGTGATAAGACAATCAAATTCCTAGCATAAAATAATAACAAAGTAAGGAAGGGTGTGTATAGAATTAGTGGGAGCCAGAGAATCCACTAGTCTAAACAAGTAAACTTCATTGGAAGGAGCTATAGGGATAGTCATAACTGAAGTAATGCAAGAATTATTGGAAAGCTGGACAATCCCAAAATATGTGCAGGAAATTAGCATAGGTAGAGGAACAGCGCCAGCAAGAGGTCAATCAATTCCTGTATATACTAGCAAGCCTGGCCGGAATAAAATATATCCTATGGAGTAAACTAGGTGGTCTCTGGCAGACTCTAAATGGGAGAAAGAAACCTCCCAGATATCATCCCAGCCATCTGTATCTAACCCAGGAGCAGCAGCATACCAAAAAGACATACATGGTTGTAGGAGAGTGGTGGTTTGTGGGAATAAACATTTGTAAATATTGGAAAGCGCTTTAGACAAAGAATCTTCCCTCAACAGTTGCTCAATGTCACTAGATTGCATTGTGACTCAGCCAGTACTAAAATTGGAATGATAGGCATGCCGGAATTGTAGTTATCAAAATAGCTGGGTCCCCTGCCTAACCACATGCTGAATCGTTTTTATTCCAAACTTGGTCCAGACAACTGGATCAGGGTAAGAATAAAAGTGCCCTAAGATATGCTTTTTTTCCATAGGGGAGAGGTGCTCAAGATTCATATTATTCACTGAGCTATCCTAAGGTAACCCCAACACAAATGTCTTCAGCTTGTGGACACCTGCCTGTCACTTCACAAAGGAGGCAGTTGGTGTCTGATGTGGCAACACCAGTACAGACTGAAAATAGGGTGACTTCTCTGTTCCTATTGAAATCCTTAGCAATGGCAATTGAATGTATGTGTGTCAGATATGCATTTTTGTTAGCTCTCAGTTCTGTTTTAAACCTTCTAAACCATTTCAGCCATATAGGAGGCCATGATCTGCACGACACTAGGTGGCTGCTTTCTCTTAAATTTATAGCGGTCCTTTTAAAATAGTAGCATAACAACTTGTGATATAGTAGGGTAAAATGTGGGTTTTTCGAGGCATTTCTAAGTGAATTTAAACAGCTAGCTATTACACTGTTGCAGTACTTGAGAGATTATTTTTATAGGCAAAATATGGCAGTCACCACTAACTGCTCTGTAAATAGCCTGTGCAGTCAACTGACGAATTGATAAGAAGGAAAATTATGTTCTTCTCATGACCTTTATATGGTTTCTTTCTCACTTTTGCTGCTTCATGGGCTGCTCACTGATGGTATTCAAGATGGGTGAAAGCAGTCAGAGGTTGAAAAATGTGACCACATTTTGCAATACACCCAAGAAATGACTTTGCTGCAAAGTAATTTCTTGCTCTGAATCCTATGTAATTTATCTATGCATCTTCAGCCAAGCATTTCATTGAAACCTTTTGTTCCTAGATGCACTATAGTAATGGTTAAATCCTGTCATTGCAGGAGAAGCCCACTGAAAAATCACAAGGTCATTTGAGGACTACATTAAAAAAAACCTTTGCAATGTTTACCTTGTAACCTTGCAGTGTCCTTTTGGACAATGTGTTAATTATTTTTGATTTGGAGAATGATAGATTTGATTCATTTTATTACAAATTAGCAAACTCTTGGATGTCATTGCTTATATACAGTATTTCAATTTTTGATTTTCACTACTTCCTTACTGGGCACTTAAACCCCCCTCCTGCCTGGACCAATTTTCAGTTTTCAGCGCTGTCGCACTTTGAATGACAATTGCGCGGTCGTGCGATGTTGTACCCAAACAAAATTGGCGTCCTTTTTTTCCCCACAAATAGAGCTTTCTTTTGGCGGTATTTGATCACCTCTGCGGTTTTTATTTTTTGCGCTATGCACAAACAAAGAGTGACGATTTTGAAAAAAGAACAATATTTTTTACTTTTTGCTATAATAAATATCCAAAAATGAAAAAACACATTTATTCATCAGTTTAGACCGATATATATTCTTCTACATATTTTTGGTAAAAAAAAATCCGAAGCGTATATTGATTGGGTTGTGCAAAAGTTATAGCGTCTACAAACTATGGACGTTGGTTTATGGCGTTTTTACTTTATTTTGTTTTTTTTACTGGTAATGGCGGTGATCTGCGATTTTTATTGGGACTGCGATATTGAGACAGACATGTCGGACGTTTTTGACACTTTTTTGAGACCAATGACATTTATACAGCGATCAGATCTAAAAATAGACACTGATTACTGTATAAATGTCATTGGCAGGGAAGGAGTTAACACTAAGGGCGCAGTGGGTGTGTTCTAACTGTGGGGGGCGGGGTTGGCAGCGGCATGACAGATCTAACTGATCCCAGTGACTGATCCCATTCTGGCTCTCTGTGAGCAGATCGCCGGTCTCTGGCAGACATCGGGTCTGCACGACCCGCGGACACGCTCACGTGCTGTGCGGCGGTACGCACGCAAGCCGCCGGTGAGAGCGCGCCCAGCGCAAGCTAAAGGGGAGGAGGTCTATCGATGGCCTCCCGACATTTTAGATCCGCTCTGTAGCCTTCAATAGGCTATGGCGTGGATACGAAGTAGTTAAGATGGAGCTTAGCTAATATTTTTTTTTTCTCTACAGCTTTAGTTACATTACTTACATGTAAGGAATGATGTCCCATTATGTTCAGGCTGCTGGATTCTGTAGAAATCTTCACTGCAGGGCTGCCCTGTCCTCTTCTGGCTGTGGAACTTTTAGCACTATGGGGTTAACACCTTCAGGGCTCTGGGCCCCCTTCAAACCCTCCTTTCACTGTTTGCACTCCCTGTAACACAATCTGTGAATGGTGGAGACAATCCTATGAATGATCAGACTTTTCCCATTTACAGATTGTGAAAGAGATTTCTGCAGAATCCAGCAGCCTGAACATTGTGGTACATCATTCATTACAGGTAAGTAATGTAGCTAAAGCTGTAGAGATTTTTTTTTCTTATGAAGCTTAAGGGTAAACTAAGAGAATAGCCAACCTTTACAAGTATTTAAAAATTTTATTTAAAACCTTGGCAGTTTTAACAGCTTTAGTTGTTCCAGGCACCTTAAAAATAAAGTATGGTCACATAAAAAACAAATAGTCCCCTTAACCTGTGTGTGGCGCTTACCCCTGCAAGAGCCTCTAGATTTGTCGCAGGTTCTTCTCCCATATAGGAGCAATGGCAGCCAGGCACCCAACAACAGTCGCTTCTTTGGCTCAATAAACTGTCTAGGGGTTACCTTTTAAAAATTTATTGCGGATTAACTTGGATAGAGCATAGGGAGCTGTGGGATACTCAATGGATACTAAGCAGTAAACTGAGGACACTCTTCACTGTCACACTACTTCTCAGAGAGGCTCCTCCAGCAGTAGCCCTGAAATCATACAGCACCGGGACACCTTCAGTAATGTCCCAGGCCAGACAAGCACTAGCAATAGTAGGTTAGCAATATCGGCAGCAACAGTCACTAGGATTCATTTGTTCAGGTTTGTATTCACAGTGTCCCCAGAGGTGTCTGCCACCCAGCATCCACAGGTCTGTACTCACAATGTCCTTGGAGCTGTCAAAGATTTTTAAGAAATAGCAGCCTTGATTTCAGTGAACACATGCAGAACTTTAGCTGGGCTGCCTGGAAGGGCAGCAGCCTTTCAGGTTGATAACTTCTCCTCCTGGACAAGAACAGGGCAGTCCAGGCTCCAGACTATTTATACTCATTCCCAGCCACCATCTGGGCAACCTCCCCCAGGGATTGGCTGAGACAACCTAAATCTTCAGCTGCTGTTTTGGTCCATCCAGCACACTACATTCAAGAATCCTCCAGATGGCAGGGGGAAGCAATCAAACCTGTAGCCAGTGAAACCTAGAACAGCCCATAGCAATCACAAGCTTCTCAACTGACTTCATGAGAGCCACAGGAACTAAATGTACCTACCGTAGCTATCAGCCTATATAGGAGGGTTGCTACATGTGGTTTCAAGATCTTCAGTCCTGCCAGTTTCAGCTATGACAGCCAGTCAGTTGAAGCTGCTTTCCATGTCTGTTCTTGCGCCCAGTGCCCACATCATCAAGATGGGACATGGGTGTTGTTGGAAGTACCTGTTTATAATCCAGCACTGAAGACTGGAGGACTGTAAAGCTGGTTATCGCAGAGCTGCAGTGTAAGGTATTACCGGGTGTTAGAAACTTTTTGAAAATGAGCTAGAGATTGTTTTGGGGGAGGGGCATTTCTTAAATATAGCCGTCAAAATATTGGGACACCAGCCTTTACATGCACATGAACTGTAATGGTATCCCAGTCTTAGTCCGCAGGATTCAATATTGAGTTGGCCCACCCTTTGCAGCTATAACAGCTTCAACTCTTCTGGGAAGGCTGTCCACAAGGTTTAGGAATGTGTCTATGGGAATGTTTGACTATTCTTCCAGAAGCGCATTTGTGAGGTCAGGCACTGGTATGGATGAGAAGGCCTGGCTCGCAGTCTCCGCTCTAATTCATACCAAAGGTGTTCTATCGGGTTGAGGTCAGGACTCTGTGTAGGCCAGTCAAGTTCCTCCATCCCAAACTCGCTCATCCATGTGTTTATGGACCTTGCTTTGTGCACTGGTCCAAATCATTTGGTGCAGGGGGGATTATGGTGTGGGGTTGTTTTTCCGGGGTTGGGCTCGGTCCCTTAATTTCAGTGAAGGAAACTCTTAAGACTTCAGCATACCAAGACATTTTGGACAAATTCATGCTCCCAACTTTGTGGGAACAGTTTGGGGATGGCCCCTTCCTGTTCCAACATGACCGCACACCATGACTGCGTCTTCTTGTCCAACATCAGTGCCTAACCTCACAAATGCACTTCTGGAAGAATGGTCAAACATTCCCATAGACACACTCCTAAACCTTGTGGATAGCCTTTTGAGAAGAGTTGAACCTGGTATAGCTGCAAAGGGTGGGCCAACTCAATATTGAATCCTACGGACTAAAACTGGGATGCCATTAAAGTTCATGTGATTGTAAAGGCAGGCGTTCCAATACTTTTGCTAATATAGTGTATGTTTAACCACTGCAATACCGGTCACTTACACCCCCTTCCTTCCCAGACCAATTTTCAGCTTTCAGCGCTCTCACATTTTGAATGACAATTACTCAGTCATGCAAAACTGTACCGAAACACAATTTTTATCATTTTTTTCACACAAGTAGAGCTTTCTTTTGGTGGTATTCAATCACCTCTGGGTTTTATTTTTTGTGACATAAGTGAAAAAAGAGCAAAATTTTAAAAAAAACACTTTTTTTAGTTTCTATGATAACATTTTGCAGATAAGTAATTTTTGTTCATAAATTTGGGCCAAAACCTATACTGCTTCCTATCTTTGGTAGAAATAACCCAAATAAGTGTATATAATGTGAAAGTTATAGAGCCTACAAGCTATGGTGCCAATTATTGAAAATTGATCATGCCTGATGTACTGATGGCTTATCTCAATTCTTGAGGCCCTGAAATGTCAGGACAGCACAAATACCCCCCAAATGACCCCTTTTTGATAAGTAGACAGTCTAAGGTATTTAGTAAGAGACATTGTGAGTTTTTTGAAGGTGTAACTTGGGAAAAATTAATATTATTTTTTTTTTTACACAAAATTGTCATAACAAGTAGTTATTTCTCACACACAGCATATGCAACTACACCCAATACATTCTTCTACTCCTACCGAGTATGGCAATACCACATGTGTGAGACTTTTTCACACCCTGGCCATATACAGAGGCTGAACATGCAGGGAGCACCGTCAGGCGTTCTAGGAGCATAAATTACACATCTAATTTCATTCTTACCTATCACACTTTTGAAGGTCCTGGAGCACAAGGACAATGGAATTACCCACAAAATGGCCCCATTTTGGAAAGCAAACACCCCAATGTATATTCTATGAGGCATTATGAGTCTTTTGAAAGGTTCATTTTTGTCCACAAGTCTTTGAAAAACGCAGAAAAAGAAAATGAAAACTTTTATTTTTACACAAAGTGGTCAATTTATAACATATTTCTAATACATAGCATGTACATAGCAAAAATTACACCCCAAAATACATTCTGCTATTCATCCCGAGTATGGCAATACCACATGTGTGAGACTTTTTCACACCCTGGCCTCATACAGAGGTCCAACATGCAGGGAGCACCATCAGGCATTCTAGGAGCATAAATTACAGATAAAATATCCTAATGACCTATTTCACTTTTGAGGGCCCTGGAGCACCAGGACAGTGGAATTACCCATAAAATTACCCCATTTTGAAAAGCAAACACCCCAACGTATATTCTGTGAGGCATTGAGTCTTTTTTACGATTCATTTTTTTCCACAAGTCTTTGAAATACGTGGACAAAAAAAATGAAAACTTTTTTATTTTTACACAAAGTGGTCAATTTATATGATATTTCTAACACATAGCATGTACATAGCAAAAATTACCCCACAAAATACTCTTATGGGCTGGTGACAGGTAGTTGGGTACTCAGAAGGGTTGGTGACAGGTACTTGGGTAATATGATGGCTTGGTGACAGGTACTCGGGTACTCTGATGGTCTGGTGGCAGGTGTTCGGGTACTCAGATGGGCTAGTGACAGGTACTAGGGTACTCAGATGGGCTAGTGACAGGTACTAGGGTACTCAGATGGGCTGGTGACAGGTACTCTAGTACTCAGATGGGCTAGTGACAAGTATTCAGATGGACTGCTGACAGGTGCTCGAGTACTCTGATGGACTGGTGACAGGTACTCGGGTACTCTGATGGGCTGGTGACAGGTACTTGGGTACTCTGATGGGCTGGTGACAGGTACTGGGGTACTGTGATGGGCTGATGACAGGTACTCTAGTACTCATATGGGCTGGTGACAGGTACTCAGATGGGCTAGTGACTGCTATTCGGGTACTCAGATGGGCTAGTGACAGGTACTAGGGTACTCAGATGGGCTAGTGGCAGGTACTCAGATGGACTGGTGACAGGTACTCAGATGGACTGGTGACAGGTACTCAGATGGACTGGTGACAGGTACTTGGGTACTCTGATGGACTGGTGACAGGTACTTGGGTACTCTGATGGGCTGGTGACAGGTACTCGGGTACTCTGATGTGCAGGTGACAGGTACTTTGATAGGCTGTGACAGGTATCAGTGTGTGAAGAGGAGAACCCGGTAACAGCTCGTTACCGCGGTTTGTTGACATCATGTGACCGGCTGTGATTGGACACAGCCGGTCACATGGTAAAGAGTCAATTTCATTGGCTCTTTACCTTGAGCAGGGTTGGGCCTTGTCCGAGGGACAAGCCCAAACCCCAATCGCTGTGCTGCGCGCCCCCGAGGGCCTCTTAAATGTGAGATCTGGGGTCAAAAAGACATCACAGTTACACTAAAATGCAATCAAAAATAAATAGATAAAAATAAATAAATGTCATTTGAAAAAAAAAATTCCCCTTTAACCTCCCTGGCGGTATGATTATTCAGATTTTTGGTGCTGAAAGTGGTACATTATTTTGCATGGAAATTTGGCGTTTGATATTGTAGGCCTGAATAACTCACTTAAATCTGTCCAAACAAGAATCTAGTAGACATCCCGGGTATGATAAAGTTTGAAACATGAAATCATAAATTATAATATAAAAAATAACTAAAAATAATTATCAAAATAATGTAATAGTAATAAAATGTATTCAATAATGTAATCAAACCAAAAACACTGAACTTTGTGCGGTTGCAGAATTTTCGCTGCTGTCACTTTCATTGTCTGATGATAAATTTCCCCAAAAATCAGTATCACTCAATTCTGCAAATGATTCTTATTTACTATCGCTGTTTTCTAGCTGATCAAAAACCACTTTTGACGTAAAGGGACACTTTTTGGTTGCCATGGACATACTCAAGTTTCCAGGCATAAAGAATGACATATATAATATAAAGGTGCATGCAGGACACTGGGCAAACCACTAGGGACAAAGGGGATGTGAAATTATTTGATACAGTAATGTAATCTTACAGATTACAGTGTACTGTATGTTTAATGTGTTTCACTTTTTGAATTTGCCGCCAGTCTCTGCCCCCGTGCAACGCGACGCTCGCAGGGAACGGAGCCCGGCACACAGAGGCATCGGGCGGAGGACACAGCCCGCACCGACAGGGGACATCTCTGGATCCAACGGGCAAGGTAAGTAACGCTGCCTGGATCCAGTGATGCAATCCCTAGTGTGGCTCGGAGTTACCGCTAATGGTAATGAAATTCTACCCCGAGCCACACTCGGGAATACCGAGGTTAATGGTGGGCATACACTATATGAAAAATCGGCCGAACGAGTTTTCGAAAAACGAACACACGGTCGTGAGAGCAAACGATTTTGCCATCATGTAATGACCGAAATTTGATCCATAAATCTTTCAACTGACACAAATAATTTGTTTATCGTTCCTTTTGTCACATAAGCCTAGTGCAAACAGTTCGGGCGAGAAACATAGTAACCTTTCAATTTATCCTCAGTTTTCCAAACCTTTCCTTCGATATATTGGCTCAAAAACGGCACAACTAATTTTCGATGTGTGCCCATTAACTGGACGATAAACTAACGACCTGTCCAAATGACAGATTTTCGATCTACTTTTTTGTCTAGTGTATGGCCAGCATAAGAACATTGCTGCTTCCGCCATTCAATGCTATGGAGCCGAGTGGGGGCCATCTTTCCCTCACTCGGCTCCATGTCTGTCAGGAAAGAGGACGTGGTCGGCTCTGCCGCTACCAACGGCTCCGGTAAGCAGCGGAGACGACTGGAAAGCGGCGGGAGGGGGTTCAACTCTCCTTCTGCCGATAAAAGTGATCTCGCTGCGAATCCGCTGCAGAGACCACTTTTATCTGAAAGCCGACTGCCCCCTGTTAAAAAAATACAGAGGTTATGGCAGCTATCTGCTACCATTACAACAGTATGCAACGGCAAAGTACTGTCGTATAATGACGGCAGACGGACGTTAAGTGGTTAAAGCAGCTGTGCAAAGTAAAAGAAAGCATGAAAACATGGCCCGTTGGGGGTACTTGAGGACTGAGGTTGAAAACCACTCCTGTTTTGTACGTGAGGCCACCAAGGGCCCACCCACATCCCAAAAGCAACAGATACTGGAGAAGTGCACTGGCTGCTGGGAGGGTGAGGAATGGGATAAGTTATTCTGCTTATTCATCATCCCCAAGACAAAAGCAAGCAGTGACCCTTACAGTGGTCCCCCTTCACACTGCACAGGTACATTTGTTCCAGCCAAAAAGTTCAGCTTTAATGGACTGCAACCCACCATTCTCAAAGTAAAAACAAACCGCTACAATAGTGGCATATAAACACCATCATTTTTTTATTTATGCATTTAAGGATTGGATTTTGTTTTGCCCTAAGAAGCCGGGCACTATTAAACAAAATATGAAATGTTCATAGATGAAAATAAGATGGCTTTTTAATACATAGTTTCCCTTGTTTTCTGCTTTGGTGTACTGGTATTTTTCTGTTAAAACTTACATAATAAACTCTGCTAGATCTCACCTTGAATCTCTTGCCCTTGCAAATTGCTTACCAGCCTTTTTTATTATGGATCAGTGATTCTTAAAAGAATACATCAGATGGTTAAAAATGGCCCACCAGTATCATCTATGTCATTTACTTAGTGTTATGAACCTCTGTACTGTCAAATGCCTATTCATTACTCACTGCACGCACATACTACTAACCAGTCAAGGCACTGTAATACAAATGGCAGTGCTATTTTCACTCTGGCAGCAAATGTACCCAGACATATACTCCTTGCATGCATATTAGCATTATCAATAAAACACCAGAGTGAAGAAGAAATAACAAAAATGCTGTATATGCAAATTGGTTGTGTTTACTTATGTGTGAAGTGATGTTAAATGCAGTTAAAGCCAACCTGTACTTTGCCCATTTCAGGGCCAAAGAAAGCAGTTGAAGTGTTTGTTCACCTTTACAGAAAAAATGTAAAGGTGAATTAACAATGGACACCCTCCCTGCACCTTAGTCCCTGCTGTACTTACCTCCAGGGTTGTTGAACTTTCAGTCCTCTGCATCTGGTTCAGTGGTCCGGGGATTTGAAAGTCCAGTAACTTTGCCTAGGCTGAGATGGTATCATACATACCTCCCAACAATTCCCGATTTGGCAGGACTGCCCTGCAATGTCAGGAAAATCCTGGGGTGACATGAACCCCAGGATAATCCCAGTATGTCCTCATTAAGTCTCACCACTTGCAGCAAGAATCTGCCTACCAAACTCAGACCACCACTTGACATCCACTGGCAGCCGACACTCCTGCTTCCCAGCACTGCCTTCTAAAAATCCACCTACATGATATCACTCTGTAGGCAGAGTTCAGTTATTCTTTCTTCTTAGTGTGCAGTAGCAAGCAAGGCAGCCATCTCAGGCATGTCAGGGTGGGAGGAGATTTGGGAGAAGGCTACCTACAAGTTAGATTCCAGTAAATAGGGACTGTGGTGACCCCAGGCAAATGAAAGAGGGCAGTGTCAACATGGTACCATCCTGCGAGGGGCTTTGGACTTCAAGGACCTTTATGCACTGGGTGGGGGCTTCTTTTATTAGGCTGTACTGATCAATTCCAAGGAGCAGCAGGACCTGGTGACCCTCAAAAAATATGTCAACAATAACATAAAATGACTCCATGAGCTGCATAAATCGGACAGCCACTCATCTATGTACAGAAATTGTTCATATAAATGGCAACTGTAAAGATATTGCTAGGAGTCACACTGAAGTGTTATGCACAATTCTGGGTCAGTGTCAAGAGACTGAAGTACTCATATTACTGCGCTTGGTGATTAAAAAAAAAACTATATAACAAATTCAATAAATGCAGCTGCACTCAACAGCACATCCAGATACCAAATGTGATGATAATCAAAAACCAAATATTGTTATGCTGCGTCCTTAAGAACTCAATTCAATTGTGCAAATACTGCAACTGTGCAGTTCATATTAAACAACTTCTATAATGTGCTAATATCATAAATAGTGCAAATAAATAAATAATTCATTGATACAAATGTTTATATGTATCCTAAAATAAAGTTCATTCCATAAAGTGCAAACACTGCAATATGTGCAAATCGTGGCGAAATAAAACTCTTCAGTGAGCAGACAGATTCCTCTGTGGCTTATATGTGACTCCTCTACCACACATAAATACCAGCCTCTTAACTAAGTGATAGACCCCAGGTTATAGGAGGTCAGATAGAGCTTTTTCAATAAAGGATTGTTTACTGTTCACTCCTCTTTGCATAGGGAACCACGGGCCTCACCAGAAAGGATGTTTGGTGGACCTGCAAAACATGAATCACAAAAGCCGCATGGTGTAAAACCGCATGCACCACTTTAACATAGAAAGGTACTCACAATATACGAAGCAAACAGAGAAGCATTACAAACGGACTCAGCCACGGATCCTGGTGTTTGATGACATCAGCTTTAGCCCTGCTCTAATGGGTTTAGTTGTAGGAAGATGTTCTCAATGGGATCCCGGTCCATTTGTAATGCTATTCTGTTTGCTTTGTATATATATTCTGAGAGATTAGCTCATGGGGATCACCTTTCCTGGGAAAAAGGCAGCGTGCAAGCAAACTTTCTTAAAAGTCTTGCTAGGTTTATTAGCAAAGGTTGCAGAGATAATAAACAAACAAAGTAGAAAAACAAATCCTTGCAGTCCGGCGCTAAATCAAACAGAACAGGTAACTCACTATATGGTGCCGGGCTCGTCCCAGACATCCCCAAACAAAAGCTAATGCAAACCTTTCTTTTTGAGTCCTTCAACAACCAACTCCCAATGTGTAGCTCTCTCAGACTAGTGTTTCTAAATCCTAGACCAGAGCAACACTATGCTCTGCTCCTGGTCATTTAACCACACCTGGGACTGGACTCTAGTGGACCCGAAAACTACGATTCAGTCCAATCCATGTAAACGTATGCAAGGCAACAAATATTGTCCGTCTATCACTTCGCCTTGCATACCGTCACATATCCCCCCATCTGCTCAGGCCCCTGGGGTTGAGCAACTGTCCCAACCATACAGTGGACCCGGGAAAGGGCATCCGCATTATTTTGCAGCTTTCCAGCTCTATGCTCCACTGTAAACTTAAAGGGCTGTAAAGCGAGGAACCACCTTGTCACCTGACCATTCTTTTCCCTGTTGTCACACATCCACTTCAAGGGGACATGGTCGGTGACTAGCCTGAACGGTCTCCCCAACAGATAATACTTCAGGGCGTCTAAGGCCCATTTGATAGCGAGACACTTTTTCTCTATGATGGCATCATTTTTTTCATGTCTGTTCAGCTTGCGGCTCAGGTATACCACTGGGCGCTCCTTCCCGTCTCTGATCTGGGACAGTACCACCCCTAGATACACATCAGAGGCATTGGTCTGCACAACAAATTCCCTTGAAAAATCCGGGGTCACAAGCGCTTACTTTAACCGCTGGAAAGCCTTTTCAGCCTCAGGATTCCACTTCACTATGACCAACCCTCTACTCTTCGTCAGGTCTGTTAGAGGGACAGCAATGGTGGCAAAGTCGGGTATGAAACGCCTGTAGAACCCCGTGATCCCCAGGAATGCACGCACTTGTTTTTTAGTCAGCGGTTGTGGCCAAGGTACTTTGCCTCCTCCAAACTATGGCACATTTCTTAGGGTTGGTCGTGAGTCCCATTCTCTGAAGGGCTATTACTACCGCTTGTACCCAGGGCAAATGAGATTCCCACTCTGGGCTGTGGATAATAACATCATCCAAATAAGCTGCTGCTGCATAGGAGCGATGCGGCCTTTTTTTTTTTTTTTTTATAATCACTTTATTTGGATTTTTTCAATTGTCAATTAACATAGTATACATCAAAAGGATACAGACATATTAATCTGTGTAGATAGATATGCAAGTTGAATCATTTAGAGATAATTAAACTAAAAGCAACATTAACTTCCATACGTTAGTCCTGGAAGGGTCTAGCTCAACATAACGGGGGGGGGGGGGGATGTCCCCCGGGGTGGGTAGAAGCCTTGAGAAATAAATCTGAGGGAAGGTCTATCATTAACTGAGGGGGGTTCTCTCATGTCCAAACCTGATGAAATTACCATGTAGATTGAGCGGAAAACAACTCCCCCGTCCTCGTCCTAAGACATAGCTTAGAACTTACAGGCTTAGAACATATAAGTAAACAAGTAGCATGAGTGTTCTGAGTAATATTAATATTCAAACAAAATCTTAGAACATAGAATGCAGATTAAGGTGTCCACGGAAACTTTAAGACGTTAGATTATTGAGTGGATGGCTTAACGTGGGTTCTTGAAGATGATGAGGGCTGGTGTGGGGGTGGGGAAGGGTAATGCAGGTTCGCGTTTTTGGAGTGGAGGTCTGAAGAGTCTCTTGGCAGTTCACGTATGAAGGTAGAGCAGAGGTCCTCTAGGTTCCTGTCAGGGAAGGTTTTTTGTATAAAGGATTGCCATTGACGAAGGCATCTTTTCTTTGATTTTTGACTGTAAGTCCAGCACTCTAGCAGCTCCCTTCGGAGTAATAAGAACAAGTGGTTTTTGATTGCGTCCAGAGCCGGTAGAGAGGGTTTAATCCAGTGGTTTGGGACGGCTTTCCTGGTGGCGAGTAGGCAGAGATGTATCTATTGTGGGAGGTATTGGTGTTGAGGTCGGGGCCTTGGCGAGGCGAGAGAGGATAGTGTTTTGGGTTATGATCCAAAGACCATGAGTTGAGGATCTAGAGGGATGTCCCAAGAGGTTATCTCCTTCACATAGTCTTTTATTTGGTTCCAGAGGGTGGTTACTTGTGGGCACTTCCATAGGCGATGATATAGTGAGGGCCTTTGGGTGTTGCACCAGGGGCAGGCATATCTTCTCTCCTCTGGAATTTCCTGGGGAAAAATTGGAGATATAGGCTCTGTGCAGTATCCTAAATTGTGTTTCTCTCCATGTTTCATTAATACTGATTTTAAGAGTTCTCCTGTACCCTTCCAGTAGCACCTGAGGAAGGTATTCTGTTTGTAGTTATTTGTGCCATGCCTTGGCTGAGGTTACACTTATCGGCTTGGTGAAGATGTATATGAGAGGTTTGTATATGGCCAATGTGGATATATCACCCTGTTCGACTATTTTGTCCAGAAAGGTATGTTGGAACCTAGTTTCAAGCTTTGGACAAATGTTGTTAACGTAGGAGGATACTTGAAGGTGATGCAAGTTATGTAAAGGCGGCAGGTGGAAGTCTTTCAGAATTGATTCATAAGGTCTGATTGATCCCTTCTGGGTGTCATACAATGTGGATATTCAAGTTAATCCCTTTTGTTCCCAGATGGTAAATGCTGCATGTTGCGTGGTAGCTGGAGAACATCGGGTTTCCTCGGATTGGGAGATGTAGGGATATGTTAGGGGAGGCCCTCAGTTTTTTCCTCACCTCCCTCCAGGCAATGATGGTGTCTCTGGTGAGAAGGTTAGTCCGTAAGGGTTTAGGTAGCGCCCTGAGATTACTATGAAGTATGACCTGGAGGTTGTATGGTGCTGTCATTGCAGATTCTAGTTTGTAATTGGAGAATTGGGATTTCTGTGTAAGCCAGTCAAGTCCTATACGTAGGAGACACGATAGGTTATACACCCTTATATGGGGGATCCCTGCCCCACCCTCGCTCTTCGGGAGATATAATTTATCTAATGCAATGCATGGTTTCTTTCCCTTCCTTAAGAAAGTCGTTATAGCGCTGTTTATTTTTTGGATATCGATGTGCTTAATCAGCACAGGAATTGTCTGCATTGGATAGAGAAGGCGTGAGAAGCTTGCCATTTTATAAAGGTGGCATCTCCCAAACAGCAAGAGGGGCAGGTCCCTCCAGGTCTCCAGTTCGCTTATGATTTTCTTGAATAAGGGGGGGTAGTTTAGCATATATAGGGATGCGGGGTCTCTTCCTATGTTCACTCCCAGGTATGTAATATGGTGTTTTGCTATTAAGAAAGGGGATGTTAATGTCCATGATGCCTTTCCCTGTGTACCTAGAGGGAGAATTTCGCTTTTATTGAAGTTAATTTTTAAGCCCGAGCAGGCTTGGAAATGTTGGAAGATGTGTTGGATTTGGGAAATGTCCTTTTTGGGGTTGGCCGTGAAAATTAGTATATCATCGGCAAAGAGGGTAGTTCCTCTTTTCCAAATTGTACGCCGTGTAAGGGGGCTTGAAAGTTTAGGTAGTGAGCTAGAGGTTCCAGTGCCAAATTAAACAATAGAGGGGATAGGGGGCACCCCTGTCTAGTTCCTTTGTGTAATCGGATGGGATTGGAGATTACTCCAGCTGCTACTATCCTGGCCGACGGGAAGAGTATAGGCTCTGAACAAAGTGGGTGATGGGGCCCAAAAAAACGAAGCCCTCCAGGACCCGTGACAACCATTGGAAGCTGACATTGTCAAAGGCTTTCTCAGCGTCAAGCGTAACAGTGGCAATGTCCGCTGAAGGATTGCTTTTAGCATGATCTAAAACTGCAAGAACCTTTCTTATATTTGTAGACGCCGATCTGCCTTTGACAAAGCCAGCTTGTGCGGGGTGCACCAGATTTGGTAATATGTGGGTCAGGCGGGAGGCTATTCTTTTTGATAGTAATTGGGAGTCAAAGTTTAATAGTGAAATGGGTCTATAAGCTCCTGGGTCAGTGGGGTCCTCACCTTTTTTTTCCTATTAGTTTTATATGTGCCTGTTGACCTGAGGGGAGATATGGTCCCCCATTCCAAATTCCGTTGAACACCATGTTGAGGGTGGGTGATATATATTTTTTGGTTAGCTTATAGAATTCCCCAGTTAGGCCGTCTGGGCCCGGAGACTTATTGTTGGTTAGGGAGTTTATTCCTTCTTCGATCACTTTCTGTAGGATGGGGGCGTTCAGGAAGTCTAGTTGATCCTGCGTGATCTGTGGGAGGTTAGAGGATTTTAGGAGGTCCTCCATATATGATAGATTTGCTGTGTCTAGGGCGTAAAGAGAGGCATAGAAAGTTTGAAGGACTTGTTGATTTCTAGAGGGGAAGTTACTAGTTTGTCCTGAGGATCCTTAAGGGACGTAATGTGTGTAGGCTTCCTGTGGCCTTTACTGAGCCTAGCCAAAAGTTTTCCGGCTTTATTACCATGTTTGTGTAAAATAATGGTCATAGTGGGCTTGTTTAATGTGTTCCTGTGTCTCAACCCAAGTCTCAAAATCAAGTTTAGCAGCTTGCCATTCTGATCTGTTATTCTGGTTGTCAAGCGCAATTAGGTTTTGTTGGGCTATTCTAAGTCTTTGACTGGCCGCTTTGTAAAAACTAAGGGACTCTCCTCTTTTGCGGTACGCTGAGTATGAAATTATTTTGCCTCGTAGAAAGACCTTTCCGGCATCCCAGAATAAGTTAGGAGTTTGGAGATGTTCGTTATTTGTCTCTAAGAATTCTGTCCAAGCCTGTTCCAGGACTGTTTGGAGTTTACTGTCTTGGGCGAGAAATGAAGGGAATCTCCAGATTTTAGGATGGTTGGATGAGGAAGGGTCTTCCAATGTAATGGAAATAGGAGAGTGATCGGAGATCACTAGCTCATGTATATCTGTATCGCTGATTTGTTGGTCTGGCAAAGGATTTATGTGGTGCTGAGTAGTACGTGTACTGCCTTTCTATTGGATGGGATATGCGCCATGGGTCTAGTAACTGGGTTCCTATCATGAATTTTTCTAGCAGTGACGGGTGGTTTGCTTGTGATGCATTGGTCTTATGCTCCCATCGGGATCGGTCCTCCTCAGTATCATGTACCGTGTTAAAATCGCCTCCTATTAGGTGTGGAGTAAGCGGAACTTTCATGATACACTTAGTGAGATTTTGGAAGGACAGTGAGGGCGAGTTGGGAGCCTAAACATTGGTAATTGATATGTCCTTGTTGTTAATTTGCATGTGTATGGTTGTTAGCCGACCCGTGGTATCATTGTCTACTGATAGTAGGTCGTATCTCAATCTCTTATGAAGGAGAATTATGACCCTAGCCTTTCTGCCCACCGCCGACGAGCCCATGACTTTGCCCACCCACAGTTTTTGCAGCCGGTGAAAGTCTTCCGATGCCAAGTGAGTTTCTTGTAGGAGGGCAATGTCGGTGTTTAGACCTTTTAAGTGTCTTAGTACCGTCATACGTTTAGACGGAGATCTAAGACCTTTTATGTTCCAGGAGACTATTCTCATAGCGTTACCTT
Organism: Glandirana rugosa; assembly: GCA_018402905.1. Taxonomy (NCBI): domain Eukaryota; kingdom Metazoa; phylum Chordata; class Amphibia; order Anura; family Ranidae; genus Glandirana; species Glandirana rugosa. The sequence goes on from BLSH010256412.1 coordinate 684,019, forward strand.
ATGTGATGGGAGGTGTGAAGTTGTGATAAAGAAGTTGTATAAGTGACATATTATGAAAGTGACTTACAGTTTGTTGATCAGGAGTGAGACCACCATGGGGAGTGAACATAGAAGCGAACCTGCAGGGGAGATAGGGGAAGAAAAGAAAGAGATAATGATTATAACATCAAGCAAAACACAAACTGTCTCTTTTAGGCACTTCTCTTTTTTCCGCATGGGTGCTCCGACAGAACCAGCGTTGCCGAATACCCGGGGTTGCAATGGATACAATTATTGGTTCCTGTTAGGAAAAGACTGTGCTAAGGGTTAATTGCATTTGATTGTTGTAATCCCTGGATGAGCAGCTCTATTTAAACTTCCTGCTTCCTGTAGCAAGTGCTGTCCGTTCTACAGCGTGTGAGTGTTCCTGAGTAGTCTGTATCCTGATTTCCTGTTCCTGTGACCCGGCTTGTTTCTGACGTTGATTGATCTCCACTTGCACCGACCCCCAGCTTGCCCACGACCATTCTCCTGCCTGATCCTTGTGTACTTCACCTTCCTGCCTGTTGACCACCTTGCCTGCACCTGACGACCCCTCTGCCTACTCTACCGCTTTGCCAGCCAGTTGACGACCTCAGCTTGCACCACCACTCTACTACTGCATGAGCCGCAACTGGACCCTTCACACCATCGTCAGTGATCCTGTCCGACCCTCGTGCCCCCCAGTGCTCCCGAACCTCCTGTCTGCTCTACCAGGGGTTCCCGAACCAGGGCCTTAAGAGTGGTTGCTCCCTGCACAAGACAGACTCCACCACCAGGTGCGTGACAGCAACGGACAGCCATGTCTGAGTCTGCGCAGGGAGCACCCTCTGCTAAGGATGAACTTTGTGTACATCTGGCCGGCCTTAAACAGGCGGTCAAGACTCTGCAGGAGGGCTATACCCGGCTGGAAGAATGGGTTCAGGAACTCTCCATACCTGCAGCTGTTGGGAGTGGCCAGGTCGCAGGTCACACCATTGTGGCCTTACCATCCGAACCCAAAGTCCCCCTGCCAGATAAGTTTTCTGGGGACCGCCGGAAGTTCCGGAGCTTCCGCAACGCTTGTGAACTATATATTGGCCTTCAGCCTCGTACTTTCTTGCTGGAAGCTACGAAGGTGGGACTTGTTATATCCCTGCTACAGGAAGAGCCCCAGGCCTGGGCACATCGGTTGTGGGAGCAGCGAGCCCCAGAGGTCTCCACTCTGGTCCTGTTTTTCCAAGCCATGGCTCGCCTTTATGAAGACCCCCACCAGGCGGCCACCACGGAGGCTGCATTACATACCCTCCAGCAGGGTTGCCGCTCCGCTGAGGACTATGTGGCGGAATTCAGGCGGTGGAGCGCCGATACAGCATGGAACGATGCCGCCTTCTGCCACCGCTTCCGTTTAGGTCTATCTGAATCCCTCAAGGATGAATTGGCCCATGTGGGGGTACCCTCAACCCTGGAGGCACTCATCAATCTGGCCATCCGGATTGACCGGCGCCTTAGGGAGCGTCGAGCTGAAAGAACCCCAGGATCCCCTCGCTCCATCTGGATGCCACCTCGGGTTCCTAGCTACCCCAGACCAACTCCCTTCGCCTCTGCAACCTCCTCCCCCTCTCCTCCGGATACCTCAGAACCCATCCAGCTAGGGCTCCTGCGCCCTTCTCTCACCCCGGAAGAGAGACAAAGGAGGTCCTCCCTGAACCTGTGTCTTTACTGCGGAGAACCCGGACACAGGGTGAGATTCTGTCCCGCCAAGCGCGGTAAGTGCCCTCAAGTCGCTACCAGTGACTCACCCTTGCTACTGAACCCAGTATCCCACCTCATGGTCCTTCTCTCCCTGCAGCTTCCTAGAGGGACTTTGCAAGTCCCAGCCATCATTGACTCAGGAGCATGTAGCTGCTTTATGGACGAAACCTTTGCAGCCCTTCATCAAATCCCTCTTCTGCCGAAGACCCAGGGACTTGTCATCCATTTGGCAGATGGATCCCCCTTTAAGTCTGGCACGGTCACCCATGCACCTGCTCCTCTACATGCTACCACGGCCGATGGCCATCAGGAGCTCCTCCTTCTTGACGTAATAGCGTCTCCTTTGTGCCCCATCATCTTGGGCCTGCCCTGGCTCCGGGCGCATAGCCCCTCTATAGATTGGACCCTCGGGACTATTAGGTTCCAATCTCAGTACTGCCAGCAGCACTGCCTAAAACGGATTGAAGTTATTACGCCCCTCCTGGGCTGTCTGGACGCAGACTCTGATCCTGAAACCCGCCAGTCGGTCCCTGCAACTTACCACAGTTATTTGGATGTGTTCAGTAGGAAAAGGGCTGAGAAACTTCCCCCTCACCGTCCATATGACTGCCCTATAGAGCTCCTGCCAGGAGCAGAAGTGCCCTTTGGGAGGATTTACCCTCGATCAGAACCTGAGTTGGCGGCCCTCAAGGCCTATCTGGATGAGAATCTGGAAAGGGGTTTCATCCGACCTTCCACGTCCCCTGCAGGGGCTGGCATATTTTTTGTGGAGAAAAAGGACCACTGCTTACGCCCCTGCATCGACTACCGGGAGCTCAACCGGATTACGGTCAAGAACCGTTACCCCTTACCCCTGGTACCAGAGCTGTTTCAAAGGTTGGGGTCCACCACCATTTTCACTAAACTTGACTTGCGGGGGCGTACAACCTAGTTCGCATCTGGGAAGGCGATGAATGGAAGACCGCCTTCTGTACTCGCTTCGGGCACTACGAGTACCTGGTCATGCCCTTTGGCCTATGTAACGCGCCCGCAACTTTCCAACACTTTGTGAACGATGTGTTCAGGGACTACCTAGACCTGTTTTTGATCATCTACCTAGATGATATTTTGATTTTTTCCTCATCCCTGGAGGAGCACCGTGAGCATGTAGCCAAGGTCCTGGGCCGCCTCCGGCAGCATGGGCTATATGCCAAGGCTGAAAATTGTGCCTTTGACCAATCAAGCATTCAGTTCCTTGGTCTAGTCATCTCTGAGACCGGTATCACAATGGACCCACAGAAGGTCTCTACTATCCAGGATTGGCCGGCACCCACAGACAGGAAAGGGGTCCAACGTTTCGTGGGCTTTGCAAATTTTTACAGGAAATTTATAAAGGGGTTCTCTGCCATCATCACTCCTATCATGCAACTCACGAAACAGAACATCCATTTCCAGTGGTCTCCAGAGGCTGAAGCGGCCTTTCAGACCCTAAAGGGTTTATTTACCACAGCGCCCATCCTGAAGCACCCTGACCCAGCTTTGCCCTATGTGCTAGAGATGGGCTCTTCGGAAACCGCGGTCGGCGCAGTTCTCTCCCAGGGACAAGGATCCAAGGCCTTGCTCCATCCCGTCGCGTTTTTCTCCCGTAAGCTATCTGCACCGGAGAAGAACTACGACGTGGGGGATAGAGAACTCCTGGCAATTAAAGCAGCACTTGAAGAATGGCGGTACCTACTCTAAGGGGCCACTCACCCCATCCTGATACACACAGATCACAAGAACCTGGCGTATTTAAGAACTGCCAAGAGGTTAAAACCCTGCCAGGCCCGCTGGGCTCTTTTCTTTTCAAGATTTCTGTTTCACTTGACCTACCGGCCAGGGTCAAAAAACGTCAAGCCGGATGCTCTCTCCCGAATGTTCTGTGATCCCAGCAACTGTTCCCCTCCGGACACAATTCTCCCTTCTAGGAACTTCCTGCTCACTCAAGAAGATCTGCTGTAACAGATCAGACGATCTCTTGCTGGCTCAACTGGCCCCTCGGATCCCAGGCTGCTGGTCAAAGACGGGCTATGGTGGTACGGTCACCGGATCTTTGTCCCGGTAGAGCAACGTCCTGCTATCCTAGGATTGTGCCACGACCACAAATTGGCGGGGCACTTTGGAGCTCGTAAAACATTTGAACTGCTCTCACGCTCCTTCTGGTGGCCTCTTGCCGAAGAGGACTGCAGGAAGTACACCAACACATGCGCTATATGCGCCCAAAACAAGACTGACAAGGCCAAAGCTTGGGGTCTCTTGAATCCACTCCCAGTGCCTGAACACCCCTGGACCCGGATAGCGATGGACTTTATTGTTGAGCTACCTCCATCCCAGGGATACACCACCATCTTTGTGGTCGTAGACTGCATGACCAAAATGGCCCATTTTTTGCCTATGAAAGGCACACCTACCACCACAGAAACGGCAAAAATCTTTGTTCGGGAAATTATCCGACTTCATGGAGTACCGCTCAATATTGTGTCAGATCGCGGGGTCCAGTTTACCTCCAGGTTCTGGAAGGCCCTGTGTTCTGCATTGGAGATTGAATTGTCCTTTTCCTCGGCCTACCAAACCAATGGCCAAACTGAGAGAACGAACGAGACCCTGGAGCAATATCTTCAATGTTTTTCCTCGTTCTCTCAGGACGACTGGGCCTCTCTACTACCACTGGCCGAGTTCGCCTTCAACAACACGGTTCACTCGGCCACCAAACAGTCTCCATTCTGGGCGAACTACGGCTTCCACCCAACTTTCCTTCCCGGTTCAGTCCCTGAGAGTACAGTACCAGCGGTTCAGGAAACCCTAGAATTCTTTGAAAGGAACAACCAGCTCCTACGGGATACGCTTGCTAAAACCACGGAACTCAGTAAGGGAGCCTTTGATAAGAAAAGACGGGGTGAGCTGGAACTCCAACCGGGTAATATGGTCTGGTTGGCCACTAGGAACTTGAAACTGGCTTGCCCATCAAGGAAGTTAGGTCCTAGATTTATTGGCCCTTTCCCGGTGAAGGAAAGGATCAATAGGGTGGCTTACGAACTGGTCCTACCCTCATCATTACGTGTTCACCCAGTGTTCCACGTATCCCTGCTGAAGCCAGTCTGTTAGGAGAAGACTGTGCTAAGGGTTAAGTCAGTTGGTTGTGGTTTCCTCTAATTCCTGGATGAGCAGCCCTATTTAAACTTCCTGTTTCCTGTAAGCAAATGCTGTCCTTTCTACAGCGTATCCGTGTTCCTGAGCGACCCGTCCTGAGCTACCTGTTACCTGTGACCCGGCCTGAACCCGCATCTGCTTGAACTCTGCCTGCACCGACCCCAGCTTGCCTACGACCACTCTTCTGTCTGATCCCTGTGTACTTCAATCTGCCTGCCTGTTAACGACCCTGCCTGCACTTGACCATCTGACTGCCTGCTCCTCCTGTACTGCTCTGCCCGCATGTTATCGACCCGGCCTGTCTCACTACTCTTCCATCTTGCACGACCTTCTGGGCGACATCTTACCATCACAAGTGTCCTATCCAGCCCTCGTGCTCCCCTGTGCTCCAGCGCTCCCTGTCTGCTCTATCAGGGGTTCTGGAACCAGGGCCGTAAGAGAGGTTGCCTTCTGCATAAGCCAGACTCCACCACCAGGTACGTGACACAGTCCCTCCAGACCCATTCCTGGGAAGGAAGAAGGCTCCACCAGATCCAGTTCTAGTAAATGGAGAGGAGGAGTTTGAGGTTGAGGCCATCCTGGACTGATGGAAGAGGGGTAGTGTAACCCAATATTTGGTGAAATGGAAAGGATACGGCCCCGAGGAAAACTCCTGGCAACCAGAGTCAAACATCCACGCCGCAGACTTAATCCAAGCTTTCAAAAGGAACCGCCAAGAAAGAAGTGTCCATTTGGGCATCCAGAGGCTGCCCCTAGGGGGGGGCAATGTTAGGAAAAGACTGTGCTAAGGGTTAATGGCATTTGATCGTTGTTTCCTCTATTCCATG
>BLSH010256412.1:711900-729167 GCA_018402905.1 Glandirana rugosa
GTCACCGTCGTTGGTCCACTCCTCATGTTTCTGTTCACACAGAACGGATGTTAGTTCGTACCACCACCCTCACAGTATCAGACCCCGACGTACTCACGACGACCGTGACCTCTCGATGTCAAGTATCTCCCTTGGTACTTACGGTTGTACACAACACTATATGACTTCGTCTCGTACTAGGGAATGGAAGTCTATGACCCGTTGTCCCGTCATAAGGTTGTACTATTGCCGGGGTTTGTGTGGAGGTTCTACTGGTGACGGAACGATTTCTTCGACTCCCATTTCCACTACCTGACCGGTTAGTACAGAGGTCAGGATTTGGGATAACTCGTAGACACCCCGTAGGAGTTTACCTTCCACTTCCTCGCGTTCCAGAGATTGTAGGTAGTCCCAGTGCCAGCAGCACTCATGCAGCCCCAGACTATGACACTCCCACCACCATGCTTGATTGTAGGCAAGACACACTTGTCTTTGTACTCCTCACCTGGTTGCTGCCACTGACGCTTTACAGCATCTGTGCCAAATAAGGCCCCCACCCCAAAGCACCCTGTCCCTATATTGATGGGGACAAGGGCCTCACCCCCACAACCGTGGCTGGTGGTTGTAGGGGTCTGCGGGCAGGGGGCTTATCAGAATCTGGAAGCCCCCTTTAACAAGGGGTCCCCCAGATCCCAGCCCCCCATTTGAATGAGTATCGGGTACATATTACCCCCACCCATTCACCAACAAGTGTCAAAAAGTAATAAAAACACATACAGTTTTTGACAAATCCTCTATGAAAAAATTTAAAAAGTGTCCCCCGATGTAGATCCATCGTCAATTGCGCCACCCAGCTCTCCCAGAATAAAAAAAGACGCTCTCATTGTCACGAAGGCCATCTGTCATGAAGCCCGTGCAGCAGGATCGCGGTTACTCATGCATGCGCACTAGAACATTGCGGCGTGCACGCATGCGCACTCGCGCTATGACACGCACACCTGTCTCTGATGAGCACTCTGGGCGGCCTATTTAAATCAGGCTGCTGCTGAGTCTCTTTGCTGTTTGGTCTGCAGCTCCTGTGTGATCCCCTGAAATCTGTGATACTCTGTGACCTTGATCCGGCCAGCCTCCTACCTTAGAAATGTCTGCTGCCTGTCCTGACCCCAGCATGCCTCGACCCTGCTTCTGCTTCCTGATTATCTGTTTGATCCACGGTTTGACTTTGGCTTGTGACCTGACCTTCCTTTGCCTGCTGTTTACACCTGATCCACCTGTCTGTTGCCGAACCAAGCCCATCTGACCATCCATCCAGGCTGCTACAGCATCCTGCTCTGCTGTCCATCCAGGCTGCTACAGCATCCTGCTCTGCTGTCCATCCAGTCTGCTACAGCTCCAGCTCTGCTGTCCATACAATCTGCTACAGCTCCAGCTCTGCTGTCCATCCAGTCTGCTACAGCATCCGGCTAATCCATCACAGCTTACCAAGCAGGGTGTCCGTTTCCATTGGAATCCAGAGGCAAAAAGGACCTTTGACACACTAAAAGAACGTTTTACTATTACTCCAGTGGGTGGATGCTTCAGAAAGTGCAGTCGGAGCTATTCTCTCACAGCGACAAGGTCTCAAAGAGGTGACCCATCCAGTGGCATTCTTTTCACGTAAATTCTCACCAGCCAAAATAAACGACAACGTGGGAGATCGGGAGCTCCTGGCAATCAAGGTTGCCTTAGAGGAATAAGGGTACCTACTGGAGGGGGCATCCCATCCAATACTGATCCACACAGATCATAAGAACTTAGAATATCTATGATCTGCAAAACGCCTCAAACCACGCCATGCCAGTTGGGCGCTTTTCTTCTGAAGGTTTTCATTTCACATAACCTACCAGCCCGGATCCAAAAACACTAAACCTGATGCCTTGTCTCGCATGTTTGAAGATCCAAAGGACATTCCAACGCCAGACACTATTCTGCCAGCTGGAAACTTTTTACTGCTACACACTGACCTTCTCTCCCAATTACAGCAAGACTCCACAGGAGTAATTAGTCCCCCAGGGACTACCCTGCAAGCAAAGAATAGACTGTGGTGGAAAGAAGGGCAGGTTTTTGTTCCAGAGCAAGTTCGAACCCTAGTCTTAGGGGTCTGCCATGACCATCCCTTAGCGGGCCATTTCGGTGTCCACAAAACTACAGAATTAGTACAACGCTCTTTCTGGTGGCCCGTATTTGAAAAGGACTGCAAAACCTAAAACACATGTACTACATGCATCCAGAGTAAAAGATCTCGCAACAAAGCCTGGGGATTGCTGAGACCCCTGCCCTGACAGGGCCTGTAAAATGATTTCCATGAACTCCCTCCTTTTGAAGAATGTACCGCGATCTTCGTGGTAGTGGATCGCTTTTCAAAAATGGCCCATTTTGTTCCTCTAAAGGGTACACCATCGACCATAGAGACTGCTCAAGTTGTTAGACTCCATGGAGTCCCTGCAAACATTGTGTCTGACCGTGGTGTCCAATTTACATCCAGATTTTGGAGAGCCTTATGCAGAACTCTACAGATTGAACTTTCCTTTTCTTCTGCTTACCCCCACAGACCAACGGACAAACAGAGCAAACTAACCAAACACTAGAACAATACATCAGGTGCTTCATTTCTTTTGTCCAAGACAACTGGGTATCATTGTTACCCCTTGCTGAATTCGCCTACAACAATGCCAGCCACTCCTCCATGCAACAATCTCTGTTTTTTACTAACTACGGATTCCATCCCTCCTTCCTACCTAATTTGATCACCGAATCTCCAGTTACGGCAGTCCAGAGCACGATGGACGTCTCCTGTAATAGCCTTTTGTTGCAGGAAACCATCACAAAAGCACAGGAAGATAGTAAGAGGTCATTCGACAAAAGAGGAAGGCGTGAGCTGATCTTGCAACCTGGAGACCAAGCTTGGCTTTCTACAGAAAATTTGAAAATGTTGTGTCCATCAAGAAAACTGGCACCAAGGTTCGTTGGACCATTTCCGGTAAGGAGAAAAATGAATGATGTTTCTTTTGAATTAGCCTTACCTGAGTCATTTAGAAGAGTGGTTCTCAACCCTGTCCTCAAGTACCCCCAACAGGCCATGTTTTCAGGTTTTCCTTTATCTTGCACAGGTGTTTTAAATCAGAGTCAATTGCTTGGTATTTTGGACAGCTATTTTATCTAAGAGAAAGTCCCAAAATATGACCTGTTGGGGGTACTTGAGGACAGGTTTGAGAACCACTGATTTAGAATACACCTAGTGTTTCATGTGTCTTTATTAAAACCTGCAGTACCAGATCCATTCCCTGACCATAGCTCAGGTCCTCCAGAACCTGTGATGATCAGCGGGAATGAAGAATTTGAGGTAGAGGCAATTCTTGATGGTAGAAGAAGAGGAGGTCCGATACAATATCTGGTTAAATGGAAAGGTTATGGCCTAGAAAATTCCTGGGAACCAGCACAAAATGTAAATGTTACTAACTTAATCCGTGCCTTTTTCTGCAGGAACCCTCGAGAGAAGCACTAATTGGGCACCCAGAAGTTACCCGTAGGAGGGGGGCAATGTCATGAAGCCTGTGCGGCAGGAGCGCAATCACGACGCATGCGCACTAGCACATTGCGGCACGACACATGCGCACTCGCGCTACGGCACACACACCTGTCACTGATGAGCACTCTGGGTGGCCTATTTAAACCAGGCTGCTGCTGAGTCTCATTGCTATTTGGTCTGCAGCTCCTGTGTGATCCCCTGAAATCTGTGATACTCTATGACCTTGATCCGGCCAGCCTCCTACCTTACGATTGTCTGCCGCCTGTCCTGACCCCAGCTTGCCTCAACCCTGCTTCTGCTTCCTGATTATGTGTTTGATCCACCGTTTGACTATGGCTTGTGACCTGACCTTCCTTTGCCTGCTGTTTACACCTGATTCACCTGTCTGTTGCCAAACAAAGCCTGTCTGACCATCCATCCAATCTGCTACAGCTCCAGCTCTGCTGTCCCTCCAGTCTGCTACAGCATCCTGCTCTGCTGTCCATCCAGTCTGCTACAGCTCCAGCTCTGCTGTATATCCAGTCTGCTCCAGCTCCAACTCTGCTGTCCATCCAGTCTGCTACAGTTCCAGCTCTGCTGTCCATCCAGTCTGCCACAGCTTCCAGCCCTGCTGTCCATCCAGTCTGCTACAGCATCCTGCTCTGCTATCTATCCAGTCTGCCACAGCACCCAGCTCTGCACATCTCTACCACTCAGCTCTGCACATCTCTACCACTCATCGGAAGCCCATTGGCTGACTACTGCTACTGGACTAACAGACACTCTTACCCCGGTGTGCTCCTGTGACTGCTGTTCCCACCACCAGCGGTCCGGGAGCCGGAGTTGTATGAGAGATCTCCCTCTACCATCAGGCTCACAACCCCGGTACGTAACACCATCTGCCTTCTGCAGACTCCTCTGTCTGACAGTTCTTATATAGGGAAGAGGCAGAGCCACCTGTCCAAGTCTGACATCATGGACCAATGCTGGGTCTTTTTTTTTTTTTTGCGGGTGCAGCTGGCGGAGTGAATCTACATCAGGGGACACTGGTTCTTATTTTTTAATAAAGGATTTGTCAAAAACGGTATCTGTGTTTTTATTACTTTTTTACACTTTTTTGGTGAATGGGTAGGTGTTCAATATAGTAAATACTCATTCACATAGTGAGGGGCCGGAATCTGGGGGCCCCTTGTTAAAGGGGGCTTCCAGATTCCGATAAGCCCCTTGCCCACAGACCCCCACAACCCCTGGCATTGGTTGTGGGGGTGACCCCCCCACCAGAAAGCACCCTCCCCCATGTTGAGGGAGGAAGTGAAACAATAAAAATGAAAAATGAATTTAAATACAGTGCCTTAGGGTCTCCTTAGTCTGCCTGTAAAGTGGCACATATGTAGCATGTATTAAATTACATTTCTAAAAAAAAAAAAAAGTCAAATCACATTTAAATTGACTAACGGTTGGAATTGTCGGCACCTGGCTATTTAAAAAAAAAAGAAAGAAAAAAAACAGTGTGGGGTCCCTCCACAACCATCAATACCAGCCCTTTCGGGTCTGGTATGGCCTTTAAGGGGAACCCCATGCCAAAATTTAAAAAAAAAATTGTGTGGGATCCCCCCAAAATGTACCAGACCCTTATCCGGCAGGTCAGGAAAGGGGGGGGACAAGTGAGAGCGGCACCCCCTCCTGAACCATACCAAGCCACATGCCCTCAACATGGGGGGTGGGTGCTTTGGGCTATGCTGCCATGTTGATGGGGACAAAGGCCTCATCCCCACAACTGTGGCTGTTTCTTTTTATTTTACTGTTTTTAAAACAGTTTTTTTCCTATTTGGTTATGATGTTGTCTTACACCTTCTCTAGTACTTAATTCAAAAGCTCAATGGATGCATCTATACATATCTTCTTTAAACCATTCTTTCTTTCTTTTAAAGGAAAATACAGTTGTGCTCATACGTTTAGATCCTCTGGCAGAGAAAATTGAGTACTGTCCGTGATACTTTTTTTATTTGCACTAACATACAATTTTTCAGGACAAGCTTTCGGGTGTGCCCCCTTCTTCAAGGTCTAAGCAGTACTGATTCACAAGAGTTTTAGCTAAATATTTAAAAAAAAAAGAGAAAAAAAAGAAAAATCTCTGAGGGCAAGGAAAAACAAAACAAACACAAATCAATGTATAAGGGAAATGGTAATAAAGTTCCCAGTAAAGTCAGAGAGATAACACAGAGCGAAAGCTATAGACTCTGGGTGGGGGGATGAAAATCACAGAGGGGTTCATAAAACTTTAGAATAATGAGTAAGAAAACCTACATCTAAATTTAAACCGTTATTTTTTTGTGTAAAAAAAAAAAAAATTATTCTTAGTTCAAATGTTTTCCTTTCCTGGATAGTTCTGAAATTTCCTTTAAGAACTAAAACATTGAGGTCTTCAATTGTGTGGTCCGGTTGTGAAAAGTGATATCCTTCCAGTGTGCAGAAATCATCTTCTTTATATTCCTTGATGGAATGTCTGTGTAAGTTCATCCTTGTTTGCAATTTTTGTCCTGTTTCCTCAACATAAGATCCTTTGCTGAACCTATTGCATTGAATGAGGTACACCGCATTACTAGAGGTACAGCTGTATGATCCCATGATATTGAAGCTTCCATTTGTGTGTGTGACACTTCTAGATTGATATCACTTTTCACAACCAGACCACACTATTGAAGACCTCGATGTTTTAGTTCTTAAAGGGAATTTCAGAACTATCCAGGAAAGGAAAATATTTGAACTAAGAATGATTCTTCTTTTTGACACAAAAAATAACCATTTAAGCTTAGATATAGGTTTTCTTACTCATTATTCTAAAATTTTACGACCCTCTCTGTGACTTTCACCTCCCCCCCTCCCTTCCCAGTCTATAGCTTTCCATCTGTGTTATCTCACTGACTTTACTGGGAACTTTATTACCATTTGCCTTAAACTTTGATTTGTGTTTGCGTTGTTTTTCCTTGCCCTCAGAGATTTTTTTTTTCTCTTTTTTTTTTAACATTCGGCTAAAACTCTTGTGAATCAGTACTGCTTAGACCTTGAAGAAGGGGACACACCCCAAAAGTTTGTCCTGAAAAATTGTATGTTAGTGCAAATAAAAAAAGTATCACGGACAGTACTCCATTTTCTCTGGCACAATTGCACTAATATGGCTACAATCACCTCAAGCATATCCTGGCATACCCATTTATAGCCAAAACCCATAAACAATGTAGCATGGTCAATCGTTTTTTTCCGCAAGACTACAAATACATCTTGTCCTTTGATGGTCCTAGTTGTCCATATTTGTCCATAAGAGACTTCACAGTATGGTAGAAAGACAGAGTAGGGCTATGACAGGCTTTATTCTGTCCTGTTCTTTCTCTATTATTGTGCATTTAACCACTGTACAGTTTAAAGACATCTAATCTATGTAGCTGATTGGTGTTTTTTTATGTCCATGGTGGTTTGGGGCCTTGGTTCAGTCCATAGGGAGCAATCCACTTACTAGATCCTATATACCCCCTATAATTTGATTTCCGAAATACATATTGGGAGTTACTAAATTCCATTTGTAATTGTCTATGATATTCAATATTGGAGCCCCCTTTGGTCTGGGCTCGGTATACACTGTTTCCTTTTCTCCCAGAATTCAAAACGATAATTTTGTTTGTGACCATGTATCTCCACCTACAACACAAGGGGGAGCTATGTGTGTGTATGTACATTGATATTTTCTTCTGTATCTATTGTACTAATCCAGGCCTTATCCACGGTCTGCCCTTCCCTGTTTTATTTCAGGCATCTCGTATCTAATGCCCTGTATTTTTATATTCCACCATAGGATGGAGCTATGCGCGCCGTTGTCCTATGGACTTGGGCGGTTCTGCCCTGATCCTTGTGTCACCCAGGGTGCTTTCCGTGAGGACGCATCGTGTCATTCTTGTAGCGTCAGGCACGTATTCCCAGCTGACGTTGCACCTTTGCGGCATCATCATCGGGAAACCGCCCATTCCATCCGCGCTGGAGAGGAATCGCGTCATTTTCCCCGCGATGGGCGTGTGTTTCTGGCTGGCATCGCCCTGGTGTGGCATCGCTGTTGGGAAACCGCCCACTTTGCTGATGCCAAAGAGCCAGGAACGGCGCCCTCATGCTGGACGGCCATTGCCAGGTGGGGGGACAGCACGGTGCGGTATCCTTGGTGACCGCTCTGCTGAGGGGCGGGTTCGATTATTCTTACTGGCTTACTGTAAGCCATTAACAGCCTCACTAAGTACAATCACCTGGTGGGCACAGCCTAGCCAATTAATTAATGATCAGGAGTATTTATTGGACCCTCCGAGACCAGGTAAGATCAGAGTTTAGTTTCTACTGAGGGACTGGGGCGTACTAACAAGGCGAACACTCAGGTAAAGACTGGCTCTTCTTTTCTCCATACATTGGAGTAATTTGTGTACTTCTGATAGATATTTTTGGACCCATTTTGGTCCGACCTATACCTCTATTTTGTTTTGACTAGTCTACTTCTTTTTTCTATATATATCTTTTTGGACCTTCAGAGACATACCTACCTTGGTGGGCACTACTCTCTGGCCACCCCCCACTCCGGGGGACATCAGGAGGCTATCTTGTACTCACTGGTTTCTCATGACTCAGAATCTCTTTTGACATATGGGTAAGTATTTGGACTGGCCGTAAAGCTCTCCTCTTTAGATTTGTGGACAGTATTACTGGATATTTAGTGTATTTTATGTCTTATATTTCCACTTCAGATTAACAAGTAAACACGCCACCTGGGTTGCCCTCACCCCTGTGCCCCAGTCCCCCCCATTGGTTTGTCTTTAAGCTATGCCTCTACTTATGTGGTAGGTATTTATTTATATTAATTCCAACATATATGTTTTTGTATCATCCAACCCTATATATAATACCTATAAAGACTAATATATCCACCTATGTATTTGTATGCATTAGATGTGTTTTGGACAGTCATCCAATTTACTCTGATCAAACTGATACTGGTAGGTGATTCACAACCTACCTATATCGTATCTTCAATTGAGTGAAATCTTGTCATCCCTACTAGCTTCTTCCTACTCTTGTTCTTTTCACAATTAGGAATATACTGCTTATGCAGTCCTTTGGATTAAACTGTGAGTGCTAATGTGCCAACTAGCTTCTATTGGGACATCACATTTTAGGAAAAACACAAAAAGGAGAGAGGCGCACCGACCTTGTGCAACACCATAAGACCGTTTATTAAAAATAGAAATCAAGCATAAAATATACTCACAAACGGAGCAATATCAAAGGCATATAAGTCAAAGGCAGTGACTTCAGTAAAACTCCACCACAGCTCTTGGGGAGTCACGACGGGGTCCTCTGCAAGGCTAACGCGTTTCCAGGGCGAACCCTCTTCGTCAGAGCCTCGAGTCATGGTCAAGAAATCATAAATTCTTCCAGGGTATGGAAACTTATGAGCACTACTGTATACAAACTGTACTAGCAACATTTGCATAAAAACACATTTGCGAACAGTTTGATTTGACTTTTGATTTTTCAAATAAAACACTGTTGTATTTCATGAATATTATATAATGCATGATGACGTTTAGCAACTGTGCATTTCCCTAGTCATCTGGCAAGTGCAAATTATCCTCTTTCACGCTTCTGAACATAAAAAGTAGTGTTGAGTTCTGTGATACTTTTTTAAAGCTAATCACCAGATTCTCTGACTTTACCGCAGCACATGAGCCTGTGACAAGTATAAAGTTGCTGTTTTCATTAATGTCTCCATTGTGATTAGCCTATCATATTATTCTGTCCTGTCAGCGACAGCATATGGCGCCAACATCCTTTCTTAGACAAGTTGAGAGCACCATATGTATTTTGAATGGTTCTTTACACTAGATAAGTAGAAGACGACAGGCGTGCTGCTGCATTAAAATCAAATTATATTCCCAGATATGCTCATACACCCCTCACCAGCTTAAAATGTTTCAAGCTTCAAAGCCTGCCTTCACAGCCCAAGAATTGTTCTTTGCAATATTTGATTACTTTGCTAATGAACTGTATAAGAGGAAAACCAAGACGAACAATGTTTCATACTGAATAAACAACATGACTTTCAAAGAAGTATATGTGGTGTGGTGTTATATGATGTTCACTAGTCCTTTACCAAACAAAACCTTTGTGAATTTCCTGCCATTTAAACAGATATAAATGTGTAGGGTGTAAAATGTTGTCAAATGAGTTACATTTAGATCTAAAGGAGCCCATAGATAGTTGACCTGTAACTGTAGTTTCAACAGCATTGTGCAACACCTGGTATGAAGAACTTGCAATCATAGAAGATCTCCATACATAGGGATGGGAAAGTATTTTATTATCCATAGCAAAAGTCTATTGGTTAGAAAAATTACTATTACTGTATCTATGAAAACCTAGAAAGTAAATGTAGATATTTTTGTATGACATCCTGATATTCTTCCAAGATAAGGGTGCTATTGAGGGTGTCTGAGGTTTATTTACCCATACAAACTTGTTGGACTTCTATGTGCATGCCTATATGTTGTTATAGAAGAAAGATCATCATGCATCATGAATTTATTAATTTGCAACTTGTTGGACTCCTATGCGCATATCCATATAGAAGAAAGATAATTTAGTCATTGAATCATGCACTAACAAATGTCCACTAATATACTGGCCTCCATGAAAATTAAAATGAGGAGTTCTGTGTTTGTTCGACTATGTAGGACAGATTATGAATAAGTAAGCAGGTGTAGTTTGTCCTCCATCCAGTACGGTAAGTGGTTCTGTGTCATCGTACAAATGGAGTGGAAGCTTAGAGGAACATTGTTCCTCTACAGAGTCTGTGGGTGTCTCCTGGAGAGCAGCTGACTGATTAGACGGTGTAATCCCTGGTAACCTTCTGAGGCCATCTAATATGGAGCAGTGATAAATAGAAGTGACCTGCTTGGTTAGCTACATTTGGTGAGCGGTGAGGATAGGGACAGGTTCCCCACTTGTTTAGGGAGAGAGAGAGCATAGGGAGAGGTTCATGCTTGAGGAAGGACAGAATAGAGACACTGCTATATGCTTCCACTTTATGCCGATTACTGGACTTCTGCCTGTCTAGAAGAGTTGTTAGCTGAATTCTTCTAGTCAGCCACCCCTCTGACACATGCCATCTTGTGTAACGTAAGCCTTCCCTAAAATCGTATCTTACTGTGAGCCTGTGAGATTTACTGCCTCATTCCTGTGTCAGTGGTAGGTGACATACTGGTACAAAAAGCGAGTTCCTGTGTGCCTTATGCTGCCACATGTGCCATTATTTTCTTAGACTCTTGTACTCTCTGGATCCATGCTGTGTCGGAGTAGAGTAATAGTCACAAGTATTCAGGCCCCCCTATAAGGGGGTAACACCATTCCCTCTGTATGGGGCCCAGGCACCATCAGTTGTCCCTGTGACCTGAAAAGGATGTGTGTGCCATTCAGGCTTGGTAGAGAGGGGATATGTGAATGATGCATCCACAGCAGCTATTTAGAGTGCCGACAGGGGATGGAGCCTGTCCTGGCTCCTGCAAAGGTGCAAAAAAGGAAGGGTTAGCCCATAGAAGTCGCACATCCAAGATGTTCCAGAGAGGTGAATGGAGTGGCAACCTCAGCCTGGACTCCAACCAGGCCACGCCCCCAATGCATTTCACTCCACCCCCAGAGCTTAGTCATGGGGATAGGGAATTCCTGCGTTTGGGGAGTATTTAAGCATCATTGGTAGTCACTCATTAGGTGTGGAGAGATAGCAGGTTTGTGTGATTCCTATGGTTGATATTAGTGTAAAGGAATAGGTCTGTCAGTGCAATTAGACCCAAAATTCTACTTTCTATGTAGTGCATAATGTTGTGGTGCTAATAGAACGTGCGAGCGCTAATACTCCCAATAAGACTAATAAGCTAAAAAATGAAAACAAAAAACGTTATTAGTGTATGTGTGAATTAAAAAAATGTATATACAGTATCTCACAAGTGTGAGTACACCCCTCACATTTTTGTAAATATTTTATTTTATCTTTTCACGTGACAACACTGAAGAAATGACACTTTGCTACAATGTAAAGTAGTGAGTGTACAGCTTGTATAACAGTGTAAATTTGATGTCCCCTCAAAATAACTCAACATACAGCCATAAATGTCTAAACCGCTGGCAACAAAAACGAGTGAAAATGTCAAAATTGGGACCAATTAGCCATTTTCCCTCCTCGGTGTGATGTGACTTGTTAGTGTTACAAGGTCTCAGGCGTGAATGGGGAGCAGGGTGTGATAAATTTGGTGTCATCGCTCTCACTCTCTCATACTGGTCACTGGAAGCTCAACATGGCACCTCTTGGCAAAGAACTCTCTGAGGATCTGAAAAGAATTGTTGCTCTACATAAAGATGGCCTAGGCTATAAGAAGATTGCCAACACACTGAAACTGAGCTTCAGCCCGGTGGCCAAGACCATACAGCGGATTAGCAGGACAGGTTCCACTCAGAACAGTCAGAGGTTGACTTTGATAAATAGATGTATGAGTGCTTCCAGCATTGCTGCAGAGGTTGAAGGGGTGGGGGGTCAGCCTCTCAGTGCTCAGACCATATGCCGCACACTGCATCAAATTGGTCTGCATGGCTGTCGTCCCAGAAGGAAGCCTCTTCTAAAGATTATGCAAAAGAAAGCCCGCAAACAGTTTGCTGAAGACAAGCAAACTAAGGACATGGATTACTGGAACCATGTCCTGTGGTCTGATGAGACCAAGATAAACTTATTTGATTCAGATGGTGTCAAGCGTGTGTGGCGGCAACCAGATGAGGAGTACAAAGACAAGTGTGTCTTGCCTACGGTCAAGCATAGTGGTGGGAGTGTCATTGTCTGAGGCACTGAGGAGCTACAGTTCATTGAGGGAACCATGAATGCCAACATGTACTGTGACATACTGAAGCATAGCATGATCCCCCCCCCCTTTGGAAACTGGGCTGCAGGGCAGTATTCCAACATGATAATGACCCCAAACACAACTCCAAGACAACCACTGCCTTGCTAAAGAAGCTGTGGGTAAAGGTGATGGACTGGCCAAGCATGTCTCGAGACCTAAACCCTATTGAGCATCTGTGGGGCATCCTCAAACGGAAGGTGGAGGAGCACAAGGTCTTTAACATTCATCAGCTCTGTGATGTCATCATGCAGGAGCGGAAGAGGACTCCAGTGGCAACCTGTGAAGCTCTGGTGAATGCCATGCCCAAGATGGCTAAGTTAGTGCTGGAAAATAATGGTGGCCACACAAAAGATTGACACTTTGGGCCCAATTTGGACATTAGGGATGTACTCACTTTTGTTGCCAGCGGTTTAGACATCAATAGCTGTGTGTTGAGTTATTTTGAAGAGATGGCAAATGTACACTGTTATACAAGCTGCACACTCACTACTTTACACTGTAGCAAAGTGTAATTTCTTCAGTGTTGTCACATAAAAAGATATAATAAAATATTTACAGAAATGTGAGGGGTGTACTCACTTTTGTGAGATACTGTATATTTTTTTTATATTTATTTTTTATGAGTTATGCATAATTAAAACTATGAATGCGAAAAAAAGAATTAAAGATGTTTTTGTTGTTGTCTATAATACTATATAGACAAAATAGGGGAAATTAATTCCCTAAATATTCCAAAGGACACTCAAAATTATACAGACATGTTTTTTGTTACTGAATGGATATAAATGGGCTATGGTGCTGTGTTTGCCAAACAATGCTATTAATAAAGGTGATTTTAACCATATGTTGATGCCCCCTAATGGCTCAAATATAGGTAAGGTATGTGTTACTGTACAGGAATAAATATATGTTGAGAATAAAAGGATGAAAACAATAATAAATATATAAAGGTGTGTGCTGTGTTTTTCTTCAATCATATAAAATGCATAATATATTTAATCAAATCTCATGAATCAATAATAGATACCACAGTGCTGATGCATGATTATAAAACATCCATATTAAGGGTGTATTGTATTATATAGAGCTCCCTCAGTGACTGAGAAAGATATGTATACTGAATCATATACTAAAACACAAAGTGCTAGTGTAATATAATATAATATATGTCTCTGGGATCCACCAAGTCTCTGAGTAGATTCTCCATCTCTTCAACATAGTCTTTTTTGTCCAATATCACTAGACCTCCTCCTTTGTCTGCTGGTCGAATCACCACATTTTTTTTTGTCCTATTTCTTTGATATATGTCTCTGGGATCCACCAAGTCTCTGAATCAAATAGTAAACCAAAAAAAGTGCTAGTGCAATAAGATATAACAAAGTCTCTAAAAAGCAGCAATATAACAAGTGCACAGTGCTCTAAATGCATGTGAAGTGCCTTTTCTTTGGGTTGTTGTTAACAATCTCTGATTATACACAGCTCATTCAATTGCAGTGACAAGTAGTAAATCCTTAAGGGCTAATATACTCAGGTGCCAAGAGGGTGCGGGTCAATCGTGCTCCCCTATGGATACCCCACATACCAAATGGCATCACTCCTGCAGGGGTAAAACATATGGGCGCCTGTCTGGTAACTCCTGTGGGTTCCTGGGTTGGTGGCTGTGTTTACTGGTCCTAAAATCCTCAGCAGAAGGATGGATGGCCAGATGCAGGGAGGAAGAAACAAGGAATGTCCATAGTGAAGTCCATTTAAAATATATATCTTTATTTGCCAATGATCCAAGTAAAAACAAAGTCCCAAACAATATAAAAACATTTGCTATAAAAGAGAGCGGCCGGGGGGGGGGGGTGAATGTATTTGAGTAAGTCCCGCTCGCTTCCTGGAAGGATAGCGTGCATTCCACCGGCCGTGTCTCCGAACAGATGGGACGTACGTGCGTTCGTGACTCTGGCTCCGCCTTACGTGTTTTGTCATGGATGTCTTCTGAGGTGTTGCCAGACTCTATGGACTCACGTCTTAAATACACTACGAACGGGAGACGGAACATCAGCATAACTTCCACTTTCTTCAATTTAACACTTTGGAGGAGCATGTTTACTTGATATGGGCTTGTTGTATCAGTTTGCTATTAAAAAAGGTTGTTTGCATACCCATATATATTATGTTATATCTTATTGCACTAGCGCTTTTTTTGGTTTACTCTGATT
The DNA here is from genome assembly GCA_018402905.1 of Glandirana rugosa. Lineage (NCBI taxonomy): Eukaryota > Metazoa > Chordata > Amphibia > Anura > Ranidae > Glandirana > Glandirana rugosa. Next base: position 726,612 of record BLSH010256412.1, read on the forward strand.
CGGAGACTTGGTGGATCCCAGAGATATATATTATATTACACTAGCACTTTGCGTTTAGTATATGATTCAGTATACATATATTTCTCAGTCACTGAGGGATATATATAATACAATACACCCTTAATATGGATGTTTTATAATCATGCAAATAGGAATGCTATAGCTGCCCCTATGGCCAGATATGAAATTGTAAGGAATGACAAGGGGTGAGTCGTGGTAATGCTCTATTTGTCTCCCGTGCAAAGCCGGCTAGTACCTTGTAAAACTATGCACAGACATGTATTCACAATTAAAACACATTTTAAAACACTATCACGTTTACCAGAGGCTAAAAAGCTTTTGGCTTGGGATGAATATACAATTAAAAGCTTATAATAAAAAATCTATAACATTAAGAATGTGTATAAAATAAATAATGTGTATATGTGAACTAATGTATGTGGACCAGGAGTGTTACCCAATATAGGTGTATGGATCTGAGGTAAGGGGGAGTGGTATTTTAAATCAGGGTGAATAAATTAGAGGTAAAATATTCAAAAAAGTTTGATTAAAAATTGGAATAAAACAATTGAGGTCTATATCTATGTTCAAACCTCCTGGGACCAAACTGCCTAATTTGTAAATCCACCGGGTTTCATTTTGAGATATTCTGATTTTTTTATTGCTCCCTCTCCAGTGTTCCTTGATTTTATCGATCCCATAAAACGTCATTACTGTTGGATCTCTCGAGTTTTCTCTTCCCATATGATCTGATGTGTAGTTCCGTGGTGGTCCATGATTGTTCTGTCTCCCATATTGGCTGTGTGGTGACCTGGGATAAGGGGTATCCTGGCCCCATCTTGATCCTCTGTAGTCAATACACACTTAATATGGATGTTTTATAATCATGCATCAGCACTGTGGTATCTATTATTGATTCCTGAAATTTGATGAATTATATTATGCATTTTATATGATTGAAGAAAAACACAGCACACACCTTTATATATTTATTATTTTTTTCACCTTTTTATTCTCAACCTATATTAATTCCTGTACAGTAACACATGCCTTACCTATATTTGAGCCATTAGGGGGCACCAACATATGGTTAAAATCACCTTTATTAATAGCATTGTTTGGCAAAAGCAGGGCCATAACCCATTTATATCCATTCATTTTTAAGTTAACCCTCACCTGGGGGGGTCAACTTTCTGGGCGGCAGCACGCTTTTTTCTCACTATATTATCCTAAGCGCAGTACCCACCCACTCTTTACATGTCTTTTGTTACTGCTATACAGAAATATATATTAAGAATGTTGATGTATTCACATACAGACTTTCAAATTTGAAGTTTGCGGATGGCAGAAGTAAGTCAGTATGTCAATATAGTGATGGTTGTGGCACCACTAAAGAGAGACTCATTCATAGTAGTGGGTAATGTCCCACGCATGATTTAAACCTTCAGGAAATCTGGAATCCTACGTAAAGATCAAATATAATTGTTTGATGATCTAGTATCTTGTGAAGAACTATCTGTCAGGAGATTGGATCTGTGAAGGCTCATAATTTGACAGCAAACTTTTTTGGCTTGCAGTACCCTTGTTCGCATAGTCTCTGTTCGAATAAGCATGCTTCTTTGTCATAATCTGTTAAGTTAGAGCAATTGCATCTTATACGAATACATTTACCCTGAGGTATTGCTTTGATGATATGAGGCGCATGACAGCTGTTTGCGTGCAGGATGGAGTTCTTGGAAGTGGTTTTCCTGAATGAACATACGCTGACGGTCTTGTCCTGGATAGATCCAGATAGAGTAAGATCTAAAAAGTAGGTTTCAGTCTGGTATTCTTCTATAGTAAATTTTAAGTTTAACTCATTCGTGTTAAAATAGCCCAAGAACTCACTTGTTGACAACGCTAGTTTGGTGATAAAGATTGTCATGTCAACTTTCTAGACACTACAGTATACATCAGGGATGACAAGCTTCACACTTCGATATACAGAAAACCGACTGACCGATGCAGCTATCTCCATAGTTCCAGTTTTCACCCCCAACACACTAAACGGGCCATCATACACAGCCAGGCCATCAGATACCACCGAATATGTTTAGACCCAGAGGACAGAGATAAACATCTCAGAACACTGGCAGACTCCTTCCATAAGAAAGGATACAAAGACAAAACCATAAACAGCAGCATAAACACAGCCTTGAAAACCCGGAGAGAAAATCTACTCCAATACAAAGAGAAAAAAACAAATAACCGTGTCCCTCTAGTCACTACATACAACCCAGCACTAGAAGGGATAAAAAAGATAATCAAAGATTTACAACCCATTATAACAGAAGATGATACCCTGAAAGAAATATTCCAACAACCCCCAATATTGGCTTTCAGGCAACCACCCAATCTCAGACAAAAACTAATCAGCAGGAAACTTCACTCTGATTATGACGTCACTAATAATGGAAGCAAACCCTGCAATAAAAAACGTTGCAAACTGTGCAACCAGATCAATCCATCCAAGAGTGTCACACACACAAATGGGACCTTCAATATTATGGGATCATA
>BLSH010256412.1:734038-748113 GCA_018402905.1 Glandirana rugosa
AAATATGGACATCATTTCGGGTCTTCGTTATCACGCGTAAAACCAAGAAAAAAAAAAACAGGATCGGCTTTTTGTGACCGTGACTACGATTAAATTTTTTTAGAAAGGGTTTTTTGTGATTGGGAATGTGATTGGATCTAGTTTGGAACTTAACGCATAAAAAAGAAATAAAAAATAAATTAACAAATAAATAACTAAATAAATAAAAGGAGAGACGTACCCTTATCTTTCTATGTAACATAAAAATGAGAGGTAAGTGTCTCTCTTTTTGTGTCCCCACCTGAAGTGTCACTGACTAGTGGGGTCGCATATACTGCTTATCTCCCTTTGTGCTAAGATTGCGTTGCACAGCGCGCTCCCAGCACAGAGACCGGGGTCTCACAGGGAGCCCCGTGCTCGATACTAATGTTTGCAATCTGGAACTCCTGTTTCTGGGTCACCTGATCGCTGTGGTAGCCTCTGATTGGCTACCACAGTGATCAGTCACTGTGAAGTCCACCCCTGTGTTTTTCTCTCTGTGAATGGAGAGTAAAAATACAATGTATCTTTCTATTCCCATGCAGAGAGGAAAATAAATAAATCAATAAATAAACAATTAAATAAAAAATAAAGAAAAAATACGCAATTCAAGGTTTGATCTAGGTTAGTGTAAGGGTTAGTGTTTTTTGGGAAAGATTTTTTTAAATTAGCATCAGTGCCAGTGTTTTTCGGCTAGGACAAAAAAAAAAAGAACCAAAATGCGCACTATTGCTTCTGGGCTTTACTACAGGTATAAACAAAAAATAACATACACATATGTGATATCACTGAGATCGTCAGGAGCAGGAGAATTTAGTTTGGGTTGTTTTTTGGTAGTAGGTTATGGTATTTTGGGCCAGTTTTCCTTTGATAATAAAAAAAAAATCAGGAGATATCCATAACCATTTACTACCAAATGAAAGCCCATTTGTCCTGAAAAAAAACAAGATATAATCAATCTGGATGCACAAAGTAGTTGTGATGAAATGTACGGTTTTTCTAACATATGCCAAAGTTGCAAAATTGTGCTTAGGCATTAGGATTTGTTTTACCCTTAGGCGTGAAGAGACAACAACTGCATAGACAAGGGTAGCTACATAGAATTAATAGGCAGAACTCAATGGTCTGCAGTCTATTACCTGCTGAGAAAGAAGAGGTTCCTAAATGTTGCCTGATACCTGATCTATAGAGTGACTTTTAACTCTTCTAAGCAGTTGCAACAGCTTGTTCCCTTTACTTTGGAGTGGAGTATAGATGAATTATATTCCTTTCACACAACATATGGTTAAAAGGGTGCTGTAATGACTCCTGGCTGGTCACCGGGTATAGGAAGGATACAATCTATCACCTGCACAGCAAAAAGTTTGTTTCAAAGTGCAAGTTTCTTTATCCTTGTATGATCACATAGAAAAGCGTGTTTCAGGACCGCACCTTTCCTCCATCCTTTGACAGGGAGTGTGTTGTTCAAAGAAGGATAACAGATGAAAATAAAAGAGAGAAATGCCTTCAACAGTGGCGGCTGGGAGTTTTTTCTTTTGGGAGGCGGCAAACAACCACCCCAGCCCCTCTGGGTGGCCGGTAGTGCGGCACTGACAGCACCTCCCACCCACCCCCCCCCTTGCCACCCTGGGCAGCCAGGAGCCTCTGTCTCTAATCACGTTCTTCAAAAAAACACTCCCCCCGTTGGAATCCATAGTTAAGCAGCCTGATATTCTACATCAGGGGCCATACGCATGGATGGGGGGGGGGGGTGGTGCCTATGCACCCTCTATGCCTCTATGGATGGGTTGCCACTGGCCTTCAATAATGCCTGATTCACACCTATGCATTTTAGTGCATTTTGCAATTTGCACTACAGAACGTGTTCCATAGGAGACCATGTTAAATGGACTGTAGTGCAAATCTGCAAAATGCAAAAAGCACTAAACATGCATAGCTGTGAATCAGGCCTAAAAAAGAAAGCAAAACCAATGCAGCCACGGCATCTAAGAATTAGCAAGCTGCAATCTATTACATTTTGATTTTTGGGGGTTTAGATACGTTTTAACTGCACCAAATCTCCAATGTAGGGAGGTGGTTAATTCTATCTCCAAACTCATTTACTTTGGTCTTTTACATCAGAGCTAGTATTTCAACATATCGTACATATAAAATATTTTACAGGAAATGTTCCTAATTTTACTGGTTTGTTAATCATTGATTGCACCATTGTGCATACAGATTTTGACAGGGCAGAGTTTTACTGAAGTAATTAAAAGCCATCTGCTTATCTATCCCAGACTGAATCAAACATCACACAACTGGGTTAACACATATGTTCATATACAAATTCTGTTTCACAAGATCTGCAGATGCCGAAGTTTTGAATTTTGTGTATAAATCTTACCTGAAAATATCTTCTGATGGAAAACAAAATAATTAACACTCCTATTAGTCACTGTGCTCAGTAAACCAGCTACAAAGAGTGCTACAGAAGGACAGGCAGTGCATAGGGTGAGATAGGCTTTGAGTGCAGGGACAAGTTTACTCTACCTATCTTGCTGTGCAGTACAGCAACTGCCTGTTGTGTTGAAGTAAACAAGAATAAAATTAGACCTTTTCAGATAGGATAAGTACTGTTGTGTTCAGGGCCCTTAGTGAATGCCCTTTTTAGCTATGCTCAGCATTTAAAAAGCATCCATATGTGAAACATCAGCATGTAGTATGTATCTAGAATGTTAAATTTAAGATGACTCAAATACACATAGATCACATTTCTTTTCTTCTCCTAAAACTACAGTAGAGAGAAAGAAGGGTGAAAAAACACTTCAAGATATTCTACTGTCATAAGCACTTCGTGGCCATTAACAAAGCAATTACATTACATCTTTAGCCACAGACCAAAGGTTGCTCATGGTTTCAGATTTCTTTGCCACCACTATTAATATCATATTTACTCCTTTAAGTAGATTAATGGATAAACTGAAATATTAGCTTTATGGCAATGTAAAATAAATAAAAGACAATTCAGCATAATATGAATAAATGGACAGGCAAATGTTACAGAATATTTTTTTAGATATTGATCCGATTTCCCCTTATATACCACTTTGCAAAAGTTTTAAGCAGGTGTGAAAAAATGCTGTATGCTTTCAGAAATAGAAGTGTTAATAATTTATTTTTTATCAATTAATAAAATGAAAATAAATGAACAGAAGAGAAATCCAAATCAAATCAATACTTGGTGTGACCACCCTTTGCCTTCAAAACAGCATCAATTCTTCTAGGTACACTTGTACAGTTTTTGAAGCAACATGGCAGGTAGGTTGTTCCAAACATCTTGGAGAACTAACCACAGACTTTCTGTGGATGTAGGATGCCTCAAATCCTTCTAGATCTTTGTGTAATCCCAGACACCCATGATGTTAAGATCAGGTCTCTGTGGGGGCCAAACCATCACTTCCAGGACTCCTGGTTCTTCTGATGCTGTTGTCAGTGGTGAACTGCATTGGGCGGGACCTACAGTTGTGACGTTACCACACACGATTTCTGGCCACTGAACTGATGGTGTTTGCCACACAGGACTAATTGCAATGTTTTTGTGAGTGTGCTCTTTTTTTTAATGAATTGAATTTTTTAAGCAGTATTTGCCCTATGGAGGTTGTCTTCTCTTTTATTGCATTTATGTGGTGGATGGCTGTGGCTGTGTGATGGCAGTTTCTGGTTCGGATGCATACAGTGTATTTGAGTCATTCAACCTTTAATGCAAACTGCATATTGGAGCCATTAACCCTTTGAATGCTATATTATAAGACTTGGTGATCATTTTTATCAGGTAAGCAGTTTGTGAGCATAAAGGGGAGCACTGTTCTCTGTGTTTGGACACTTTTTCTTGGTGTTTGAAGATTCAAGCATTGTGTCACTTATATGAACTGTTCTCATATGTGACATTAAAAATACTGGATGAACCCTCTGCACACTGCTATACGCTTTTAAGCAAAGTTTGCTTGAAAGGGTATAGCAGCGTGCAGAGGGTTCATCCAGTATTTTTAGTGTTAATATATGGTCACACCCCTTTAGCACTTGGTATATTATATGCATGTACAAGCTATTGGGATCTGAGCACAGGTATATATTGGTTCTTATATGTGTAACTAACACATATATGGACACTTTCTGGTGAATTTGCAGTACAACAGGTACTCCTCACTTAACGACGAGGTTCCATTCCAGAGACCAGGTCGTTAAACGAATTGGTCGTTAAACGAGGAGTCATAAGTAAACAATATTTTAAACATTCTTAACTACTGTACTGTATTCTGAAAAAAGGTCTGAACACAAAACTCCAACTCAATAACATTGGTTTAATTTGCATAAGTACAGAACACAAAAATATAAACAACAAAAATACTATACTGTCCAGGATACAATAATGTACAGTGCCCATAAAGTAAACGTGTACTGTACAGTAGACATTTCGAGTAACATTTTTTCATCAAATCCTTCAAAGGGTGATAGTGCTTCAGGGTCATCAGTGTCATCTTTGAAATTACCAGCAGGGTCATCAGTGTCATCAATGGAGTTACCAGCAAGGTCATCAGTGTCATCATTGGAGTTACCAGCAGGGTCGACAGTGTCATCATTGGAGTTACCAGCAGGGTCGACAGTGTCATCATTAGAGTTACCAGCAGGGTCAACAATGTCATCATTGGAGATACCAGCAGGGTCAACAGTGTTATCATTGGAGTTACCAGCAGGGTCGACAGTGTCATCATTGACGTTTCTAGCAGGGTCATCAGGAGTTGTAGATGAGGGAGAAGATGACAAGGAAATGATAGAGCTGGTAGGGGTAGCTTGCAAAAAGAATTCTGTTAAGGTGCTCTGCTTTGTAATTTTCTTTTTTCATCATAAATTTCAAAAAAACATTGCATAAGTTCCTTCATCTGCCGTTCCACTTTAGAGAACCTTTCAACATTTGGGTCTATACTCTCTAATTGTAATAAAGCTCAATTCACTTTTGAGAACATGCCCGCTAACCCCCTGACTGTGAACTTCTTTTGTACTTCTTCCATGGTTCCCTCCTTTTCTTCCTCTTCCTGTTCTAAGTGCTGCTGTGCTTCCAACTATATTAAATCTTCATGACTTAACTTTCCCTCAAAAAATTCCACTAATTCTTTAATATCTATCACTTCAACATCAAAGTCAAGCATGTTAGCAAGTTGCACAGTTTTTATATTTATAACTTCAATATCTGTTTCATCAAACCCTTCGCTATTGTTCACAAAATGCTTTAAGCATTTTTTACATGTACCCTGCATACACTTTTCTGTTTCTCCCTCCCAAGCTGATGCAATGTTTTAATGCAGTGTAAAATGTTGTAAGCTTTCCAAAAATCACAAAGGGTAACTTCATAATTTTCAGTTGCTACTACAGCTTTGGAAAATGTGTTGTGCAAATAGTAGGTCTTGCATGTTGCTATTGCACCCTAATCCATGGGCTGCCGGATAGCCATTGTGTTTTTAGGCAGATACACTACCTTTATGTCTGGATGTAGGTCATCAAGATACTGGGGGTGACCTGGGGCATTATCAAGCAGGAGGATAATTTTAAAGGGAACACCCTTTTGCTGACAATAATGCTTGACCGAGGGTGTGAAACAATTGATGAACCAGCCATCAAATAAAGCTTGTAATGATAATAAACAGGCTATGTGTGCTTACTAACCTGCTTCAGTGCACGTGGGTTCTGTGAATGATAGATGAGGAGAGGCTTTAACTTGAACCAAGCAAAATTTCCTCCCAACAACAACGTGAACCTGTCTTTAAAAGCCTTAAACCCGGGCATTGTTTTATCTTCTTTGTGTATGTAGGACCTTTTTTCCAAAAAAGTCCAGTTTCATCCACATTAAATATCTGCTCTGGACAGTAGCCACTTTTTCCGATGATTTTATCAAATTCAACCACAAATATTTCAGCTGCTTTCACATCTGCACTTGCAGCCTCCCCACCGATACTCCGATTATGGAGGTTGAATATCCCATGAAACCTTTGAAACCATCCATGGCTTGCTGTAAATGTTTCAGTCGATTCTTTTCCTTTGTGTACTTTCAAATTCTCTGAATACTGAGTGCTTTGGTTTGAATAAATAAAAGACTCATTAGCGTTCTTTTTTCTATTTGGTTGTCAATCCATACCGCCAGCAATTTCTCCATTTCATAAATGAGGCCTTTCCGCTGCCTAGTTATTATGGCTAGATATCCTGTCAATGCTTATACTGCCTCTTTCACTCTATTCTAATCCTTTAGCACAGGGGTCTCCAAACTATGGCCCTCCAGTTGTTCATGAACTACAATTCTCATCATGCCTAGTCATGTCTGTGAATATCAGAGTTTTACAATGCCTCATGGGAAGTGTAGTTCCACAACAACTGAAGGGCTGTAGTTTGGAGATCCCTGCTTTAGCATATCTCCCAACTTTAGAACTTGAGAATGAGGGACACTTGGGGCTGATGTAAGCATGCGATGCGCCGTGCAAAAAAGTGGGTGTGGCCAGAGTGTTAACAGAGGGAGGGGCTTAGGGAGATTGGTTAATCAAAAATCCTCCTCCCACACCCCTTCTTCTAGCATAAATTCTCTTGTTTTACCCCTTAAATCCCCCCTACCACCATCCCTCGACAATATTACTCCCGTTGTTACACAGGACCCCTTTCCCACATCATTACACAGGACCACCCCCTCACCCATGATAACCCCATCATTGAACATGGGGGTTATTGTTTAGGGGGGAGAGGCAGGGATGGGGGTTATTGTTTATGGTGGAAAGGCAGGGAGGGGGGTTATTGTTTAGGGTGGAGAGGCAGGGATGGGGTTATTGTTTAGGGTGGAAAGGCAGGGAGGGGGGTTATTGTTTAGGGTGGAGAGGCAGAGAGGGGGGTTCTTGTTTAGAGTGGGGAGGCAGGGAGGGGAGTTAATGTTTAGGGTGGAGAGGCAGAGAAGGGGTTATTGTTTAGGGTGGAGAGGAGGGGAGGGGGGTTATTTGTTCAGGGTGGAAAGGCCGGGAGGGGGGTTTGTTTAGGGTGGAGAGGCAGAGAGAGGGGGGTTCTTGTTTAGGGTGGAGAGGCAGCGAGGGGGGTTCTTGTTTAGGGTGGAGAGGCAGGGAGGAGGGTTATTGTTTAGGGTGGAGACACTGGTGAGGTGGGGGGTTATTTTTTAGGGTGGAGATGCATGGAGGGGGGTTATTGTTTAGGGTGGAGAGGCAGGGAGGGGGGATATTGTTTAGGATGGAGACACTGGTGAGGCAGGGGGGGGGGTGGAAGGGGGGTATTTGGGAACCACACAGCTGCCAATCACTGCCCTGCACTACAACACCCAGCAGCCCTGCCCTCACCCCTCCATGAAGCTCTGCAGCAGAGTCCCACAACAGAGTGGGCGGCGACAAAACATGTCATCGGTTTCTAGGATGCCGACGGTCCTAGAAACCAGTGACTGAGAATAAAATTGAAGCTCAGGGGGAGAAAGGAGAGCACAGCATGCAGGAATCCTTACTGGGTGCAATGTGTGAAAGTACACATTGCATTCATTGAGGATATCCCACTGAGTGGAGCCCACTGTTGAAACTTGTTCCGGCAGTGTGCTCCGGAACTTCAGCTCGGCAGGATGCTGTGACTTGATAGCCTGGGACAGTCCCGCGGAATCCGGGACGGTTGGGAGGTATGCCTTTAGGATTGTTGAAATGGTAGAATGGGCAAGTTTCAATTCACTTGCTATTTCATTAATTTTCCTGCCAGCCTCTTAGTCCTTAATGATCTTCATTTTCATCTTAAGATCAATAGCTTTTCTTTTTTTCTGAGCACTTTCTGCAGGTGCAAGCCTGATTTTTCTTTTATCTGACATGCTGTGGGAAATACCTGTACAGTACAAACACACATTACATTACTGTAATAAAACAGTACAGTATAAAGAACGCTGGAAGGGACATTGAGGAGAACCGAGTACAGTACAGTACATACCTGTAAAACAGCAGGCTGGGAGTGAGAACGAGGCTGATGCAGAGTAATGACATGACATCCTGCGCAGGTCGGGAAAGCTGGTCGTATGTCCGAGCAGTCATTAAACGAGGAGTATCTGTATATGAGTTTACACTAATATTAATTTTTTACACACTGTTAATTTTGTATGTTTTTGAACTATAAAGATTTATTTTGTTTTTCTTAAACAGGAAGTAAACTTCCATCTTTAAATGTTACCTATAGGTAAGCCTATAATAAGGCTTACCTATAGGTAGTGTAAATATCTCCTAAAGGCGCACCGTTTAGGAGACATTTACTGTACATGCAGCCAGTGACATCCCTGGTGCATGCGCTCTGAAGGAACGGCCACCTGTGCTGTTCCTTCAGAGCCCTGTGCCGTGACCAACGTCATTACGGCTCCAGCCAGTAACAGAACTGGAGTCTGCGAACCAGGAAGCAAGACGGGTGAAGATGGAAGCTGTCTCCAGAGATGACATTGCATAGCTAGAAGGCTTTGTTTTGAGGTACGTTTCACATAATGTGCTAGTATGCGATACATACTAGCACATTATGCCTTTTCCTTGCAGGTAAGAAAAAAAACGTGCAGCGGTTTACAACCGTTTTAAAGTGCTGCATGTTATATACTATATTTATCATTTAGTATCACAAGTGTGTCCTGGTTACTCTTGTACGTTACCTGAGCACGGCAATATTTCACATACAGTTGTGCTCATAAGTTACATACCCTGGCAGAATTTACGATTTCTTGTTAATTTTTCAGAAAATATGAATGATGAACACAAAAACATTTCTTTCACTCATGGTTAGTGTTTGGCTGAAGCCATTTATTATCAATCAACTGTGTTTACTTTTCTTAAATGATAATGACAACAGAAACTACCCAAATGACCCTGATCAAAAGTTTACATACCCTGGTGATTTTGGCCTGATAACATGCACGCAAGTTGACACAAATGGGTTTGAATGGCTAATAAAGGTAACCATCCTCACCTGTGATCTGTTCGCTTGTAATTAGTGTGTGTGGGTGTGTGTGTGTGTAAAAGGTCAATGAGTTTCTGGACTCCTGACAGACCCTTGCATCTTTCATCCAGCGCTGCACTGACGTTTCTGGAGTTTGAGTCATGGGGAAAGCAAAAGAATTGTCAAAGGATCTGTGGGAAAAGTGGGTTTTCCACATTGTAAAGTACCGCCTCACAAGGGGAGGGGATTATAGTCACCTAAGATGGGATAAACAAAGTTGTTTGTAATACTGCACTAGGGTGGTGTGCCCTTTAATTTTTTTGTCATTTATTCAGTATTGAGGTTTTCTCCAATCTAATGAAAGCTGCAAAGCCGTAAATGGGTCCTCCACATCATATAAATTGGGCTTGTGCAATGCCCTGTAGTAGATGTACTATTTTATACACAGCGCTGTCACTGAAATCATAATCAACTTTATATGGGCCAGACTTAATTACTACCCACTATACCCACTGTATGACTGCTGCTATTCACCAAAAAACAATTTGTGGCCTTTGCGCTACGTAAACAACCTTTAACATGGTGCTGTCTAATGATCAAATCAATTATTGCTATGTGCAATCACAATATAACATCAAAACCTGTGCAAATATAAAATTACTGTCCCAAAAAATGCATAATAATAATGATGTCACTGGATGTCCCCGTGATGATGTCCGGTGATGTCAATTCTGGCCTGGGGAATGCACCCTGTGGCGTTTCTGGGCTTTACATATGGTTTTTGACATATGTTCAATGTGAGTGTTTAATGTATTTTAACCATTTTTTTAAATAAACAATACTGCGCTATGTGGGTTCCCCCCTCTTTGTGCCCTTGCATATTAATGGGGATGTACAAGGAAATAGGAGGAATATAAGGATACTGGGAGAAGAGAACCAATAAGCATGCATGCTGTGACTTTTTTGCTGAAAAGCATAGTCATTCGCATCTGATGAATGTGTGGAAGCGCAGTGTTTGGCACGGAGCACTGAGAAACTATTTTAGGCACAGAGCTCTTTATTTACACTACAGAGCACTTTATGGAAAAAATCTTAGATACAGTATGTAGGGAAGCCTTTGACTTTAAAAAAAATTTTAAGAAGAGATCAAATACATTTCCTTCTATACAAAATTATCCCAACTTGACTATTTTCCTTAAACAAGTCACTTCAGAAATAGAAAAAAATTAAATTCAAGAACACAGCAAATCCAATCTAAACCCCAGTCAACAGAGAGCTCTTACACATCAATAAATATTAAAAGCTTGGTCATAAAGCCCTCCGATAGGAAAGGCAATATTGTACTAATAGATATTGACAAATATCAAAACATGTGTTTGAAGGTCTTATCCAACAAGAATTGGTATAGATCAGTTGGGGCAGACAGGATTCTCAAACTCAATGCTGATTTTTATCAACTAGTTGACTGGGCACATCAAGGACACATCAAGGAGGCATTATTTCACAACAAATATGGGAATTCATTTGAACACCATTCCACCGAGAGACTTGCTTCTACACTCCTCTTAAGATGCACAAAAATCTTTTGGACCCTTCTGGCCATCCTATTGTGTCAGGGAATGGCTGCATTATGAAAAATGTGAGCCATTATGTTGATTCCATTCTTCAGGTCCCTGCCTTGGCATGGTTGGTCACCAAGGATGTTGAGGCTCTTTATTGCAGTATTCCACATCAACAAGGCATAGAGGTTGTTAAATCTTTTCTGATACAGTGAGACTGGAGAGAGGCATAATTTAATGACTTTGTGGTGGACTTACTTCATTTCATTTTATCTAACAATGTTTTTTGCTTTGCTAGCTCCCACTACCTCCAGGTGCAGGGTGTGGCTATGGGCACTTGTTGTGCCCCTTCATATGCCAACTTGTACTTGGGGGGTGTGAGCGGCATATTTTTTCCAGCAATGGATTCTCGATGTACCTGTGCCATGTCTTGTCATGGCACAGGTACATCGATGATATCTTCATCACGTGGAACGGAGAGGAGGCACTTTTGCTTGAATTTTTGACAGAATTGAACTCCAATAACTGGAATTTGCAGTTCACAATGACATACGATCGGTAAAAAATTCAATTTTTGAACATCATGGTTTAGAAGAATGAGGAGGGTCATATTTCCAGTGCATTATATTGGAAGCCCACTTCCGGCAATACAATTCTACATGCTACTAGTACACATCCTATTTTACTTATACGTTCATTCCATATGGATATTGTTAAAGGGGACTTCCAGATTTCGATAAGCCCCCTGCCCGCAGACCCCGACAAACACCGGCCAGGGTTGACGGGAAGAGGCCCAAAGCACCCTCCCTATGTTGAAGGCATGTGGCCTGGTATGCTTCAGGAGGGGGGCACTTACTCGTCCCCCCCATCCTGACCTGCCAGGTTGCATGCTCAGATAAGGGTCTGGTATGGATTTTGGGGGACTCCCATGTAATTTTTTAAAATTTTGGTGCTAGGTTCCCCTTAAAATCCTTACCAGACACGAAGGGCCTGGTATGGATTTTGGGGGGACCCCATGCCATTTTTTCCCTAATTTTGTCATAGGGTTCCCCTTAACCACTTCAATACACTGTGTTATATATACTACACTGACTGCACCATATAGTCTGAACTATATTATATATACTACGGGGACTGCACTCTATAAAATTGTAATGACATGCCCCTGTTAAACAGGTGCAGAAAAATTGGGCCTTGGGTGTTGGTGGTGGTAAAACACTGTAACCCCTCATGGTTACTCCTGTTGGGCATAGGAACGGGCCCTGCTGTTATTAATTATTTTAAAATTGTAATGACATGCCCCAGTCCAACAGGTGCAGAAAAATTGGACCTTGGGTGTTGATGGTGGCAGAACACTGTAACCCCTCACAGTTACTCTTGTTGGGCGCAGGAACGGGCCCTGCTGTTGTAAATTATTTAAAAAATAGTAATGACATGCCCCAGTCAAACAGGTGCATAAATATGGGCCTTGGTGGTGGCAGAACACTGTAACCCCTCAAAGTTACTCTTGCCGTGCGCAGGAACGGGCTCTACTGTTGTAAATTATTAAAAAATTGTAATGACATGCCCCAGTCAAACTGGTGTGAAAAAATTGGGCCTTGGGTGTTGGTGGTGGCAGAACACTGTATCCCCTCACAGTTACTCTTGTTCGGTACAGGAATGGGCCCTGCTGTCATAAATTATTTTAAAAATTGTAATGACATGCCCCAGTCAAACAGGTACAGAAAAATTGGGCCTTGGGTGTTGGTGATGGCAGAACACTGTAACCCCTCACAGTTACTCTTGTTGGGCTCAGGAATGGGCCCTGCTGTTGTAAATTATTTTAAAAATTGTATTGACATGCCCCAGTCAAACAGGTGTAGAAAAAATGGGCCTTGTGTGTGGTGGCAGAACACTGTAACCCCTCACAGGTACTCTTGTTGGGTGCAGGAATGGTCCCTGCTGTTAAAAATTATTTCAAAAATTTTAATGACATGCCCCTGTTAAACAGGTGCAGAAAATGTGGGCCTTGGGTGTTGGTGGTGCCCAAAATATTATTGGAAGCTAGCATCATCAGGATTCAGGAGGAGTAAGATAAGCAGCATAGGTAGTCTTCAAGGGATCCCAGATCCCTAGCAAATTCAATCAGTTACATCAGGGGCTTGATTGCTGCTGATCCAGGACTGGTTCATTTTTATAAATGTGAGCCTATCAACGGAGTCTGTGGACAGGCACACTCTTTGATCTGTTATGAACCCTCCAGCAGCACTGAATGTTCATTTAGAAATCACACTGGATGCAGAACAGTCCAGTAGCTTGATTGCATATTGAACAAGTTCCAGCCAGTGGTCCATCCTCCAGACCCAGTAACTCAGTGGATGCTCAGTTGAAAAGGTCTCCAAGTCTGCTCTTGCCCCTAGATATTCCTACACCATATAATGCACACATTGCCAATGGTTGCTTGAACCTATCAGCCCTGGGCACTGAGGACTGAATAATTGTTTAAAGGCATCGGTCAGCTGGCCACCTTCTCCACCGCTCTTCCTCTGACCAAAAAAAGCCTCAGAAACATGTTGTCCAGCACCAGGAAATGGTAACCTCCCAGGGCCTGGAAAGGCATTGCATAAAAACTTTTCTTCAAGGTATCCTGAAGATGTTTCATACTCTGCTCCCTCTGCAAAGGCAGGATGAGCTCTGCAACTTTACCCTTGTAACATGGATCAAGAAGGGTTGCCAGCCAGTAGGCTTGTGCAATTTGTTTCGTTCCGAATTTCGTTTTTACCGAATTTTGCTAAATCCGGCAATTCAGATGAATTACGAATTCCGAATTTTCAATTTCCGAATCTTTCTGAATTTTCGTTTTTCCGAATCACGGTAATTCGGAAATTCTGAAATTCGCGGTAATTCGGAAATTCGCGGTAATTCGGCAATTTCGTTAATTCGGAAATTTGCAGTAATTCGGCAATTGCGGTAATTCTGAAATTCGCGGTAATTCGGCAATTGCGGTAATTCGGAAATTCGGCAATTGGAACGGACGAAATTCGGAAATCCGAAAATTGGAAAAAACTAAGAATATTTGAAATAATTAACTAATAACTATTAAATTATAGGTATTGGAATTTCCTTGAAAGTTTGGCTGTTAATGAACTTAGATATGAAATTTAGCACTAATAGTCATACTTTCAAGAAAATTTCAATACCTATATTTAATAGTAATAATAATATTTATTATTGTTTCAAATATTCTTTTTTATTTCCGAAATTCGGAAATAAGGAAGAACATTTGAAATAATAAGTTATTAATTTATAATTTTTACTTATTATAAATTATAATAAGCTATTATTTCAAATGTTTTTCCTTATTTCCGACTTTTGCAGTGTGTGACTGTATATATGCATACTGTCCTGTGTGTATATTGGATGTATATTGTATGTATACTGTGTGTTTACATACAATATAAGCACAGTATATACACACCCAGTATGCACACACACATACATACAGTATGCATATATACACTGTGTGCAGAATTATTAGGCAAATGAGTATTT
>BLSH010256412.1:874363-890835 GCA_018402905.1 Glandirana rugosa
CTAACCAATATCCGGTGTAGTACGCGTCGTTAATTTTCCCTCCGGTCCAACTGCAGGAAGAGAAGTTCATATATACTTGAAGAGAAGGACGTCAACCTGGCCTCCCTTTTAATTGCTGCGCATGATGTGGCCTATAACCAATCTTATGCTTGTGGGGATATGTCAGTGGTAATCAAGTCCAGGGATCACAGGCTCTCCCGCAAGTTAACTATCCCGGAATTTGTGCTGGCTTTCAGCATATATAGGGATGTGATCTGCTCGGTACAACCATCAAGGAGGGAGGAATTAGATCTATATTTATATGCGGTAGTGGAGCTGGGGCACAAGTATGGCTGATCCAGTTTTTACGACTACCACCGCTCCTTTTTGGCAAAGGCAGCTGCTATTTTCGGTCAACACCAGGTGACGATCTTTTGGGGCACCATAGATACTGAATTGTTTTGCAGGCATTTCGCATGAACTCAGAGCTCCGGTCTGTGCGAGTGGCCAATCTTCAGCACACACTACTTCCTGGTGTTCAAATTCAGAACCTTTCACGCTACCTGGTGTGCTTAAACTAGGCCCCAGCGAGTCCTCAGTCACCAGCAGCTTCAACCAGATGGATAATTTAGGTCGGCCTATTCATTATTTGGGCAAAGCCCAAATTTGCAACAATTACAAACTGGGGTCTTGCAATTACAGCTAGTGTCGGCTCCTGCACATCTGTGTTAGTTGTTTCAGGGCCCACCCCAAGTCTGCATGCTCTCTGAGGAAGCCCACGGGTTCTTGACTAAGCTGGGTGAACGTCCCCTTGTTAAGAGTCTGGTTGGCAGATCACCCATCTCCCACAGTCAGGGAATTTTTGATCAATGAGTTTTCAGTGGGCTTCCGCACAAGTTTCCTTGCCCTTCCGCAGAAGAATTTTGAGTGTCCTAACCTGCAATCAACTAGCAGTAACATGGAGGCAATCGACTTGTTACTTCAAGCCGAGGTTGATAAAGGTTTTGTCATCTGGCCTTTTTCGGTGCCCCCTTTTGACAAATGGAGGGTCAGTCCAATTGGTGTTGTCAAGGGGAAATTCAATAATAAACTTTGTTTGATTTACGATTTGTCTGCCCCTCATTCATCTCAGGTACCTAGCTTAAACTCCTTGATCCCTTCTGAGGAGTTTTCACTCAAATATGCATCTGTGGATCAGGCCATTCAATGCATCATCAGACTGGGGGTAGGGGCCTGACTTACCAAAGCCGACATCTCTGATGCATTCAAGTTACTGACAATCCTGCCTGCACTTTGGCAATGGCACAGGATCAAGTGGAGGGAAGGTTATTATTTTGCTACAAAACTCACTTTTGGTTCCTAGAGTAGCCCCTGGTTGTTTGACACCTTCACTCGGGCTCTCAGCTGGATCCTCTCCCACAAGGTGGGTTGCCAAGAGGTCATTCATTATTTGGACGATTTCTTGCTGATCGAAGGTGCCAATCAAGCTCCCACCGATTTGGGGAAGTTGATCTCTGTGTTTTCAGCTCTCGGTGTCCCTTTGGCAGAGAAAAAAATTGAGGGTCCAGTTAAGGGGTTGGTTATTCTAGGCATCGAGCTGGACACCCAGCTGATGCAGGCCAGCCTGCTAGCTGATAAATTATCCAGGATCAGAGAACGCATACATGCATTCACGATTTCCAAAGCATGTTCCAGACTAGAGTTACAATCTCTGTTGGGCATGTTAAACTTCGCCATGAGGATTATTCCTCAGGGTAGGGTGTTTGTATCCAGGCTTTTGGCACTTCTACCCTTGGCTCCGGATTCTGACTCTCGCATCAAGCTAAATGCTGCAGCCTTGGAAGATCTCAGCATGTGGGACCAGTTTTTGCAACATTGGAACGGCGTTTCAATGTTTATCCCGTGCAGCATCCGAATCATCCCCCAGGGTGGTATCGGATGCTGCAGCCACTAGGGGTTTCGCAACCATATGTGGGACTCATTGGTTGGCAGGCCCATGGCCTGAGGCTGTTAGGTCCATCCCAGGTTTTCATAAGACTTCTTCTCTATTTGAGATCTATCCAGTAGTGGCTACTGCCCAGGTTTGGGGACATTTGTGGACAGGACATACAGTTATTTTCTTTACAGACAACGAAGGAGCCGTGGAGATTATTAATAAGTGCAGATCAAATTTCTTGGTGATCATGTCCTTTCTTCGCAGATTGACTTGGCTTTCTCTGCATTGGAACTTCCACATTAGTTGTGTTTTTTTGAAAGGCACTGATAACATTGCGGCTGATGCGTTATCATGGTTCAATTATCCATTATTTTTTCAACAGGTTTCGGAGGCAGACGACTGTGCCACCCCATGCCCGGATCATTCCCTGCTCCGGATGGATTGAGTTCTCTACAGGCTGGTGCCAGAAGGCTAATCACAGATTCCCTCTCAGTCAATACTAGGAAGGCTTATAACACAGCATGGCAGATAGTTCAGTCTTTTTCCACCCAGCACCCTCAACCTGATCGGTTCTGCGTGCAATACATCTTAGCGTTCATATCTTTTTGCCACTTTAAATTAAAGTTATCATAGGGCACTATCAAAACCTACCTAGCTGGAATCCAACATTTCATCTCCTTACAACAGCCAAACACACCATCCTTGTTTCCTGCTCATCCCATCAAAGCCATTTGATCCAGAAAAGCAACCCACCAGCTACAACATGCAGGCTCCCGGTGTCAGGGCAGTTGTTCCGCAGCATGTCTGACATGCTCTCCAACGCACCATTCGGACACCAAGCCAGTATGGTCATAAAAGCAGCCATGTACTTAGACTTCTACGGGTTTCTGAGGCCTAGTGAGTTTACAGTTTCAGGTTCCCAATCTTGTCCGTTGTTGTCCAAGCAATTAACGAGACACCGGGACCATTTTAGGCTACATTTAGGGGTGTGCAAGATTCAACAACTGGGGGCTGGCGCTATTATTCGATACTTCGAGACTGGCACGGCCTGGTGTCCAGTTAAAGTCTTAGATGCCCTTGTGTCACAGCAAAGGGGGGTTTCTGGGGACAGCCCTCTGCTGCCTTTTCCTAGATCTCCCCTTTTGGCTGCACAGTTTGTTACGCATATCCGCATCTTGTTGTCAAGGCTGGATGTGAACCCCAAACAGTACTCGGGTCACTCGTTCAGGATCGGAGCTGCCTCAGCAGGGAGTGCCTGCTCAAATCATTAGAAAATTAGGCAGGTGGAATTTTTTTTGTTATACCAGATACATACCTGAACCATTTGTAGAAATGTCACGGGAATGTGCCCGGCTAGTGGATTAATTTCCAGTGTTTTGTCACAATAAACTTTGCATTTCTGGCATCCTATTTGGTTTAATTTTTGCCTCCTTTTTGGCATACTGACCTCGTGACCACGGCACACCTCAGGCACTGTTCTCACAAGAGTAATTTCTTCATCTAAGTTTGCATAAGATTCCAAGTACAAATAGTAAGGCTGACCGCAGGTCGGCCTGCATTTGTAGGAGGAGTCTGGGTCATATAAACCCAACCTCCTCCTACTGATGATCTCGTTTGTTTTCCTGGGAGGTTTCCCCACCCACCCTTTCCTCTCTTATTTAAGACTCCCTATTCACATTACTGGGTATGCCCCCTTTTAGGCTTGCTGACCTCGTGACCAAAGCACACCTCAGGTCACCGTTCTCACAAGAGTCATTTCTTCATCTAAGTTTGCATAAGATTCCGAGTATAAATATGTATTACCTGACTACTTGCATGGGATTCTGCAGCTCTCTAGAACAGTGGATTTTTTATTTTTTTGTTTTTTCTTTTTCTGGTTGTTTGAGAAATACCCCAGTTGATAGACTGGACCCACTATTTTCACTTTTTCACCACCCTATTTTTCTACTCTTGGAGTTAGAGAAGCACCAATACCGATACTAGTATCGGTATCGGGGCCGATACTTGGCCTTTTTGTGAGTATCGGTACTTGCGTAAATTGGCCGATTCCGGAAACTGATACCAGAAGTGACGTTGCTTAGGAGCGGACCGCCTCTTCCTCCCCTCCGACCAGGGTCATCTCCGCTAGTGGTGTTGCTATGGGGGCCTGGGCCAGACACACACCGGGTGACAGTGAACGGCTGCTACGGAGACACAAGGGCAGCACACAGCTCTTGCTGGTGACAGAGCGAGGCAGCGCAGGAGATCCGTAGAGGGGACGTGAGAGGCAGAGATAATATTGGCAGCGCAAGTAAGGACTCGACCGCCCGGGATGAGGCAAGAGACCGGAGAGGAGGAGCTAATGAAGGTACTGAGTAATCCTTCATCCTACAGTATGCAGCACTGAACATGGCTCGGTCTGGGCACACACACACAGCACATACCATTCACTCTCAGATGGTGCTGCAAGCTGTGCTGTCTGTGTCCCCAGTGAGAATGGCAGAGCCGACTGTGTGCCTGGACAGGTTGTGCAGGAAACAGTTGAGGGTTAAGGAGCCTCTCTCTCTCAGACCCCCTCTCTCTCTTACCCCCACCCTCTCTCTCTCACCCCCACCACCTCTCTCTTTTACCCCCACCCCCTCTCTCTCTCTCACTCCCACCCCCTCTCTCAGCCCCCCTCTCTCTCCTGTACCATGCAGTCCTTGGCTGTCTCATGTACCATGCAGTCCCTGGCTGTCTCATGTACCATGCAGTCCCTGGCTTTCTAATGTACCATGCAATTCCTGGCTGTCTAATGCACCATGCAATCTCTGGCTGTCTCCTGTACCATGCCTGCAGTCTCTGGTTGTCTCCTGTACCAGACCTGCAGTCTCTGATGGTCTCCTATACCAGGCCTGCAGTCTCTGATGGTCTCCTGTACCAGGCCTGCAGTCTCTGACGGTCTTTTGTACCAGGCCTTCAGTCTCTGACCATCTCATGTACCATGCCTGCAGTCTCTGATGGTCTCCTGTACCAGGCCTGCAGTCTCTGATGGTCTCCTGTACCTGTGTAATTTGAGCTTTCAGAACTTTTTGACAAGCAAATAAAAGCATTTTATTTGTTTCATACGTCTTTTGGAGTTACAATTCTTAATCTCATAAAGAAAACTAACAGAAATTTTTCCCTTTAAAAAATGATCACATGACCAAAAAATAGGTATCGGTAATCGGTATCGGCGACTACCTAAGTTAAAGTATCGGGACTTGTACTCGGTGGCAAAAAAGTGGTATCGGCACAACCCTATTTGGAGCATATGGAGTGACTGTCTACGGAAGTGCATTCCAAGTTGATTTTTGTTTTTGGGAGCTGCTGGTTAATGGTTTTTGTTTATGTGCTGGCGAGACAGGGACTAAAAAACTTTTGATTGGGACTGTTATGGGGGTGCAACCCCCTCCATTTTTTGTATTTTGGACTTTTTACGCAATATTTTTCATATCACTTCTGAGCAGGAAACTTGCAGGTTTGCCATGAGTCCTTCCCTGCTTTTGGAAGTGATGGTCCTCAGGTACAAGCATTACCTATATATTTTATATGTACTTAGTTGTTATGTCTTCTTTGGCTATTTGTGTGGCTCTGTGTGACCCTGGACTCTAATTCTGACCCTAGGCTTTCCTCTAGTGGCCTTTTTTATGTATTGCAGTGATGGCTTTAAATGTTAGTGTTATCTCCTGGAATGTCGGGGGATTGAATTCTAAATTCAAAAGGGCTCTGGTGTTAAAATACTTGCAGGCCCATCACCCCGCATTATGTTTCTACAAGAGACACATCTTCTAGGTAGTAAAATTCTAGCAATACACAGAGCCATACATGCCACATACTCCTTATATGCCTGGGGTGTGTCAAAATTACTACAGAGATCAATGCCTTGCTCTGTAGAGGTGATTTCGGATGCCGGGGGAAGGTATTTAATAGTACTCACTACTATCTATTCGCACCGTTTGGCCTTGGTTAACATGTATGTTCCCCCTCCAAATGATGAGGAAGTGCTCTGTGCTGAGAGGCTTCCTGTTCATTCACAAACTGGAGCATAGTAAACACAGTTTACTATGCTTCAGTTTTGAATGAATACAGTATGAGTGTGTTCACTGTGTTAATTTGGAAAAGAAAGGTGCCAGTAAATAACATAGTAACTAGCCACTTTCTTTGCTCTCCATCCTGAAGCATCCCCCACAACAACTGGGGGAGAGGAGAGGAGGGAAGCCAGCAGCGCTGCAGGGGGCACAACAAGGGGGGGGGGAAGCGCAGGCAATAGGGGGATTCGGCATGGCACAGAGTGATTAGGGCACACCTGGCACACCCCCTGAGCACGCCTATGGATACGTCCAACCCACATAGATCTCCTAATTTGGAATTACTACATTGGGCGGACTTGGCTGGTATTACTGAATTGTGGAAGTGGAGGCATCCTATAGAGAAGTGTTATTCCTATTTGTCCCCGGTCTTTGCCTTCTCCTCCAGAATTGATGTGGCATTTGCCAATGCTGCCCTATTATGTTTGGTAGTGGATACTGCTTATCTGCCAAGGGGAGTGTCGGATCACACCCCACTGCAGATTGACTTGCAACTCGGGTCTTGTGAGACTAGAATGACTTGACTCTTGTCCCCTGGTTGGGTGCAGGAACCCAAGGTGGAAGAAATGATTCAGCCACACATGGAGTCATATTGGCAAATTAATGCAGGCTCTGCCACAATGCAGCTAGAATGGGACACTTTCACAGCTACCACTAGGGGGATGTACATATCGGCTATTAAAGCCCTTTGGAAAGAGGCCTCACCCTCCTACTACTCCTTATGTCTAGGGTTATTGCCCCAAACCCTGGCCCTCCTCCAACCAACTCTTACCCCCGGAACTGGCAGTTTAGCTTCTCTGACAATAGCTGTAACTCCCACTGTCTTATCTCAATTCCCCTGATTCCAAGAGTCAGCCCCCCCCCCCTCATGTGTGCCCTCTGGAATGCCCGCTCTGTCTCCAACAAACTTGCCTCCGTCAATGACCTTTTCCTTTCCAACTTCCTCAATTTCCTTGCTATTACCGAAACCTGGCTCCAGGAATCCGAAACTGCCTCTCCAGCTGCCCTCTGCCATGGTGGCCTCCTCTGGACTTGCTTACCCAGATCCAGCGGATGAAAAGCAGGTGGAGTTGGAGTTCTCCTCTCCCCAAAAAGCACCTTCCAGGTTCTTCCTACACCTCCCTCTCTTTCCCTCTGTTCTTTTGAAGTGCACTGCATTTGTCTATTTTCTTCAGTTTGTTTGAGGGTTGCAGTAATTTACCGACCCCTGGCCCTGTTTCACGCTTTGTTGACGACTTCTCTGCATGGCTATCCTACTTCCTCTCCTCCAAAGTACCTGCCATCATCCTTGGAGACTTTAACATTCCAGTCAATGCTAACACCTCAGCCACTTCCCAACTACTCAACTTAACCTCCTCCTTCAACCTAACACAATGGACACAAACCACCATTCACTCCAATGGCAACACTCTTGACCTTGTATTCTCCCACCTCTGCACTCCCTGCAACTTCTCTAACACCACCTTTCCTCTCTCTGATCACAACCTCATCAGTTTCATACCCTCCCTGTCTCCTACCACCCATGCTGCAAACCTGCAAATAGTTACCCACAGGAACCTTTGCCAACTCAACCCTTCCCTTTTTCATTCTGCTACTGATTGCCTTTATGATAAAATCACACCCCTGTCCTGCCCAGACCTGGCTACTTCTGTTTACAACAACATATTGTCATCCTCCCTGGACACACCTGCCTCTACTCCGCTAAACAAATCTACTACACCACTTTCATCAACTCTTCTCTACCCTTAATTCCTTACTCAACCCCCCGCTGCCTCCACCCACCAACTTGCTCACTTCCCAGGAGATTGCTAATCACTTCAAAAACAAAATTGGCACAATTTGTGATGAGATATCCTGCGTCCAGCTTCCTCCACCAACCAACACACCAAGTCCAACATCCCACTCAACACTTTCCTCCTTCAATCCTGTTAGCTCTGAGGAAGTTGCCAAACTCCTTTCCACAACCCACCCCACCACTTGTCCCCTGGACACTGTCCCCTCGCAACTACTATGACCACCCTCCTGCTCTGTGCTAAATTCTCTAACCCACATCTTTAACCTCTCCCTCTCTTCTGGCACCTGTCCCTCTCCACTAAAACATGCGCTGGTTACCCCCATACTTAAAAAACCTTCACTGGGCCCCACCTGTTTGAATAACTTAAGACCCATTTCCCTGCTCCCGTTTGCCTCCAAGCTTCTTGTCCACAGCGGTATGAGTTGCTAAGTTGCTACCTCACTGACAACAACCTTCTCGAATCCGGCTTCTGCCCACAACATTCAACTGAAACTGCTCTACTAAAACTCACCAACAACCTACTAACTGCTAAAACCAATGACCAGTACTCCATACTCATACTCTTAGACCTTTCTGCTGCCTTTGATACAGTTGACCACCCACTCTGCCTCAATAAACTCCACTCCACTGGTTCTCCTACCTATCTCAGCACATCTTCAGTGTCACATACAACAACATCTACTCCGCTCCTCTATCTCTTTCTGTTGAGGTACCCCAAGGCTCTGTCCTTGGGCCCCTCTTATTCTCCCTCTATATCTCTTCCATGGGCCAGTTGAAAACTTCCCATGCCTTCAAATACCACCTCTATGCTGACGATACCCAGATCTATCTCTTGACTCCTCAACTCTGCACCTCAATATCCTCACGCTACACAAACTTACTGAATGACATATCAGTATGGATGTCACACCACTTCCTCAAACTCAATCTTTCTAAAACCGAGCTTGTAATATTTCCTCCATCCCGGTCCCCTCCCCGTGACTTTACCATTGAGATCAACGGCGCAACCATTGGTCCTTTCACACATGGCAGGGTGCTGGGTGTAATCCTAGACTCCGACCTCTCTTTCAGCCCCCACATCCAATCATTGGCTAAATCTTGCCACCTTAACCTCTCCGCAACATCTCCTGAATTCGCCACTTCCTAACTAACGACACCTCAAAACAACGTATTCACTCCTTGGTTATTTCCCGCCTTGACTACTGCAACTCCCTCCTCACTGGCCTACCTTTACACAGGCTATCCTCCCTTTAGTCCATCATGAATTCTGCTGCCAGACTTATACACCTTACTAACCGATCCGTGACTGCTGTCCCGTTCTGCCAAACGCTTCACTGGCTTCCCCTATTCCACCGTATAAAATTCAAAATACTAACAACAACATACAAGGCCATCCACAACACTGCCCCCAGTTACATCACCAACCTCATCTGCAGATATCGCCCAATTCATCATCTCCGCTCCTCCCAGGACCTCCTGCTCTGTAGCTCCCTTGTTACCTCCTCCCATGCTCGCCTACAGGACTTCTCCAGAGCCTCTCCCATCCTCTGGAGCTCCCTGCCCCAGAATGTCCGGTCAGCCCCCACCCTGTCATCCTTTGGGCAATCCTTAAAAACTCACTTATTCAGGGAAGCCTACCCCAACTTCATCTAAGAGCTGTGCTTGAGTCACCTCTATCAGATCATCCTCTGCAGCCATTACATTTTGTACCACCTCCCCCTCCCTTTAGATTGTAAGCTCCACGATCAGGACCCTCCTATTCCTTCTGTATTGAACTGGGTGCGTACGGGAGCATGCAGATTCACCCTCCTCTGATACATTGACTCGGTTGCAGTTTGCTAGAAGGAATGTGCACCTTCATTATCAGGATTTATCCTCCTGCCAGCTGCAACAGAGTACAGTTCACATTCTCGAAAAGGGGAACAAAAACGGCAAGCTACTGGCTTTGCTGACGGCAGTGGAGAAACCCATGACAGTTGTCCCCTGTATTTCCCCTACACCAGGAATAACCTTGACTGACAGAGCAGATATCTTACAGGCCTTTGTATCATTTTATAAAACACTGTAATCCCCTATAACACCATATGACATAGAGGAACTGCAGGCTATCCTAGAGGCCCTACACTTACCTAAACTTCCCGACTATGCAAGAGAATTCTTAGACGCCCCACTCAGAGAAGAGGAGGTCATTGCCGCAATTGGGTCTTTTCCTACTGGTAAGGCCCTTGGCCTGGATGGCAAACCAGTGGAGTGGTACCACCGATACTCGGATACCCTTGCCCCTACACTATTGCAGTTGTATGTCGATTGTTATCAGGAGTGCCTTCCTTCCTTCTTTTATGAGGCGCACATAGTACTACTAGCCAAGCCAGATAACGATCCGCTACTGTGCTCGTCCTACAGACCCATCTCATTGTTAAATATTGATTTTAAGATCTTAATTGTTAGCTACCAGACTAATGTCAATTTTGGACCACATTTTCCCCCCAGACTAGGCTGGCTTCATGCCCAAGAAAGCCACCGATATCAACCTGCGTAGGGTGTTCACGCATACATAGCTGAGTTCAGATATTTCCAGTGGAGCAATATTGGTCTTTCTCGATATAGAAAAGGCCTTTGATTCACTTGACTGGAAGTATATGTTCATGGTGTTGGAGGTGTTTGGTTTTGGTCCCCATTTTAGGAAATTGATTGACCTTCTTTATCAGTCTCCAACAGCGGCTATTAAACTGAATGGCATGTTATCAGAATTTTTTTTGGTTGAGAGGGGCACTCGTCAGGGATGCCCTATGTCCCCTGGCCTTTTTGCCATTATGATTGAACCCTTGGCTGCAACCTTTAGGTCTTCTGCGGAAATGCAGGGGATATCTGTAGGCAGCCTGACCGAAAAGACGGCACCTTATGCGGATGATATGGTCCTTTTTTTACGAGATTCGGAAGCATCTTTGATGGTGGCGCTAGACATTTTAAATGCATTTGCTACCTATTCCCTCCTGTAGGGTCCCAACCGGTTGCCCTCTGCAACATCTGATTTCATAGCACTGAATGTCACTCCTCTGCTGTCAAAGCTTAAAACTAGATTACAGGCCTGGCAAAACTTACCTTTAACGCTTATAGGCAGGGTAAACTTACTGAAGATAAAATTTCTACCATTATTCTTATATATATTTCGGAATTCGCTAGTCTGGATACCGAGATATATATTCAAAATCATTGATAAGCAGGTCATGTCCTTCCTGTGGCAAGGTCGTCACCTGAGGATTGAACTTCGGGCGTTACAATTGCCATGGAAACAGGGGAGTCTGACAATCCCTGACTTCTACAAGTATTTTTTTGGCAGGGCAGCTAGTATTTGCTTATAGATGGGTCTGCCTCCCAGAAGAGGATGCTGCCACTGCTTTAGAAGCGGCCATAGTTGGCTCTTATGAAGCATTGACACATCTGTTGCTACGTGGTAATAAAGCTCCGTATCAGGTCACGTTATCCATGCAGGCAACAGGCTGGACATGGGTGGTAACTGGTAACCAATAAGGGGAGTGGGGACGCAGTGTTTTCCCCGCACATCCCGTTGTGGAGGAACCCCAATTTGACCCAATTATTGGAGTACCCAGATCCAATTATTTGGACAAGGTTTGGCATTAAAACACTGAGAGATATGGTGGATGGTGGGAGGCTCCTCACGTTTGATGCCCTGAAAGCAAAATTTCAGCTCCCCAACACTCACTTGTTTTGCTATCTCCAAATCCGTCACGCATATGAGGTCCAATTTGGTAATAACACCATCAGCTTGCAAATGAGTGACTTAGAATCTCTCAGGGATGAAGAATTGGATAAGGCTCTGTCTTCTATATACAAACAATTGTTCACAGAAGGGGGTGAACTTCTTTCACGCTGTAGGGCGGTTTGGAAGGGGGTATTCCCCCAGCTGGATGGAGACAACTGGAATGATATTTGGGGCATTAACTTTACTAGGTTGGTGTCGGTTAGGGACCATCTCTACCAATTTAATTTCTTACATCGAGTTTATCTTAATCCAGCTAAGTTGGCCAGGATGTTCCCTACTCAGTTGCCTTTCTGCTGGTGGTGCACCTCCTTGGATGCTGACTTCCTGCACATGTTTGGAACTGTGTCTCCATCCAAATTTCTGGAGGGGGTCACTGAATGCATAGAAGATGTTTCCTGTGTTTGGTAGATGCATTGTCTCCAAATAGAGTGACACACACTTTGTTGACAATTCTACTTTATTATGCTAGGAAACTAATTGTGATCTCTTGGAAAAAGACTGCTCCTCCGACTATTACAGCATGGAAGGCCATTGTATATAAGTCTGCCCCCTTTTACAAGGCTACTTATGCTAGTTGAGTTATACCACTTAAATTCTATAAAGTGTGGGGTAGTTGGATGAACAATACATCTAGGGTATCAGATTAAACTGGAGGAGTTATCAAACCCAATTGGGAGAGGTACACCATGTAATGTGTAATAAATACTATCTGAGGGGGAGGTAACATCTGCGTGGGTGTACTATGGGCAAGAAGACCAATATTATTAATTAATTATATGTACAGGTGCTTGGGGCACTATAGGAAGGGAAAAGTATTATGTACTTTGCCATTGCTTTGAATGTATTATGCACAGAGGTCCTAGATCCTGTAAATCTGTTTGTGGGTCGGGGTAACAGGGTCACCTGCTGGGCCAAATGTCGAAGAAGAGTATGTTGTGTAATGTTTCAGTGGTCATGTTGGGCCGCAAGGCTTTGTGCCTTATATGTAGTTTGTATTGTTGTTGCAAATCTTAATAAAGAAATTTTTCAAAAAAAAAATGACAGGCTGAAGAGGCATCAACATATTTCGCAGAATTGCTTCCTCAGGACTTTGGTATGCCTTCAAGAAGTGTAACCTAACTAAAGAAATATATGGTCACATATGCGCTCATAAGCGCTTCATTTACAAGCTAAGATCTGCAGGCATGGACCATAAGGTTTGTGCTTGGGTAAAAAACTGGTTATAGGGACATGTCCAAAGGGTGCACGTGAACAACATGTACTCAGACTGGTCTGAATTGGTGAGTGGAGTACCTCAGGGTTCGGTCTTGGGGCCAATTCTTTTCTTTTTTTTTTTTTAATAATATGGAGTATTGGATAATGAGCTGAGTTTCAGTTTTTGCGGATGACACAAATATAAGCAGAGCAATAAACCCACAACAGGGCATTGAAATTTTACAGAATGACCTAAATAAAATAATGGAGTGGGCAGACACATGGCAAATGAGGTTTAATGTGGAGAAATGTAAGATAATGCACATGGGGGCAAAAAACATAAATTGAAACTATTCACCATGGGGAAAACCTCTGGGTGAATCAAGGATGGAGAAGGATCTAGGGGCCCTAATAGACAGATCGAGCAATAGCATGCAATGTCAAGCTGCAGCTACAAAAGCAGGCAGAATACTAGCATGAATAAAAAAGGGATATACTCCAGGGATAATTCTGCCACTTTATAAAACCCTGGTTAGGCCACATCTGGAGTATTCTGTCCCGTTCTGGTCACCAGTCCTCAGAAGAGATGTGCTAGAGCTGGAGAGAGTCCAAAGAAGGGAAACTGTCACATACCTGTTGGTTGAGTCTGACTTATATGGGGGCAACCTCACTTGCGTCCCTGGTTCGAGAACCCCTGGTAGTGGAGACAGGGAGCTCTGGAGCACAGGGGGGCACGAGGGCTGGACTTGGTCATAAATGACAGGTGATGGTCCACAGAAGCTCGTGCAGACAGTAGAGTAGTGGTTCAGGCCGGGTCGGTAACAAACTGGCAGTGCAGTACAGGTGGTTCAGGCTGGTGGATAGTCGGTTACAGGCAGGGTCGGCAACGTGCGGGCAACAGAAATACAAGAAGTCAGGCAGAGGCGTAGTCGTAGGCAGGCAGAAGGTCGGGGCAGGCAGCAGGCAAGCAGGTCAAACAGGAAGCCGGGGTCACGGATACAGGAAGTCTCTCAGGATAAGCACTGTCACAGGAGCCAGAATGCTGTAGAACTGACAGCACTGACTGCAAGGTGCAGAGGGCTTAAATGGACGTTTTGGCACCAACGCCGGGGCTCCTGCACGCGCTCCCGTGCACATGCACGGGTGAACGCGCACATGCTATGTGCGCCCATGCATTGGCCTGCCAATGGCCCCGGATGGTTCCTTACATTGCCCTCCCCCAAAGGGCAGCCTCCAGATGCCCAAATGGGCTCTCTTGGTTGGGTTGTTCCTCCAGAAGGTCTTGACCAGCTCCTTGGTGTGTAGGTTGTTTTCAGGTTCCCAAGAGCTCTCCTCAGGTCCATAGCCCTTCCACTTTACTAAGAATTGGGTGATGCCCCCTCTCTTTCTGCAGTCCAGGATAGTTTCCACCTCAAACTCCTCCTCTCCGTCTACCAGGACTGGTTCTGGTGGGGCTGTTTTCCGCCCTGGGAAGGGATCCTTGGTCACTGGCTTGAGCATATTTACATGGAAAACTGGGTGAACTTTGAGTGAAGGAGGGAGGTCAAGCTCGTAAGCCATATTATTAATTTTCCTTTTGACTGGCAAGGGTCCCATGTATCTGGGACCTAGTTTCTTCGACGGACATGACAGTCTCAGATTCTTAGTGGCCAACCAGACCCGATCGCCAAGTTGCAGGTTCAACTCTCCTCGTCTCCCTCTGTCGAAAGTTCTCTTGTTGCGCTCCTGGGTTTGAGCGAGGGTCTCTTGCAACAGATGGTTGTTTTT
Source organism: Glandirana rugosa (assembly GCA_018402905.1). Lineage (NCBI taxonomy): Eukaryota > Metazoa > Chordata > Amphibia > Anura > Ranidae > Glandirana > Glandirana rugosa. The sequence goes on from BLSH010256412.1 coordinate 888,907, forward strand.
CTCCAGCAACTGTGCAATCTCTTGCACAGCAGGTACAGAGCTTTCGGTCAGAGCATTGGGTAGGAATGTGGTAGTGGTAGCCGAGATTCGCCCAAAACAGAGATTGCTTGGTGGCAGAGTGGACTGTGTTATTAAAGGGGAACTCGGCTAACGGAAGCAGAGAGACACAATCGTCCTGGGAGTATGAGTAGTAGCAGTGGAGGTACTGCTCGAGGGTCTGGTTGGTCCTCTCTGTCTGGCCATTTGACTGGGGGTGGTAGGCCGAAGAAAAGCCAATCCAATTCCTAAGATGGTACACAGAGACCTCCACACTCTGGAAGTAAATTGTCCCCCCCCCGATCTGAGACGATATTATTAGGGATACCGTGTAGTCGTACAATTTCTCTGATAAAGGACTTGGCCGTTTCCATTGCAGAGGGATAAAGTGTGCCATCTTGGTGAGAAGGTCTACCACTACAAAGATGGTGTTGAATCCCACAGATGGGGGCAGCTCAACAATAAAATCCATGGAGATGTGTGACCAAGGACGGTCAGGGATAGGTAACGGGTTCAGCAGCCCCCAGGCCCTGGTTCTCTCAGTCTTGTTCCGAGCACAAATAGGGCATGCACCCACATAGATTTTACAGTCCTCGTTCATGCGGGGCCACCAGAAAGTGCGGGCTAGCAATTCCACTGTCTTATGACTGCCAAAATGTCCCACTAACTTGTTGTCGTGATAGAGATCTAGGGTGTCTAGGCGGAACTCCTCAGGCACAAGGATCCGGGTACCCGACCACCACAGCCCATCTTTTACAGATAATTCAGAGTCTCTGGGCACCGAGGCACTAGTTAGAGCCCATCTGATTTGTGTTAGGAGATCCTCTTGGACCAGCAAGAAGCTGTGAGCTGGTAGGATGGTATCCAGAGGGGAAGGTTCCACAGGATCAAGGAACATTCTGGACAGTGCGTCCGGCTTCACATTCTTGGACCCAGGCCTGTACGTAATGTGGAGCTGGAAGCGGAAGAAGAATAAGGCCCATCGAGCCTGGCGAGGTTTGAGCCTTTTAGCCGTCTGCAGATACTATAAATTCTTGTGGTCGGTGAAGACCAAGATGGGATGTGCCGCTCCTTCGAGAAATTATCGCCATTCTTCCAAGGCGGACTTGATAGCGTGTAGCTCTCTATCCTCAACATCATAGTTTCTCAAGGGTGCAGTAAGTTTCCGAGAGAAAAAGGCGATGGGCTGGAGTAGGGCCTTTGGACCCTGTCTCTGCGAGAGGACCGCCCCGACTGCGGTCTCCGAATTGTCCACTTCTAGGATGTAGGGCAGTGCTGGGTCGGGGTGCTTCAGAACGGGAGCAGAGGTGAACAGTTTCTTCAGAGACTGGAAAGCTGCCTGTGCCTCTGCGGACCAGACAAAGCGGACGTTCTGCTTAGTAAGCTGTGTTATGGGGGCAACGACTGCCGAAAATCTATAAAAGTTTGCAAAGCCTACAAAGTGCTGCACCCCTCTTTTATCCACTGGTGCTGGCCAGTCAAGGATGGCTGTAACCTTCTGCGGATCCATGGTGGTGCCCTTCATGGAAATGCGAAATCCTAAGAAGGAAATGTCCGCACACTCGAAGGCACACTTCTCTGCCTTTGCGTACAGTCCGTGTTCTCGTAGGCGGCTAAGTACGCATTTCCCATGCCTGCGGTGTTCCTCTAGGGAGGGGGAGAATATAAGGATGTCGTTGAGATAGACGAGCACAAACAGGTCAAGGTAGTCTCTGAAAACATCATTGATCAGATGCTGGAAGGTCGCTGGGGCGTTGCAGAGCCCAAATGGCATAACTAAGTACTCAAAGTGGCCAAAGCGGGTCCGAAAGGCCATCTTCCACTCATCCCCCTCCCGTATACATATCAGGTTATAAGCCCTGCGGAGGTCTAATTTGGTGAACACTTTGGCTG
>BLSH010256412.1:895159-908258 GCA_018402905.1 Glandirana rugosa
GTATAACATAAACCATTCTATGTCCCTTGAATATTTCCGCACAACGTCGTAAGACTTTTAGGTCCCAATCTTGAAGACCGGACGAACGACCGAAACTCAGTCATACTCAGTCTTACATTCAATGACATCGTCGTACTGTCGATCCGATGATCGGACAAATATTTCACATTCGATATCATCGGTTGTAAAAACCGAAAAAACCACGATAACTATTTAATGAAAAAGGACTATCCTATGGGACAATCCGACAGTTGAGAAGAATCCAAACACATTTTCAAATCGGACGAACATAGCTGTTGTTCGTGTAAACTGTGTCTGATTGAGTCTGGTGCACTGGGAAATATACTAATACATGTTTATTAGTCTGTGTCAAATGTGCTTGTTGTCGATACAAGCAGGCTAAACTTTTACACAAACCTAAGAAGAGTTGACAGCCTAACAGGGTATCCTATCAGGAAAAAGTAATTTATCAATAGCACCAAAAAAGCCAAAAATGTTGGCTACTATAGCTTACACTTTATAAACAGGCTAGTAGCCTAGCTGTCATGCTGCTACAGTAACTTACATTCTGACTCATACTGACTCAAAGCCAGCAAGCAGGCCAGAAGTTCTAACCCTGGATTTTCAGAATGCTGCAACACGCCTTTATAAGTTCCCTGTATCTTACCAAATACAATATGCAATACTATTTTGTTAAAGATTAATTTAGCTGTAATGACTGTGATAAATCCTCTATTATAATTTCAGTTCCATTAAAGGGTAAATATTCTCTTATGTTTGAAGATACACAAATCAGATTCCCTTCCTGCCAGAAAACTACTGTTTGGGGAGCAAACACTAGGGAAATGTTTTCTCCAGCCTCCTGCAGAAATATTACATCATTCACCTAGGATGCTTTTCTCAGGAAGACATTGAAATACTTTGCCTGGAACTCAAGAGTCCACCTGTACTGCAACTGGCAATCAAAAAAGCTGTTTTAAAAAAATGAACATGATTGTTTCGGTGTTCTTTGCAAAACTGTATTTCATACACTAGCTACTTTGTGTTTTAGGAAAATGGACACTTGGCACGGATGGTCTCTATAATAGAATGCTCATCTTCTACTATCATCTCACAGGTTTATGCTCTTAAGCATATGGAGCCATCTTTTCTAATAAAAACTCACTCCATTAGGGCAGTCAGTATTTTTTGGGTCTTTCCTCATTAGGTCTTAGTGTTACGGGTACTTAAGACTGCAGTCTTGTCCACTACATACCTCACAAAACTTTGCAAAGTTGATGTGGCTGCATTACTGGGTGTTAACTTTTGCCTTAAGGCCTTGCGGGCAGACATATAAATTGTGTTGTTGGGTAAAGGCTCACTTTTTGCTTCCTTTTCTTTACATTATTTCTGCTTGCCCACTCCTTAACTTTAAGAAGTGCTTGTGGATGTTTAACTTGTTTCTGTTCAGTCCGTGGCTGTGTCTCTCAATGGCTGATAGAAAAATTACAATGGTTGTGCTTACTGTAAAAAATTCTATTTTCTGAATTTATTGAGCGACACAGCTTGCACCCCTCTGTTGGTGTTATTGTTGGGCCTGTTGCCCATATTGCTTGTTTTTTTGTGTACTGCTTGCTACCACTTCTGCTAGATCTTCTATCAATGGCAGTGTGTCTCAATGTGGTCATAGTATATAATTTTAATGGTGAGTGCAAAAATTATATTGTTTAACATAATAACAAAATTTGGAAGAAAGAGCACATAAACATGTAAAACTTTTTCTTCACTGGAGATTTTTATCCTTTTTAGAGTTCACTGTTGTAACATAAAAACTTAACTTTTCCTATTTCAACTTTTAATGACTTTAAAACACAAAGATATATAGTAAAAGCTATGTGAGAATACATCTGGAAGCACCATGGGTGGTTGATGAGGAAAATATTATAAGCACAGGATGAAACAAAGTTATGTTCATGCAAGTTTTCAAGAAACAATGTGATTGATTTAGGATTCTGCTTGGAAATGTTTTGGCAATTCTTCATGGTAACGTTTTCAGAGTTGTGAACTGTGGCAACAGTCTCTGTTGAGTAATTATCTGTAACTTAGGGGAAACTGTAATTTTTAACTGTCCAGATATATATTCATAACATCTTGTAGCGTAACATTTATACTGCCAAAGTGACAAACAGAATAAAATCCCTTGATACACATCATTTATTGAGGAACTTTTGCAGGATATTACCTTGTATTGAAAGCCATTTATATTAGAATTGCCTAACTGTGGCTATGAAGAAAAATGAGTACTGCACTAATGATGGCTCTTCAAAAATGAATGTCACACAAAACAGTGTGTGACAAGTTACCTCTATGGGATTCATAAATAAATGCTTGCCACCCTTCTCTTTGGTTGTAATTGCTGATTTGGAGAATGGAGCAATGGCTTTGAAACTTTGAACTTATACTTAGTTCAGAAGTATAATTTCTACATCTTGCTCCCTGAGGAAACCAGATAATTGTAATTGTCAACTTGGGAATAGCCTTGCAAAAAATCGCTACCCTGTGCTCTGTCAAAACATATTTGCAGTTAATGGAGGGTTTTGAATGATTTCAGTGCACTTGCTTAAAGTGATACTAAAGTTTTCTTTGTTTTCTACAAACATAACAAACATGTTATACTTACCTTCTCTGTGCAGTAGTTTTGTTTGAAGCAGTCCAGATTCTCCTCTTCTCGAGTCCCTCTTTGGGGCTCCTGGCTCCTCCCTCCTTTTGAGTGCCCCCCACAGCAAGCAGCTGCCCCCTCTCTCTCCAGATTGGCTAACTGACTTTGATTGACAGCAGCGGGAGCCAATGGCACTGCTGTGTGCCAATCAGGAGGGAAAGTCCCTGATAGCTGAGGCACTCTTGCACATTGCTGGATAAAGATGGGGCTCAGTATTAGGGGGGCTGAGGGGGGCTGCTACACACAGAAGGCTTTTTATCTTGCATATAATGCATAGAATGCACTAAGGTAAAAAAAAAAAACGTGTGCCTTTAGAATCACTATAAGGCTTAGAAGGTAGGTGTCAAGCCCCCTAATACTGGCTGGTGTACAAAATTGCCAGCTCAGCTAATTTGTGTTTGCTTTTAATATAAATCAGCTAAATAGGTATTATTATTATTGTTGTTGTTACTAGTATTAAACCTTCACAGTAAACCCCAGCATGAAAGTAGGTCTTTCCATAGCAAGAACAAATGATGACACTATAGTGTGTAGATTCTCTTGCTAATAGCTTTTAAGTTGCTATGTGTAGTAAATTGGGTCTCATCTGGTCTAAAATGTTTCTAAGGGCATTGTAGCTCCTGCAAGCATCTTTGTTAGTCTTCAAGTACATTTCTGTATCTCTTTGAAGTCCCCTTAAAATATATGCCCAGGCTGTACATGGGACCATTACTTCTGTCCAATGAGATTAAGGGCAATGTCACACTAGCAATACTGTAGCAGGTGGGAACTAGCCAGTCACTTAGAGGGTAGAGAGAAAACTCTTCTTCTGCTAGAGTGTCACTCTCTCACTGGTCAAACCAGCAAACTGTTCATATGTTGCTGCCATTGAAACAGTTGAGTGCTTTCTGTAGCAATACTGTTTCTGTTAAGCTAGTACTAGTGACAGAATTTATATGTGACATAGCCCTAAGTCCTACCTTCCTTCCCTTTTAGCCCAACCCCCTTTCATTCAATTGCTAAATGCCGGAACCTTAACAGGCAATAAAAGTCACAAGGTGCTTCACTTCTCGTGTTGTCGTAAAAGTGTTTAACACTACTTCAAGTATTCTGAAGTGGTAGTGCTCTATAAAAAAATTACCATTTCTCATTTAGATTTATTATGAAGGAAAATACTGAGATTAAAAGGAAAAAATATACAACTTTCCACAGTAAGTCCTACAGAATTTTGTAAACAGTCTTATTTGCTGCCAAGCTTTTAAATCATTCTCTTTTTTTGTCCTGAGTATACAGATACCAAACATGTAGGTGTTATTCACATTTTGTGTTTCATAATAGGTCTCAAAATAAGCATGCACATTTTATTTTGTAGAATATGTTTCCATTTTCAGCATGTATAGAAAGGCTCTACGCAACAAATTCACAATACGCATATAGAATGCACCTCATTTACAATAGAAGAAAAATATGTTCATTTTTATATATGCAACATCTATTTTTTTTAACTTGTAAAAAAGGATAAATATACTTTTCCATTTGCTTTTGAAGTCACAAAACTAGATAAGCAGTCAGTCAGATATAATAACACCCTCCATTTTCAAATGTTGTCTTGTTAGCATTGTACAAGGCGTATTTTGATATGAATGTGAACTTTAACAGACACCAATGTTAGTCCAAGCGCACTCAATAGTTAGAACTCAGTAACATAAATAGCCTGTTATATCCCCTCTCTTCCTCTGCAATGCAGGTCTGTGCGTGGACACTTGTATCGAGGGATGTGGCTGTTACTCAGATATGCCAGCGCAGAACTGGAGTAGGGGATGCAGAAATCAATGCTTTTACGTAGACAAAATCCATTTTAGCCACCTCCAAGCAAAAAACAGTCACAGATCACAACATGCATGGAGAGAGGACTAAAAAAAGATAAAAAGGTGTGAAATTTCAAATAGACTTCATAATCTATAATTTTAACCTACAATATAGACATTTCTACCTTGTGTACTGTGACCCAGCATATGTGTTAGACTTACAGTACAGTACATCTGAAATAGAAATAATGATAATGGAAAATATATTTGTTTCCAGGGGGAAGTTTTGCATAGCTGGCATTCTGACTTCATACTGTAATCTGAGAAGGTCCAACATCTGAAGCTGGCCATACACTAGTAGATTTTGGAATGAACGTTGAAAGAATAAAAATTTATAAGAAATTCTCTGTACATTTGATGACTTAATCAATGTTGTTGGAAAGTACTTTCAATTTAGTTTCCTATTAAAATTCAATTTTGGAATTAATTTACTTTTCCAAATAAAAAACACATTTACTGTAAGAATTTAATGTGTTTTGCAATAATTTTCCATCCTGCTTCTTTAAAATGTTCTTTTCACTGCAATTGAAGGCGAAATTTGATTTGACTCCAATAACGATTAGAAAGATGAATGAACATTCTTAAAATGAAACATTTCTAACAAAATTCTACTAGTGTTTGACTAGCTTTAGAAACACTCCACATTTCACAACATCTAGAAAAGTAAATAACCTAAGCTATTTATTAAGAGGTACAGGCAAAAAAAAGAATCTGGGTCTGGGGACCACCATACACCAACCTTACCAAAACTATCAAGGAATAACAAACTAAGGCATACAAATTGGAGCTTAATAAAGGCCAATTTTAACAGATTTTGAAGTCAGTAAAATGTAAAGAATTATCATGGGGGTGGCATTCTCAGAAAAAAATGTTAGCCCAGCTTCATTACATGGCATTTCACAGCTGGCTGCAGTTCTGCTTTAAAGTAGTTGTTTGGAAACAAACTGTTTTGAACTAAAAATGTCATATTAAGTAGGTATTACTTTCACAGAACATTCATAATAATATAACCAGCTGGTACATTTTCCATCAACTTTAATACCAAACTGGATTTTAGACATTCAATTTCCCCTAAGAACATATTATTTTGAATACTGAAACAATGCTGAATTAAAAGAAAGCATTGTGATAACTCAAATCAGGAAATAAAAGTTAGAAAATCTGAGCTAGTGTAAAAAAAAGTATATTCAGTGGCTTTGAGCAATTTCAGGGAAAGTATAGGAACAAGAATTGTTTTTCTTTCATTGGCATTTATTGATCTAGGAATTTGCTGGTCTATCTCATTAACACTTTTATTACCCTGTCAATCACACCAGCACTTGTGCTTACCAAAGGCTGAAAGGATTTACAGTTATTAACAAAACTGCTCACTGCCCGGGGATGAAGAGAAACCAAGAAGTTCTGAAGGAAGGAAAAAAAAAAACAGAATTGTAAAGTTTTAACTTAAAAATACATTAAAAAGCCAGAAGGCAATACAGTTTTAGTTGTTATTTGTATTTTCTAATTTGTCAGAGGGGAATCTGAGGAAATAATTTATTTTGTTTTATGGTTTAAGTCTATAACTCAAAGCCAGGAATGAAAAGAACTTTATGTTTCACTGCTTTTCCAGGAAAGTGCAATTAAAACAGGTATTAGCTTCATGTTATTTTATGAGTCACTTGCAAGCCTTTGAAATACAGGTTAATTATGACATGGGGTATGTAATGAAAGAACTTCAGAAGAGATAACCATAAAAATCAGATGATTTTGAATGTGATCACTGAAAGATTATTCTTGTGAAAGATCCTTTCATAAACATAAATCTTCATATGCTCCAAAGCTGTAAAAGTATGCTTCTTGAGGTGGCAAGTAGGGGGCTTGTATCACAGGGAAAAAATGGATTTTGTGTGTTAAACACTAATCCCTGTACAGATGTGATATCATTACCTAGTCTAATCATACCTATCTGCATTGGAATTAGATATGGTGGGGTTGAGTTGAGTAGGAGATATTCGCTTTCAAACTGAATTTTTACTTTGCAAATTGAATTTTTTATATATCTTCATGAATGAGGTAAAACAAAGTGAAAATTCACTTTGTAAAGAATATCCAATCATGTGCAAAGTAAATAAAAAATGGATTTTTGCTTGCACATGATTGAAAGATTGACAATAGCACAACTTTACCTTATTCATAAAGCTAAGTGAATTGTCTTTCTGCGTTTGTGTTAACTTCAATCATCCAAACACATCTAAACAAACATTTATGTTTTGTTTTTCTTGCACAGGCTTAGATATACTTTGTAAAGTGGATTTTCACTTTGTTTCACTTCAAAATAATTCACTTTGAAAAGTGAAAATTTGCTTTAAAAGTAAAAATTCTCTACCTATTAAGTAAATCGTGGTTATAGGGGTTGATTTACTAAAGCAAATAGGCTGTTCACTTTGCAGGGAGGTTGCACTTTGCAAAATTTTCCCAGAGTTTAGCTTGAATGTGGTGAAACTTCACTTTGCGAAAAATACCCCATCATTTGCAAGAAAAATAAAAAAAAATGCATTTTTGCTTGCAAATGATTGGATGATGGAAGTCAACGGAGCTTCATCTCATTAACTAACCTCTAGGGATAATTCTCCTGCAAACTAACCAGTATATTTGCCTTTAGTAATTCAACTCCATTATTTCCATGCATGCCTTAAGAACAATTAAAATGAATGCGTGCTTTGCCCATTCAAAGATGTGAAACACAGCTTTATTTGGTAGTCAGAGATCACATGAACTATGTTTTAGATCACTTGGCAGAAGTTGGATAAACTTTTTTATATTGAAGGAAGGATTTTTTTTTTTTTTTTTTTTACTAAGCACAATAATGCAATTTGGGTGAATATTTCATGATATAGTAACTTCATATGAATTCTTTGCGGGAGAGATTCAGGTGAACATGACTGATATGCCTTGGTCTAGATATTGCTTTTAAAAAGTACAAATAGAATGATCAACAAATAAATAAATGCAAATCAACATAATGGTAATGAAATGGTAATGAAATAGAAGTGAATGATTTAGGCCTTTCATTATATATTTTGGTCATACATGGTTCTCTGCTTGAACATCCACAGAAATATTGTTTGTCAGAATATTTTTTCTTGCCATCATTTAGTTTGAACATCCTTAAAATTTCATCTGCGTTTGCTATTTAAATGGGATTCCAGATGTATTAAGCTGGTTTCATTACAATATGTACACATTTTTACAAATGAAAACTTCATTCACAGCGGGGGGAGGGTATTTACTAAAAATGGTGCACACAGAATCTTGTGCAGCTGTGCATAGTAACCAATCAGCTTCTAGGTTTTATTGTCAAAGCTTAATTGAACAAGCTGAGGTTAGAAGCTGATTGGTTACTATGCACTTATGCACCAGATTCTGAGTGCTCCAGTTTGAGTAAATCCCCCAGCAATGTTAGAAATTTGTTCATTCAAGAAAAAAATTCCATCCTGCTCGTCTGAATTTTCTTGTCACTATGGTCAAAAAAAACATTGATTAGACCCCATTAACCATTACAAAATCAAATGAATGTTCTGAAAACAAACATTCATGTTCTGATTGGATGGTGTTCTTCTATATGAAACCCGGTAGGTTTGCCTTTGACTGATCAGATGGTATAATTCTACCAATAACTTTGTTACAAATAACCTAATGTGTTCAGGGCAATTCTCATTGGAAAGGTACATTGATGGGAATTAATGACTTCAGCACAGGAGTCCGGGCCATGATGGGGGCACTGTGATGTCACAAGGGGGAGGGCCTCCAGATGATGTCACCGGATGGGCACGCCCCATGGCTATATAAGTAATGGCACACGTCGGAGCTAACATTTACAGCGGGAGCTAGCGTCAGGAGAAGAAGCGGAGGCAGAACTGGCAGAGAAAGAAGACAGTGGAGAAAGAAGAACCGGAGGAAGAACTGACAGAGAAAGAAGACATCAGTGCACCAAGAACAACCGGAGCAAGAACCAAAGGAAGAAGGCATCAGCACAGCGAGAAGAACTAGACGATGAAGACGTATATTAAGGGTGTGCTTCTGCGCTCCCACAGTCTCTCTGTGTGCGTATGGTAGCTGGTGAGTGTCAGCTGCTCACACAAAGATGTGAATCCACAACATCAAACAAAATCTAAATACAGGTAAAAGGGGTGGAGCGCTAACACTTGTATATAATTCAAAATTCCATAGCAATGAAAGCATAACAAGCGTAAAATCCTGATATAATAAGATCTAAGTGTAGTAAGAATGATAATAAAATATATATAAATAAATACTGCTTAATGGTATATTGTTATACGTCTCAAGGCTGGACCAACATATACCACGTCAATCAACCCAAGCTGTGCAACATCAGATCATATATATAAAACATTTAGCAAGTCCAGATATAAAACGGGGGGTAAAACTTCTGTATTAATAGTCTATAAGAGCATACATAAAACCGATCCTTCGGGCTGTGACTTTCTTCTTAAAAAATATCTTGTGCCTTTCTTTATAGGTGCTTAAGTGGTGTTAACAGGGCATATAGTATAATGATTTTTTCATCTGTGATATCACTTCTAGGTGCTCAAGCCTCTCACCTGGAGTGTGCTAAACAGAAGCACATAAAAGTATCTTTGTGTGGTAAGGGATCAGTTCCAACACTAGGGGTCCTCGGTCTCCTGCTCCTTCCTCTTGCTTCCTTCTCTACTCATATACACCATCAGCTATTTCTCTGGGGTCATCTCGGGGGGGGGGGGGGGGTATATGGGGGCAACAAACAAAACCTCTCTTGGTGCAAATAATGTTTTAACAAGCGTTTATTAGATAAAAAAACAGGAACACTCACTTTTTAAAAACAAATCGCATGCAAAACTCCACGAGCATCGAGCTTGTTCCAGTAACATCCAGTACTCCAGTGACATCAAGGGTACACCTCGCCTGCCACCTCTCCTGCCACCCATTAAGCAGTATTTATTTATATATATATTATTATCATTCTTACTACACTTAGATCTTATTATATCAGGATTTTACGCTTGTTATGCTTTTATTGATATGGAATTTTAAATTATATACAAGTGTTAGCGCTCCACCCCTTTTACCTGTGTTTAGACGATGAAGACATCACTGGAGATAGAAAAATCGGAGGGAGAAGAGATGCTGGAGCTGCTTTAATAAAGGACTGTCAAAAACCTGTGTGCTGGTTTTATTTCTTTTTGACACTATTTTTGGGTGAATGGGTAGGGGTACAATATACCCCATACGCATTCACACAGGTTGGGGGGCCGGGATCTGGGGGCCACCTTGTTAAAGGGGGCTTCCAGATTTCGATAAGCCCCCCACCCGCAGCCTCCCACAACTACCACCCTGGGTTGGGGGAAAGAGGCCCTTGTCCCCATCAGCATGGGGTCAAGGTGCTTTGGGTGGGCAGAGCAGAGCGCCCCCTGCCCCAAAGCACCCACCTCCCCATGTTGAGGGCATGTGATCTGGTATTTTCCAGGAGGGATGTTCGCTTGTTCACTCCTTTCCTGACTTGTTGAGCTGCATGCACGGATAAGGGCCTGGTATGGTCTTGGGGGGGCCCCCATGCAGTTTGTTTTAATTTTGGCGTAGGGTTTCCCCTCAAGATCAATACCAGACCCAAAGGACCTGGTATGGAATTGAGGGGGAACCCTATGCCATTTTTTTTAAATGTTGGGGTGGGGCTCCCCTTCTAGATTCTCAGAGCACAAGTCGCATGCCAAAGTTGGATCAGTTAAGATGATGATTCAAATTTGATCCAACTTCAATGATATTCAATGTACTGAAGTAGGACCAAAGTTGGACCAAAGTAGCGCAGGAACCTTTTTCAAAGGCGGACTGACTTGTGTTTGGCTCTCATAGGGGACCATTGTTTTATACACATCATGTGACACGTGCTCCCAAAGTCAGAGTGTATGTCGTACCAGTGTGGACCCGGCCTCAAACCTGGAAGCTGATTGGTTTCTATGCAGAACTGCACCAGATTTTGCTCTCTTCAGTCTTCGTAATTATGTGCATGTGTTTACCATTGTATATACTGTGTGCACATGTATAACATATCAGCCCTCAGTGAGGAGGGAATGTGGTGGGGGAGGATTTATGAAGCAGCTCTATAAATACAGAGGGGAGGCTATGAACATTTCAGAATCTGCAGGACTATGTACAGGTACATTGGGAGGGGGGTAGCTGCTTGGGGTGCAAAGCACAGGGGACACACAATTGTCCCAAAGGTAACAGAGAAATTAAAGTGTTTCTAATGGCAATTTTCTTTTTTCTTTCACAAGTATTTTATTTGCTTCTCAGAGACTTTTAATATAAAGTAAAGTGCAGATATTTTACATTGTACAGTATGTATGGTATCAGGCGTGCTACATAAAAATGTCCTGCGATAAGAACTGTTATGTAAGTACAACAGGACATAATGTAAACAAATGGTGACTGATTGATTTAAAAAATTAAAGTGTTTCCAAAGATGGGTAGGAAATGGGGAAGGGGGTATATTAGTATACCTATCTGTGTGGAGATAACTAATGTAGCCTAAGGACATAACTGACCAAGGTATGGGCTGATGACATTCTAACTGGTTTATACAGGGGACAAGGAGGTAGAGGAAGGGGGCAGGATAGGTGGAAAGAAAGGGTCTGGTTATGCCAGCTTGGGTAACAGGAATAGTGGGACGAGTTAGTTCCATTCACATCTGTGTATGTGTGAAAAACACGCTTTGCCATTAATTAGTGATGGACGGAGCTAGCAAGCATGTGTTTTTTGAAGTGGCAAAAAAAACTTACAAAAGCCAAAGCCCGAAAAAGTGCAGGAGCTTCATTTGCATTGCATAGGACAGCTCATTCATGTGAATGAACTGCTTTATGCGTGTCACGTGAAAACACACAAAAAAAATTGTCATTATTACAAATTAATGGAACTCCGCTTTAATGCTTCATAGTCAGACTAAATATTGGTCAAGGTTCATAAATATTTTCAGATGAGTAATGTTTAGTGTAGAAGTGAGTTTTTTTGTGGATCATAGTGCCCATAGTCAACTACTTCACATACATGAAGTTCAGGATCCACGGAGGGATTATCCACGTGGGTTATAGAACAAATACCTGGAACCCTACCCCGAGCAGAACGTTTCAAAAAACTATGTGCGAGAGAAACTTTCTGCATATACACTCTAGATGTTCTTTCTCCTGGGGGCCTGAACGAATGCATAGAGATATCCACTATTCTTTAGCCTGTTAAATCTGTCCCACTATATGGTCCCCCCTAGGGTCTACACCTAGGACTCGGAACTATTATATGATATGATATACATATACATATATATATCTTTTTATATATCTTCATGTAGATATCATTGGGTGTTTTTAACCACTCCCTTTTCCCTTCCCCTTCCCTTCTCCTTTTTATTATCAATATATAATCTTATTTTTATTTTAATTTTATTTTTATTTTCATTTTTATTTTTATTTTAATTTTATTTTTTTCATAATTATACTTATTATTTTTATTTTTATATATTTTTTATTTTTCATCTTAATTTTTCATATATCTTTTCATATATTTTTTATTTATTTTTTCATATATTTTTTATTTATTTTTTCATCTTTATTATTTTTTCATAATTAATTTTTATATTTCCACATATGTATTTCTCATATTTCTTCCCATAGTCACGGTTTATGTATGAGGAGAATTGTCTCTCCCAGCATATACACGGATATACATGGAACATTATACTGCAGCATAAATGATGTCTCCTAATAATAGACCACCAACCGTTTACATATATGTTGCTGACAGTAGTAATAATGTCTTTCGGTATCTCACTTTTTTTGTGCCACTGCCATCTTATCCGCACACCACTTTGCTCCCCTTCTTTTCTGTATAAAGTTCTTTTGCCAAGCTTCTCTCTTACAAATCACTCTCAAATCGTGTCAGTTATTCTCTATTTCCCATTTTAGTTCTTTCTCCCCTCGCCCCTCCTCTTCAATAACACACTAGGTATGTATACTCATATATAAGGACTTTTAGCATGTATCTTTCTCATTGTACCGGCTCCCTCTACCTGCCTGATGAAGTAGCGCAGGATCCCTAAACATCGGACCTGCAGCTAAGGAAACGCGTCGCGCAATAGTGACGTCATCATCCTCGGACACATTCGGAAGTGCTTCCCAAGCCTCTACCTGAATCGTGCTGCATCAGCCGGCTTCACTATATACATCACGGCGGCCGCAGGAGCGGCATGGGACAGTTTCTTTACCCGACTAAGCTGAGGACATTGACGTTTGGAAACCCTCCCTGGAGTGGTAGTCGCTTTTATGCCCCACTAACACTTGGATCTTGTGAGTGTTTTTAATCTGTTTTATTAAAGCCCATATCTTGCTGCTGCACTCAGAGGCGCCTCCCTTTGTTTTTCTGTTACAGTGTCAGTGGACTGTTGGATCCGGGTCCACGCCATTCAGGCTGCCCTCAGCGCAGAATTGCACACCATACGGACTTCCATTATCCTCCCTAGGTTTTAATTGTC
>BLSH010256412.1:913518-924380 GCA_018402905.1 Glandirana rugosa
GCCACCCCCCCCCCCCCCCTAGGTTGTTTCCTCCATGTATGTCAGAATTATCAACTATATTGATATATGTTTAAACAGTACCTATTTGTGTACCATCAGAGTTGTGCCCCAACACTTGCTTTATGAAGTTCAGAGTGGGTTGTCTCCAGGCTTTAGACATTGATTAGCATGTGGCCAACAAGACGAAAGCTATTAGCTTCCACTGAATGTTGGTGAAGTCAGAGAAGGGTCTGGAGTAAAGACTCCCATGGATTGCGGGTTAGGTCCTTGTCTAGAATGGTTTAGATCTTTTATATACCGGTATCCAGATAGGATACCATGTCCCTGGTGCATCACATCTCCAATAACAAAATAGGGAAGTTGAGGTATATGTCCCTGGAGTAGGTGGCTCCATCAAATCAGCATGGGTATATTCCTGAGCTAGGATATTGGTGGAGCATTTTGCTGTTGCTAACTAGATTTTATTCCATTCCAAGATATCTAGGTTTTCCTCCAAGTATTGATTCCAACTGATGTTATATTGAGGTTTGGAATCACGTGTGGGGGATATAAAGGCTGTGCACAGGAGAGATATTAGGCCTGCTGAGTGTGGGTAATTTTTTCATCAGCTTTCAAATGAGGTGAGGAATAGGGAATGGTCTGAATTCTGTTTAAGAAATGTGCATATAAATTCAGTGATCTGCTGGAATCTAAAATATATTGAGGAAGCTTCCAATGCTTCTTTAGGTAGAAGAATGTTTTGGACCATCCAACAAGAACAGTTCATGGATGTGTTTTTTTAAGGTTTTTATTGACATATGCACACAAGGACATGAAAGTTACTCACATTATATATTATACATTAGCATTTGCAGTTACTATTATACCTCAGCAGTAAATGATCAATTCAATCTAATATCATATAAGAATGCATATATCATTTTTACATTTTTTTTGTCTTGAAAACCAATTATATTTCCTTTAACATGAAACCAATAAAACCATATTTTCCAATAGTTCAAGAGTGTGCATTTTGTTTTGGAAAAGCAAAGAATGGCTTAGAACGTTGCTGTTTGATATTAGAATTCTGTCTCCGGGTTAAACTTATCTAGCTGTCTAGGAACCCACGGATTCCTCTATCTGAATTAAACGTAGCCATCCCCTCCGGGTTCCATTATCTAGGTATTATTTGGTATTGTGTCTATAGAGTCCACCCATGGAGCACATATTTTATTGATTTTTTTTGGACATCCCCTAGCCTCGTAGGTCATTTTATATAGTGGTTAGCAATGAATAAAGTTTTACACATTGACAGAGAAAGATAATCCTGTTTAATCTAGTGTATTGCGATAAGCTTGCACACATAGAAGAATAATATACATACCAAGGTTTTTGTATGACTACTTAAGGTATCATCTTCAAATACCCCTAAGATTGCTCTCAGTGGACTACAAATATTTGGGATATCTAGTGTATCAGCAATAAATTGCGTGACCTGAGACCATAGTGGACAAATTCTATTGCATTCCCACACCATATGCATAAAGGTTCCCTCTATTACTAGGCATTTATGGCATGTGGAGTCCTCTCTCCTTCCCATTCTATGTAGTCTGAGGGGGATATAAGTATCGAAGTTGTATCATTTTATCTCTAGCACAGATCACTGTAACCGTATAGGTACTAAGTACTTCTTCCCAGAGCTCGTCCGTCAGTTCAGGTACTATGTCCCTCCATTTGTCCCTCATTTTTGCAGACCGTTTATGTTCACCCGTTTATGTTCACCCTCCAGTAAAATCACATAATAAGTAGATATCAGTTTGGAGTGATCAGGATTCAACAGGGCTCTTTCTAGTGTGGTATTTTCCAATACTACAGATTCCAGTCCAAACTGACTCTGGACGGCATGTTTCAGTCGTATATATTGATGTTCCCAGGAGGATGGAATATTAATTTCCCTTTTCAGTTGTACAAAGGTCTTAAATCTCCCTCCATCGAACAACTGGTGGAGATAGTTTAGTCCAAATTTAGCCCACTGGTGCCGATCCCCTATGCGGAACAATTCGGTTAGGCGGGGATTGAACCAAAGTGGAGCATTGGGCGCCAGTGATAGAGGGGTATCATTAATTTGCTTCTGGCTCAGTTTTATCATTTATTTAGCTGACTTAAATTCGACCCTGCCACCCAATGTTGAAACTTCACCTCTGTAAAAGAGGTTTAACAAGGCCTCATACGATGAGGCTACTGCTGCCTCAACCGCCACCGCTGCATTATTCAACTGCGGGAACATAAGCCAATGGGCATATACTAGTTGTGAGGCAAAATAGTACATGGAGAGGTCCAGAAAGGCCAATCCCCATAGAAAAGAATTAAACGAGTTAATGTGTGTAAATAGTCATTTTGGAATATAGATCGGGGCATTGGATAATGCATATAAGAATTTAGGTAAAAAAAAACATTTTGAATAAATTAACTCTACCCATTAACGTTAAAAGAAGGCCCCTCCAACTTTGTATTTTGTCCTTAAATGTCCTAATAATGGGCCAAAGGTTCAAATCTGTGTAGTCTTCCAACGGGATTCGTATACGAATGCCGAGATATTTAAAGTGGGTTTCCACCGTCAGAGGGCAATTGTCAGGTAGTATCATATTAGGTTGGGTTGGGAAATATCGTCCATTTTGTCCAGTTAATACGGAATCTGGAGTAATCCCCAAATTCCTGTATCAACACACATGCAATCGTTGAGGATTCTTCTGAGTCACCCAGGTACAAGAGCATATCATCAGCGAGCAGAGATACACTTTCTTCCAATTCACCTATTTGCAATCCCTTAATGTTAGCTGCCCCCGTTATCTTCGTCACCAGTGGCCCAATGGCCACCGCAAACAGAAGCAGAGACAAGGGGAATCCCTGTCTAGTTCCTCGGTATATCCTGAATGACTCAGATATCATTCCATTGACTCTAATGCTGGCTATGGGTTCATTATATAGAAGTCTTATCCAAGAAATGAATTTAGGTCCAAATCCCAAGCGCTGCAAAAGTTTGAAAAGGTACCCACATTCTACGGAGTCGAAAGCCTTTTTTGTATGTAACGATACTATTACTCTGATTTTGGTATTGTCATGTTCAGTTTGCATGTTAACATAAAATTGTATGATATTAATGTGGGTACTTCTACCTGGTATAAATCCGGTCTGATCAGGGCTTATCAATTTGGTAATTATAGTCTGCAATCTGTTTGCTAATAATTTTGCCATTATTTTTACATCAGAATTTATTAACGAGATAGGTCTATAAGATTCACACTACAGTGGATCCCTGCCTGGTTTGGGCAAGACCACTATCAATGCCTCTCTCATGGAGCGAGGGAGCAGACCCTCTTTTCTTGTTTCCACGAAGACTCTATGGAGATGTGGGATTAGGGCTTCCTTGTGCAGTTGATACCACTCCACAGGATACCCATCTAAGCCCGGAGATTTATGTGGTTTAAATGCAGCGATGGTGGTGCCTATCTCTTCTTGAGTAATATCTTGGTCTAGCATTGTTCTGTCTTCATCAGCTAATATGGATAAGTCCAAATTGATCAAATAATCCATTAATTCTACAGTACATCAGTTTTTTTCTATCTGGGATTTATAGAGTGTCCCATAAAATTCTACAAAAGTTTGCAGAATCTCCTGGGGATCTTGAGTAATGTCCCCTTCCCTTGTTTTTAATCGCATTATCAATACTGGGGTATAGGCCGGCTTTGCCAAAAATGCCAATAATCTGCCATTTTTGTTCCCAAACTCAAACATGCTTCTAGTTTGGCGCAATTGAAGTTTATTGGATTGTTCTGTTAGGATCAGTCTATATTGCCTCATCTCCCTTTACCATTCCCTATAATTGTCAGGGTTTGGGTCCTGTATGTATACCTGTTCTGCCATGCCCACTGCATTTGCAGCCTGCAACACCTCCAAGCCCATGGCTCTGGAGAAGTCCCTCACCTCCTTAGCAAATGTCCCCCTCAGAGTTGCCTTAAATGCACCCCACTGATTACCTACAGATGTAGCAACGCCATTCTCCTTCCAATAGTCCGAGATAGCAGTTTGACATTTAAATGTGACATAGTCTTCTACCAACCATTGGGTATTCATTCTCCAATATTTCCATCCCGTGTGTACATTTAGATTCAGGGTAACTTCAAGAGGAGAATGGTCTGAGATGGCCTTCGCCAAGTATTTGACTTCCGATATCATAGGTAGGGCCTCTGGAGTTGATAATAGCATATCAATTCTCTAGAGGGTCCTATGAGTCTCTGAATGGCAGGAGAATTCTTTCATTCCCGGGTTTTTATATCTCCAGACATCCACGAAGTTCTTCAGGCATGCAGAGAGCGATGGGTGGGCTCCCAAAACCCCTCCCCGGCGGTCCAAAGCCACATCTGAGACCACATTAAAGTCTTCCAGAAAAAGCGTTGGTTCCTTAGCCACCGATAATGTTGCAGTTAACACCTCATCCATAAGCTGAAAGGAGAAGGGTGGAGGGATATTAACACTGACCAATGTCATGCACGTATTGAATACATTACATACCAAAATTACATAACATCCTTTCGGATCCGTTGTAACCTGGATTACATGTGCCCATGTGGGGCTGAAATCTTTTAAGATAATTAAACACCAAAGAGCGTTTGACTCTAGCATTTAGGCCCCGCACACTCCAAGAGATTAATTTAGGTGTCCGTGCCATTGCAAGAGAGTATCCTAGTGTCTTTCCCCGAAGTTGGCACAGCTAATGTCCTACCTGCCTGACTACAGAACATCAACTTATCCCCCAGCCTTGACAATGCCCTTGTAGTAAAACCATTCAACACACTCTTATAAAAAATGGTATGAATAATGTAGTGCAAATAAGTAACATAACTAAATACCCAACCCCTCCCACCCTACATACAACCCCAACATTTTGAATGCTTGGATCCCCTCACTTGTCCAAAAGAAATAACACTTGACCTGTGGGGGTCCAAGGTCTCTAAAACATTACTAACAGCCGTCTCTTCCCCGCCGTCTTGTAGGCCTTATATGGTTGTACCACCGTATGTGCTCTGAGGCTGTAGTGGTTGTAAATTAAAGCCACAAAACAGGTAAGGAGGAGTCACTCAGGAAAAAGAGAACTGTGAGAGAGAAAAAATAAAAATAAAGGAAAAAAAAAAAAAAACGGTGTAAAGAAACTGAAATGCAAAAGCAATTAGACTCTGTATGAGCCTTTGCGTGGGATGTCTCCTAAAAAAAAAAAAAAGTCAAACAAAAACGTGAGTCTTAATAAAATGCATATTGAGTCAGGAGAATGTTTCTGTGGGGAGAAAAAATTGTTCTATTCCAATTTGTTCCCTTTTTTATGCAAATAAAGTTAAATGCTTTATCAGATTAGTTGGAGATCCATACAGAAGAAAAAGAGAAACCAAACTGGTCACAGTATGCTGCAGCGCATAACTTGCCAGTTACCACCTTCTTCCTCAGCGAGGCTCATCTAGGTTGGGACGCTCTCTAGTGTCCAGCCATCAGGAAGCATCTATAGGATTATGGAAGAAATGAACCTTGCCTCTATCCACAACTCTCAGCTTTGCAGGATATAGCATCCTGTATACCATCTGGGAATCTTGCAACCTTTTTTTAACATGAATAATTTTGCGTACCCACAGAGAAATCAGGATATATAGAAATTCTGTTTCCCTTATATTTCAATTCTTACATATTTCTAGCAGCTTTTAGGACATCTTCCCTGTCCCTGAAATGGAGTATGTGTGCTATCATTGGTCTTAGTATGGTCCCTGGATGGAGGGGTCTGGAAGGAATTCTATGAGCCCTTTCAATAGCAAATAGACACGAGAATATGGCTGCCTCCATATTTTCTGCAAGCCAGGATTCCAGGAATTCCTCTGTCTGTCTCCCCTCTGCTCCCTCTGGAAAGCCAACAAAGCGGACATTGTTCCGTCTCTGACAGTCTTCCATGTCCCCCAGCTTATCCGCGTCTGCAGCTACTTCTTTCTGTACTGTGCTCAATAATCCCTCCATGGAACGTACAGTGTCCTCCAAATCACTTATTCGTCATCCTGCCTCTGTAGTTCTGTCTTTGGCAGCTTGCACATCTTGTTTGATAAAGGACATTTCGGTTCTAAGTCCATCTATATGTGCTGTGAGTGTGGTCTGGTACATGTGAATGGCCACCATTATTTGTCTCAGGCGAAGCTCCCCCAGTTCCGTGTCCTCCTCCTCTCCTTGGATAGATTATCTAGGGGGCACTGCCTGGTGTCTGCGGGGGAGAGGACTTACCACCGGGGAGACCGAGGGCGACTTAACAACCTCTTTCTGTAATGTAGCGATGTCCTCTCCCTGGGTCTCTGCCTCGTTGCCGTCGCCATCTTGAGAGTCCCATGCAAAACGGGCTAGATGTTCTCCCGTAATCTCTTCTGATGCTGGGCCGTATTTGACCATATTTTCCAGGTGGGTATCCACAGGGTCTCTTCAGACACCCACTGGTGTGGCAAAATTATCTCTCGTGACAAATTACAATGTGTTTTTTTATGCTGCTCAATTTAAAGAGGTATGGATGTGGAATAGACTCTAACCCTTGGCTAATTACCTTTTAGAGGTGTTATCTCACCTGCTGTGTGAAGGATTCACGTCTCCTAAGTGACCTGTAGGTTATATGTAATGTAACATAAATGTAAATTGAAGTACCATACCATTGCTGAAAAGTCTAGGTAAGACTTTATTCCAGTGAAGATCAGGTCAGTGAGTTCTTAGTATTACAAGGTCTCAGGTGTGAATGGGGAGCAGGTGTGTTTAATTTGGTGTTATCGCTCTCACTCTCTTATACTGGTCACTGGAAGTTCAACATGGCACCTCATGGCAAAGAACTCTCTGAGAATCTGAAAAATCTGAAAGAATTGTTGCTCTACATAAAGATGGTCTAGGCTATAAGAAGATTGCCAAGGCCCTGAAAGTGAGCTGCAGCATGGTGGCCAAGACCATACATAGTTTCCACTCGGAACAGGCCTCGCCATGGTCGACCAAAGAAGTTAAGTGCACATGCACAGCGTCATATCCAAAGGTTGTCTTTGAGAAATAGATGTATGAGTGCTGCCAGCATTGCTCCAGAGGTTGAAGGTGTGGTGGGTCAGCCTGTCAGTGCTCAGATCATGCGCCACACACTGCATCAAATTGGTCTGCATGACTGTCTTCCCAGAAGGAAGGCTCTTCTAAAGATGATGCACAAGAAAGCCTGCAAACAGTTACTGAAGACAAGCAGACTAAGGACAAGGATTACTAGAACCATGTCCTGTGGTCTGATGAGACCAAAATAAACTTATTTGGTTCAGGTGTGTCAGGCATGCATGGTGGCAAGCAGGTGAGGAGTGTGTCTTGCCTGCAGTCAAGCATGGTGGTGGGAGTGTCATGGTCTGGGGCTGCATGAGTGCTTCCGGCACTGTGGAGCTACAGTTCATTGCGGGAACCATGAATGCCAACATGTACTGCGACATACTGAAGCAGAGCATTAACCTCTCCCTTCGGAGACTGGGCCGCAGGGCAGTATTCCAACATGATAACCACCCCAAACACACCTCCAAGATGACCATTGCCTTGCTAAAGAAGCTGAAGGTAAAGGTGATGCACTGGCCAAGCATTTCTCCAGGCCTATTGAGCATCTGTGGGGCTACCTCAATTGGAAGGCGGAGGAGCGCAAGGTCTCTAACATTAAGGCAGTGCTGGAAAATAATGGCAGTCACACAAAATATTGACACTTTGGAAATTTTCACTTAGGGGTGTACTCACTTTTGTTGCCAGCAGTTTAGACATTAATGGTTGTGTGTTGAGTTATTTTGAGGGAGACAGCAAATTTACACTGTTATACAAACTGTACACTCACGACTTTACATTGTAGCAAAGTGTCATTTCTTCAGTGTTGTCACAAGAAAAGATATAATAAAATATTTACAAAAATTTGAGATACTGTAAATGGACTAGAAGTAAACTGGATCTTTAATGGTATTTATTCCAGTATGATTACAAGCACAGGTCCCACCTGCTTGCTTGGCAGCAAAACAGATTGTTCCCCTTACCTTTATAGTATCTGGACCTTTTAGTAGTGGTGTGACACATCAATGTACATTTTGTTATGTTACACTACAAGACAAGGAAACTGTGTAGATCCTCTGGGGTGTAGACGCTACCTGCCTGGGAACCTAGATAAAATACATCCACATCAAAATCAATGCCTTGAGATATACAGGCCCAATGCAGTTTTCATATGGACCAGCTGGTTTTAATGATTGGATCAATGTTTGGATATCTGACACCAGTGCATTATTCTGGTTACAGTAGAGTTGATTTACTAACACTGGAGAGTGCAAAATCCGGTGCAGCTGTGCATGGTAGCCAATCAGCTTTTAACTTTAGCATGTTCAATTAAGCTTTGACAAAAAAAGCCTGGAAGCTGGTTTCTATGCAGAGCTGCACCAGATTTTGCATTATCCAGTCAAAACGCCAGATGACTGTCATGTACCTGTCAGTGGCGCTTAAGATGACAAGAGTGGCCTTTTGCACAATTCCTGTCCAAGCACCCCTGGTAGTGGAGACAGGGTTTGTTAGGGGCAGCAGAAGGGTGCAGGTGCCAGGAAGTGTGCACACTGTGGTTCTCATCTTTGCATACTTAGTTAACCTCAAGAATACTGTATGTGCACATCTATACACACATAAATGGCATGACCAGCGTGAGGTTATTGACACTATTCCAAGAAAGGTCAATATAACTGTTTTGTTGGCCCTCGGGAGATTCTGTCAGTTCAGGACATATCATTTTACATCTGCATGTAGCTCATAATCAGCAGGGTAATTTTTAGCTCCTTGCAACTACTATTTTATTTTATAAGTGGTGAAACATATTCCTCTTATCTAAGAAAAATAAGTGGTACCATCAGACAGTTCAATGCCTCCAATATGGGATGAACTCAAAAGAATTATTTTGAGGCTTTGTGAGGTGTAACCTGATATCTCTTATCTACAGCTAAAAAAGTCCTATGCAAGCATTACTTCAGGTATACAAACCAATTCAGGTTCTAAACTTTGACCATTTGTCCACCTGGATCAATTAGGAAAATATCCTTAATATCAACCAATTTATTACCGTTTCCTTATCTGTTTGCAGGCTGGCTGGTAAGTTGAGCTGGGAATTTTTCTTTGTTCTTGTTTAAGAGCATTATGTTAGGAAGATAATTTAGTGCATTTGAGAGTCTGACATTTTTAGTGACTTTCTTGGTTTCTATAATCATATGTACTTCAAACAACGTGTATTTCTTTTCCACTAACCAAATGAGTGACCGCGCTTAACAATAAAGTTATATTCACAATGCATTTGAAGAATAATTCCAGGCATGGGTATTTATACATATCTAAATTGGTCCTGTTTAGACCAATGCATTTATGTATATACCATACTTGGCTGATGCCCCTGGAAGCTGGAAATCACTGAAGTAGTCACCCGTACTACATCGCTACTACAGTGATCCCCACTAGCTTTGGGGTCCTGTGCTGAGCGGCTGCACTCCTGCTTACTGAACACAGGAGGTTGGCCCCTTGGCATTGGCACCATTCAGAGAAAGCTTTGCATTTTCAGAATAAATTCAAACCTTTCTCTGATTGGGCAAGGTAGAGAGGTGGGGCGTGATGTCACACTCTCCATCAGAGAAAAGTTGGATATGGAGCTGTAAAATCTCTCTTCATCTCAACAGTTTAGTAATAGATGGCAGGCTTTCATTGAGCTTAACCTTACAGCTTTGAAAAAATCATCTTTATTGTCAAATATGTGTATTGCCATGCCGAAAAAAATGATAAAAATGTAATTTGGATATACAGGGTGGGCCATTTATATGGATACACCTTAATAAAATGGGAATGGTTGGTGATATTAACTTCCTGTTTGTGGCACATTAGTATATGTGAGGGGGGAAACCCTTCAAGATCGGTGGTGACCATGGCGGCCATTTTGAAGTCGGCCATTTTTAATCCAACTTTTGTTTTTTCAATAGGAAGAGGGTCATGTGACACATGAAACTTATTGGGAATTTCACAAGTAAAACAATGGTGTGCTTGGTTTTAACGTAACTTTATTCTTTCATGAGTTATTTACAAGTTTCTGACCACTTATAAAATGTGTTCAATGTGCTGCCCATTGTGTCGGATTGTCAATGCAACCCTCTTCTCCCACTCTTCACACACTGATCGCAACACCGCAGGAGAAATGCTAGCACAGGCTTCCAGTATCCGTACAGCCATATTGTTACAGCCATTTTTGTGCCTAAAAGTTCGGGTCCCCATTAACTTCAAAGGGGTCCGGGATAACGTTCGGGCAATGTTCGGTGCCGAACCCGGACTTTTTTCCAAAGTTCGTTCGGACCCTCCGAACCCAAACGTCCAGGTGTTCGCTCAACTCTATTGGTAACCCTTAATTTGTTGGGCCGATAATTTCCCTGGTTCGTTACTGTATGCATATGATTGCAATATAAATCGTTTCTGGACTCTATCATCATTTTCTAGTAGTAGAGAGCGGAGATTCATCCTTAGTTTAAATAATTTTGACTTTTGCTCTGCTGATGGATGTTGTCTATTTTGAGTGTCTATGGCCTGGATCTCAGATAAAAGTTGTTCAATTCTCTGACCCCTCTTGCCTTTTCACCCTAGCACCTGCCTGTATAAATAGGTCACACACAAAAGCTTTGTGCGCCGCCCACACACAGTGCAAGTTTTTAACCGACCCTCAATTTAGTTCAAAAAAGTCTTTCAGTTTGATGATTAGATCTTTTGAAAATTATTTTGATTGCAGTAATCGAGTGTTCATTCTCCAC
>BLSH010256412.1:924390-934557 GCA_018402905.1 Glandirana rugosa
TATAACTTGAGATGTCTGATTCTGACTATACGGTAATTTCAAGTACACGCACATTTCCGTCCACAGGGTTATGAAAACCGTTATATCACATACAAGATGGTTCCATATTCTGGTATCACTATACGTATATGTAACATAATACAAACTTCACCAACCCTCACAAAAATTCGTTTAATACATATACGAACATATAAGAGGTTTTTCAGAGTTTTTTAGACAGCTTTAATGTTCTCTCTTATGCAAGTAAAATGGTGTACATTACCCCAACTAAATAATTGGGGAACGAATGACCCGTGAATATGGGGGAAGGACTGGCCCGGTTAAAGAAGTTTCCCCCCTCACATATACTAATGTGCCACAAACAGGAAGTTAATATCACCAACCATTCCCATTTTATTAAGGTGTATCCATATAAATGGCCCACCCTGTAGTGCTGCATGACCGCGCAATTGTCATTCAAAGTGTGAGAGCGCTGAAAACTGGAAATTGGCCCGGTCAGGAAGGGGGTATAAGTGCCCAGTAAGCAAGGGGTTAATAAATCAACCCCATTACATGTGGTAAAATGAACGTATTCTCTCTTGTAATTTCGACAGATTTTTTGAGACTTTTTGGAGAATATACAAGCATATACATAATTTGCTTAAAAACACTCCCAACCACTTCAAACATAATACAATGTATATGCATATCACTATGGTCTTATACCTTGGTAGAACATACACTATATTGCCAAAAGTATTGGGACACCTGCCTTTACACGCACATGAACTTTAATGGCATATCAGTCTTAGTCTGTAGAGTTCAATATTGAGTTGGCCCACCCCTTGCAACTATAACAGTCTCAACTCTTCTGGGAAGGCTGTCCACAAGGTTTAGGAGTGTGTCTATGGGAATGTTTGACCAAGAAGCACATTTGTGAGGTCAGGTACTGATGTTGTACGAGAAGGCCTGTCTCGCAGTCTCCACTCCAATTCATCCCAAAGGTGTTCTATTGGTTTGAGGTGCAGGTCAGTCAAGTTCCTCCACCCCAAACTCGCTCATCCATGTCTTTAAGGACTTTGCTTTGTGCACTGGTGCGCATTTATATTGGAACAGGAAGGGGCCATCCCCAAAAGCTGGGAGAATGAAATTGTCCAAAATGTTTTGGTATGCTGACGCCTTAAGAGTTCCCTTCACTGGAACTAAAGAGCCAAGCGCAACCCCTGAAAAACAACCCCAAATTATAATCCCCCCTCCACCAAATGATTTGGACCAGTGCACAAAGCAGGGTTCATAAAGACATGGATGAGTGAGTTTGGGGTGGAGGAACTTGACTGGCCTGCACAGAGTCCTCACCTCAACCCAGCAGAACACCTTTGGGATGAATTAGAGTGGAGACTGCGAGCCAGGCCTTCTCGTTCTAGATCAGTGCCTGGCCTCACAAATGCGCTTCTTGAAGAATGGTCAAACATTCTCAAAGACACACTCCTAAACCTTGTGGACAACCTTCTCAGAAGAGTTGAAACTGTTATAGCTGCAAAGGGTTTGCCAGCTCAATATTAAACCCTGCGGACTAAGACTGGGATGTTATTAAACTTCATGTGTGTGTAAAGTTAGGTGTTCCAATACTTTTGGACATATAGTGTATATCATATGTATTGGGGATACTTTACTTCACAATTATTTTTAAAGATATCTATGCAAATATTTGCAAGACATGTTCCAATTAGGAACATACAAGTATTCTTACAAAAGTGTGGAACTTGAGTTGTTAGGGGAGGGGTGTTATGAATTTGAAGGCTTGGCAGATGGATACCAGAGTGACACTTTCAAGAACATCAGAGAATGCTGACTAAACATATCTGTCCAAAGATATAGCAATGATTTCACCAAATATCACAGCAAAAATGACTTTAAAGTGTAACCAAACTTTCTTTTTCATTTTCATCACTCTCTCATACTGGTCACTGGAAGTTCAACATGGCACCGCATCACAAAGAACTCTCTGAGGATCTGGAAAAAAGAATTGTTGCTCTACATAAAGATGGCCGAGGATATAAGAAGATTGCCAAGCCCCTGAAACTGAGCTGCACCATGGTGGTCAAGACCATACATCGGTTTAACACGACAGGTTCCACTCAGAACAGGCCTTGCCATGGTCAACCAAAGAAGTTGAGTGCACATGCTCAGCGTCATATCTGAGGTTGTCATTGGGAAATAGACGTATAAGTGCTGCCAGCACTGCTGTAGAGGTTGAAGGGGTGGGGGGGACAGCCTGTCAGTGCTCAGACCATACGCCGCACACTGCATCAAACTGGTCTGCATGGCTGTCATCCCAGAAGGAAGCCTCTTCTAAAAAGAATGCACAAGACAGTCTGCAAACAGTTTGCTAAAGACAAGCAGACTAAGGACATGGATAACTGGAACCATGTCCTGTGGTCTGATGAGACCAAGATAAACTTATTTGGTTCAGATGGTGTCAAGTGTGAGTGGCAGCAACCAGGTGAGGAGTACAAAGACAAGTGTCTTGCCTGTAGTCAGGCATGGTGGTGGGAGTGTCATGATCTGGGGCTGCATAAGTGCTGTTGGCACTGGGGAGCTACAGTTCATTGAGGGAACCATGGATACCAACATGTACTGTGACATACTGAAGCAGAGCATTCTCCCCTCCCTTCAAAAACTGGGTCGCAGGGCAATATTCCAACATGATAATGACCCCAAACACACCTCCAAGATGACCACTGCCTTGCTAAAGAAGCTGAGGGTAAAGGTGACGGACTGGCCAAGCATGTCTCCAGACCGAAACCATATTGAGCATCTGTGGGGCATCCTCAAACGAAAGGTGGAGGAGCGCAAGGTCTCTAACATCCATCAGCTCTGGGTTACCAGCAGTTTAGACATCAATGGCTGTGTTGAGTTATTTTGAGGGGACAGCAAATTTACACTGTTATACAATCTGTACACTCACTACTTTACATTGTAGCAAAGTATCATTTCTTCAGTGTTGTTACATGAAAAGATAGAATCAAATATTTACAAAAATGTGAGGGGTGTACTCACTTTTGTGAGATACTGTATGTAATGATATGTTTACCTGTTAGAATATCCTTGAACCTAGTACATGGGCAACCCTGAAGAAGTACGGTAAAGCCATATTTTCGAAATGCATTGGGTGCCTAGGCATTTTCTTTATTACGGTCAAGGTCTCTTGGTGTATATACAAGTGTACACATATGCTAAATAGCCGCTTGTTTTGGATTTCATATTTTTTACATTTGTACTAATAAAATTGTATATATATTTATTAAAAATACAATTGATATTTTTACCTTTAATAGTCACAATCAATAGAGGGAATTTCTGTTTCGCCTGTTACGGGGATGATGGTACCCCCCCATAGCACTCAATTTTGGTCACTGAACTGTAGAGTCAAGCCTCTGTACTCTTGAGGGCAATTGCATGAAAACAGAAGAGAGAAGATTTCTTAGCTTCTCTCTTCGAGGGAATTGAAGCTTCAGACTGATTAATGCATGCCGAGTGCACTGCCTAGCATGATAAATATACATCCATTTTATCCTGAATACAATCATAAATGGCTCTCCTATTATTATGGACAAAGCATGTCATAGATTCCATTGAGTACTGAGATTAATTAACCTCTGATCCTCCAGAAATGCTGTACAGTCTTGAGATCATCAAAGTGTGTTAACAATATTAATGACTTCATTTCAGTCAACACCATCTTTCCTGGCACAGAAACAATTAAAATATTACTTTGGATGATACTTAGGTATGCTTCCAATTCTTAATTACTCAATGCTAGGTAGAATTGCAGCTAGCAGTTTGTGTTACGTGTGCTTTAAATATTGCATTAAGTCTCTTAAGCTACAAATTACAAATGAATTAAGTCTAGTATGATACATATGTATGAGTTACTATGATCTCTTATAAAGCTTCATTCTTCCTTTACTTTTTAGGCTGAATTTAGCAATGTAAATATTAAACATTATTGAGCAATATTTCATAATATTCTAAAAAAAAATAAAAAAACCCCCCCAATGAACAGAAAATGTACACAAAATGCTCCCTCTAACATCCCTATTTTCTCCCACTGCTCTGTTTAGCTGCAGAGCACAAAGAGAGACCTGAGAACCCTCATGTGACATTACCAAGACAGTCATCAAGCCTTCAAATGACAGTAAGACCCCTTTCACACTGGGGGGGCTTTACAGGCGCTATTTAGCTAAAAATAGTGTCTGTAAAGCGACCCTCCATTCAACCCAGTGTGTTCTTTCACATTGGGGCAGCTCGGGGCGGTGCACTTGCAGGAGATGAAACAAACTTCTGCAAGCAGCATCTTTGGGGTGGTGCACTAAGTGGTGTTTACACCGTTCCTCCACCGCCCCTGCCATTGAAATCAATGGCAAACGCTTCCGAAGCGCCTGCATGCCGCCTCGGAAGTGCAGCGCGCTGGCAATTTTAACCCCTTTTTAACCCCTTGTGCGTGGTTAAAAGCGCCGCGCTCCTGCCTGCATAGCGGCGCCATAGCACCGATATAACATCGGTAAATAACAGCTGAAACTACCGCTACCGCCCCAGTGTGAAAGTAGCCTACGTGAAAGCACATGGTATTTCTCTGAAAATTAAGTAGGAAGTCCAGTCAAAAATGAAAAATTTCCTATGAATAGTATGTTAAATATCTTTATCTTTGATATTATTCATTTTCTGACTAGCTGATTGTTTATCTTAAAAAGTCTAATCTAAGCTAGGCAATCGGCTTCTTTCTGGTCTTCACCGACAACATTATTTCCTGTTATCTGAATTTGCTAAGCTGTCTTTCACTTCCTGAAAAGGTTGTCCCTCGTTCTTAGACAGACATGCCAAGACCTGCCCAACCCTGCCCCCATCATTCCTATCCTTCAGAGAATATTATGCCCTGAGAGAGAGAGAGAGAGGGGGAGGGGAGGACAGGCTTTGGCAGTATTTTCTGCTCTCTTCATGGTTCCAGCAGCACAGAACACACACACTGTTTGTTAGAAACTGTAAGATGGATTTAAAATGCAACATGCTGCAGATTTTCTACAGTGTAGAACCATGTGGTTGTTTCTGCATGGCACTGTGATGGGCACAGATCAATTTCTATTGCTCATTACATGTGAGTAATGAGTTTAAGGCTTCGTTTCCACTAGTGCGACTTTGGACTCATAAAGTCACATGCCAAGTCCATTGATTTCAACAGCAAACATTCCCATCTATGCAACTTTGAAAATCAGCGACTTTGAAAAGGGGCCTGCACTACTTTGATGCAACTTTGATCCAGAGTTGAAAGTTGGACCAAAGCTGCACTCAAAGTCGCACTCTAAATTGCACAACTTTGAAGTCGCTCTAGTGGAAACATAGCCTAAGGCTAGAGTGCAACTTTGGAGTGCCACTTTGATGTGGCTTTGAGTGCAACTTTGATCCAACTTTACACTCTCTGGATCAAAGTCAAATCAAAGTAGTGCAGGTACCTTTTCAAAGTTTCTGATTTTTAAAGTTGCATAGATTGGAACGGGTACCATTAAAATCAATGGGCTGTAACTTGTCATGCAACTTTGTGTCCAAAGTCACATGACAAGTCATACTAGTGGAAACTGAGTCTTAGTGTACATCTTCACTATTGAAACCCCAAAGTTGCACAATTTAGAGTGCGGCTTTGATGCAACTTTGAGTGAAACTTTGATCCAACTTTACACTCTCTGGATCAAAGTTGCATCAAAAGTCACATCAAAGTAGTGCAGGTACCTTTTCAAAGTCACTGATTTTCAAAGTTTCATAGATGGGAACGGGTGCCATTGAAATCAATGGGCTGTGACTTGTCATGCGACTTTGTGTCCAAAGTCGCACTAGTGGAAACGTAGACTTAGTGTGGTTGCTTGTATTGTTCCTTTAGTGTAAAACAGTGTTTCTCAACTCCAGTCCTCAAGGTGCCCCAACAGGTCATGTTTTCAGGCTGTCCATTATTTTGCACAGGTGATTTGATCAGTTTCACTGCCTTAGTAATTACCATAGCCGTTTCATCTGTGGGAAATTCTGAAAACATGATCTGTTGGTGCGCCTTGAGGACTGGAGTTGAGAAACACTGCTGTATAGTGACCATTGTAGAACGTGAGATGAAACTCCAGAGTACTTCCAGCTACACTGACAGGTCCCCCCCCATGTGCCCTATGATCAGCTCCTCCCATCTTGTATATGCCCACTGGCTACACAGGAACAGTGTCCCTCCCTGGAAGTGATGTCACACCCACTGGCTGTTTTTACTCTCAAAAGGAAGTAGAATTGAAGTCATGTGATAGCACTGGATACTGCAAAATAAAGGTAGAAAAACTGGGATTTTTTCATTTGGAGGCATAAGGCTGAACTTAGCTCACATTAATGATTCCAGGGGAGAATTTACGTGTTAGGGTGAACTTCCACTTTATGTCACAGCAAACCCCAGAAATTCCTTTCTCAAGACTTGCCTGCACCTTTAAGACCTCTCAGGCTGATCACAGGCTGGGGTGATAGCAACTCAGCATCTGTGTTCATCTTTGTATATTTTGGTTTTGGATTGAAAGCCTGGTGATTGTGATGCTGTTACTGAATATTTTTTTTACATATTACTGATTTCTTTGTGTTACATATTACTGACTGATGTTTTAACTATTTGCCACACAGTCACGTACATGCATGTCATGGTGTTCAAGCAGCGATACCAGGGCCAAGACTGCAACTGTCAGCCATAACCGCGGTATAATTTTTTTGAGCCAGTGATGCCCTACACTACAAAAGTTATCCTAGCAGCTAATTAGCCGCTGAATCACTTTTAGAAGCAACGGGAGGGGTCGTCCCCTCCCTCCATCTTACCCGCTTTGGTGCGCTTTTGTTGTTTTCCAGGCTCCTCCATCCCCCCGGAGAGCCAGGGATCCAATCTGGCAGTCTCTGCTGGTAACAATAGAGGTGATTGGGGACCAAAACGCTCCAGATCATCTCTATGGTCTAAGAGACTGGAAGCTACAAGCATTTTGTCACTTCCGGTTAGGGAAAATGTAAACAGGACCATTTTTTCTGGAAAGCATGAGATCAATGTTGTTTTTTTTTTTTCATCTCATGCTTTCAAGGGGAGGAGAGATCTGGTGTTTTATAGACACCAGTTGTCTTCATAAAGAGAACCTGCCATGCTTTATTGATACTTACATTTCTTGTGATAGCAATAAAGTGATAAAAAACATTTAAGGGACAGAGTAAAAATAAAAAAATAAATAAAATAAATACTAAAAAGAAAATTAAAGAAGCAAACATCCTCCCCCTCCCGTGCTCGTGTACAGAGGTGAAAGAAAATGTAAGTTGGTGTTGCATATGTAAACGGTGTTTGCAGCACACATGTGAGGTAACAATGCAAGCGTTAAAACAAGAGCAATAATTATATCTTCAGACATCTATTGTAACTCTAAACTGATAACCTGCAAAAAATTTTCAAGTATTGCCTATGGAGATTTTTAGGTATCATTGTTTGGTGGCATTCCATGAGCGTGCGCAATCTTAAAGTGTGACATCTATTTACTTAGCTTAACATAATCTTTTATATCTCACCAAAAAATTGGGTTATATATTGTGTTTTTTTGCACTAAAATTCATTAAAGTGTATTTTTTTCCCCAAAGATTGTGTTTGAAAAATCACTTCGCAAATATTGTGTGACATAAAAAATTGCAACAGCCGCCATTTTATTCTCTAGGCCCTCTGTCAAAAAAAATATATAATTTTCTAGCAAAATAATACAGATTTTTAGAGAGACGTGCCAAAGTCTGGTCTTCAAGTGGTTAGTAAAGGTTCTTACTTGCTTTAAATTATTATCCCATTGACCTGTGTATGAGGAAATTAATTTTAAGGTCCTGTGGTATTGTCATTCAGCCATGACTAGGGCTTCTTTATAGGCTGAAACACATTAGAAATTATGACTGATCAAAATTTGTTCTTGTACCTGAAAAAAAAACAATCCCAATCCTATCATTCCTAGTCCAGCAGTGCAATGTCCTAGAAAATATAATTCTTCCTTTCCTGGCTCAGCAGCAATGTGTGTCTGAGGATATCACACATGCCACCCTAGCTTAACAGTGCTCCTGGAAATATAATTTTCCAATCTATGGCAGTGCAGTGTCCCTGGGAATATCCCTTGACTCAGGAATGCAATGCCTATGGAAATATCTAGCAATTGCATGTGTGTTTGTGGTCACTAAAACACATGGTACCACAATACTATGTGATTTGGTGCATCACTATCTTAAAAGTCACACCTGGCGTACTTTTTGCAAGTGCATGCGCTTTTGGCATCTCATTGAAATTAATGGGCTGTCAAAAGGGCATAACACAGGAACATGCAAAAACACTCACATTGTGGTGTGAACCAGGCCTAACAGAGGAGAAGGAATACATAAATCAGTAGATAAGAAAACTATATGGCAATTTAATCAACAGAAGGATGTAGATGAAGCATGGTTCAATTAAAGTATAGCTAAATTTACCTCCATGTGATGCAACATCTCTGAGCTCCTTTGCCAGCACCAACATCTTCTCCTAGTCTTCTTGTAAGTAGGATATCATAACTCCTGTGCATGCACCTGGGAGTTAATTTATCCTGGCACCAAGGCATGCCAATAGTGTATACTAAGCTGCCTATGCACAGCTCAGTGTACAATCTAAAGTTTGGGAGCAGGAAAACAATAATTATATACTGCAGAAGAGGCATAGTATGTTTATTATGCAATTTAAAAAATCCTCCCTGCTAGGATTTTTAAAAGTAAGGTTTTGACTTAAGTCCAGTTTCTGCAACAAACTACATAACAGAAGAATCAAATATAATTTACTCTTAGTAAAATGCAGACCCTAGAATAGTCAAGATGGCAACTGTGATTATTGATTTATATGTCAGACTTGGCTGCTTAATAATTTTCACATACATTTATATTCTTAATCTGAGGAAAACTGTTAACTATCTAATCAGTTGCATATTTCCTAGGTGAACTCTTCTAAATAGAGCCTATGCTTGATTTGTGTGTAGAGAAAATGGTTTAAAATTCACAGCATGTAATTGCATGCTGCAGAAAGCCTACATAAATCCAAGAAACAGATGGAAACAAGGCTTACAAGAGGCCAAAGAATTTCTCAACAATGCTGTAAACAGAAATAATAAATTCCTTCAAGATAAAATATGGTAATAGCAAAGAGGGAGATTTCACAAATAAAACATAATTACAATTTTTTGACTAGCAAAGCTTTGTATTGGTTCAACATATATTAATCAATGTAACCTTGTATTGGCTTTGATCATTGTTTACAACACAAACATACTGTATAGCATCAAAGCAATATATAAACCAAAAGCAGTTGAAATACATTCCATGCCCCAAAATTTTAGTTGGAAATTAAGACTGATACCATGTATTGGCTAACTAAATAGATTGTAGTGCAAGCTTTAGAAGCACACTTGCCTCTTCATTACAGTGGAGTTTTGGAACTCTCTACCCCAATCTGTCCGACTATCTCCTAATCTATCCATATTTGATGATCCCTGAAAACTCTTCTCTTTAACCCCTTGCCGACCGCCGATCGGCATTTGACGGCGGCAAGGTGGCTCGTGAGCGCAAATCGCCGTCATATGAGGGCGGCCGCGCTCACGAGCCTAGTGAGCGCGCGCGCTCACTGTGTTCGGGGAGGGCCAGGGAGCGGGTGCGGTGGCTTCGATTGCCGCCGGCTACCCGCGATGGCCCTCCCGGAGCGAAGGAGCGGAGGTCCGTGTATGTAAACACGGACCTCCGCTCTGTGTGAGGGGGAAGGGCTGTGATCACAGCCTTCCTTTACGTGAAGGCTGTGACCACTTCCCTTCCCCAGCTAGGGCAGTCCCCCTACAGTTAGAACACGCCCAGGGAACATAGTTAACCCTTAGAGCGCCCCCTGCAGGTTAACCCCTTCACTGCCAATGGCATTTACACAGTAATCAGTGCATTTTTATAGCACTGATCGCTGTATAAATGCCAATGGTCCCAAAAAAGTGTCAAAATAGTCCGACATGTCCGCTGAAATATCGCAGTACCGCAAAAAATCGCAGATCGCCGCCATTACTAGTAAAAAAAAACAAAAAACCCAAAAATGAATTCTCATCATCTGTAAAC
>BLSH010256432.1:814-30592 GCA_018402905.1 Glandirana rugosa
CGTGGTCGTCCTTGGAGAGGGAGATCGTCATACACTACTAAAATCTTTTTTTTAGACGGGTAGTGTCCTCGTCGTCCTTGGAGAGGGACATCGTGATCCTACTCTACTAAAATCTTGTTATTAGACAGGGAGTGTCGTGATCGTCCTTGGAGAGTGTGATGGGCAGATTTTTTTTCTAAAATCATCACATACTGCTAGAGGGAGAGGTTCCTGCTGGTGCAGTGAGGGGCAGATTATTGTTCTAAAATCATCTCATACTGCTATAGGGAGAGGTTCCTGCTGGTGCTGTGAGGGGCAGGTTATTGTTCTAAAATCATCACAAACTGCTAGAGGGAGAGGTTCCTGCTACTCCTGTGAGGGACAGATTATTGTTCTAAAATCATCTCATCATAGTGCTACAGGGAGAGGTTCCTGCTGCTCCTGTGAGGGACAGATTATTATTCAAAAATCATCTCCTACTGCTATAGGGAGAGGTTCCTGCTGGTGCTGTGAGGGACAGATTATTGTTCTAAAATCATCACATACTGCTAGAGGGAGAGGTTTCTGCTGGTGCTCTGAGGGGCAGATTATTGTTCTAAAATCATAACATACTGCTAGAGGGAGAGGTTCGTGTTGCTCCTGTGAGGAACAGATTATTGTTCTAAAATCATCACCTAGTGCTATAGGGAAAGGTTCCTGCTGCTTCTGTGAGGGACAGATTATTATTCTAAAATCATCTCCTACTGCTATAGGGAGAGGTTCCTGCTGGTGCTGTGAGGGACAGATTATTGTTCTAAAATCATCACATACTGCTAGAGGGAGAGGTTCCGGCTGCTCCTGGGAGCGACAGATTATTGTTCTAAAATCATCTCATCATAGTGCTACAAGGAGAGGTTCCTGCTGCTCCTTTGAAGGACAGATTATTGTATTAAAATCATCTCCTACTGCTATAGGGAGAAGTTCCTGCTGGTGCTGCGAGGGACAGGTTAGTGTTCTAAAATCATCACATACTGCTAGAGGGAGAGATTCCTTCTGGTGCTGTGAGGGACAGATTATTGTTCTAAAATCATCTCCTACTGCTAAAGGGAGAGGTTTCTGCTGCTCCTGTGAGGGACAGATTATTGTTCTAAAAATCATCTCATCATGGTGCTACAGGGAGAGGTTCCTGCTGCTCCTGTGAGGGGCATATTATTGTTCTAAAATCATCACATACTGCTAGAGGGAGAGGTTCCTGCAGCTCCTGTGAGGGGCAGATTATTGTTCTAAAATCATGACCTAGTGCTATAGGGAGAGGTTCCTGCTGGTGCTGTAAGGGAAATATTATTGTTCTAAAATCATCACATACTGCTAGAGGGGGGAGAGGTTACTGCTGGTACTGTGAGGGACAGATTATTGTTCTAAAATCATCTCCTAGTGCTATAGGGAGAGGTTCCTGCTGGTGCTGTGAGGGACAGATTATTGTTCTAAAATCATTTCCTAGTGCTATAGGGAGAGGTTCCTGCTGGTGCTGTGAGGTACAGATTATTATTCTAAAATCATCTCCTAGTGCTATAGGGAGAGGTTCCTGCTGGTGCTGTGAGTGACAGATTATTGTTCTAAAATCATCACATACTGCTAGAGGGAGAGATTGCTGCTGTTGCTGTGAGGGACAGATTATTGTTCTAAAATCATCTCCTACTGCTATAGGGAGAGGTTCCTGCTGGTGCTGTGAGGGAAATATAATTGTTCTAAAATAATCTCCAAGTGCTATAGGGAGAGGTTCCTGCTGGTGCTGTGAGGGACAGATTATTGTTCTAAAATCATCTCCTACTGCTAAAGGGAGAGGTTTCTGCTGCTCCTGTGAGGGACAGATTATTGTTCTAAAATCATCTCATCATAGTGCTACAGGGAGAGGTTCCTGCTGCTCCCGTGAGGGGCAGATTATTGGTCTAAAATCATCACATACTGCTAGAGGGAGAAGTTCCTGCTGGTGCTGTGAGGGGCAACTTATTGTTCTAAAATCATCACATACTGCCAGAGGGAGAGGTTCCTGCTGCTCCTGTGAGGGACAGATTATTGTTCTAAAATCATGACCTAGTGCTATAGGGAGAGATTCCTGCTGGTGCTGTAAGGGAAAGATTATTGTTCTAAAATCATCACATACTGCTAGAGGGAGAGGTTCCTGCTGGTGCTGTAAGGGACAGATTATTGTTCTAAAATCATCATCTACTGCTATAGGGAGAGGTTCATGCTGGTGCTGTGAGGGACAGATTATTAAATATTAAGAAAATAATCTGCGCAAATAAACTAAACTTCACATAAATCTTCCGGTCCACTGATGGTGCAAATATATCTCACAGCAGCTATGCACAAGGTTAAACATCAAACCCCAAAAACATAAATGTAAGCAGATAGTGCAGCGCTAAATTATGAGTCCAAATAGGCAAATTGATCAAAGATGAAAAGTAGTCACAGGTGAAAAAAGTCCCCAATCCGTGTCAGAAAGGAATGGAAAAACAGGTGTCACTCCACACCGCAAATATTCCGCTCTTACCAGAGAGCATGTGACCCCCTGATAAGAGTGGTCAGACACGCTTTGTTTACGTATATCACAGGGACCCAGGCAGCCTCCACTCCTCCTCCTGCAATGACTCCAGAGCCAGCTGTCACAACCGATACTCCCCCAATAATTCCAGGTCACAGGGATGGAAGGGCCAGTCAGGACATGAAAGGATAAACAGCCCAAATAGTGTGATACCACTTTTAAAACACGTTTAATGATAAAGGAATAAAATTCACATTGTTTTCCTCTTTGAGAAAGCACAAACACAGTATCCACCAGAAAGCAAAATGGCCACGATGGGGCTGCGCATGCGCAGATGCACAGATCGGAAACAGATGGGCGGTCAGCGTGCGGGCGTAGCTCCTACCGGTTTCGTCAGAATTGACGTCATCGGGCACGGACCACTCTATTTATGCCTGACATCAGCCCGGGAGAGCCAATCAGCGCAAGTTTTACAAATTACATCTCTCATTGTTATTTAAAGATTCAAGGAATGATTTCACCTATAGTTCATCACCATTCCAGATGAAGAAGATATCGTCTATAGATCTCCTCCAGAGTATTAACTCTGGCCTCTCTGTCCCTAAGACCTCTTCCTCCTCCCACCTGGCCATGACGAGGTTTGCCATGCTGGGGGCATGAATGCCCCATTAGTTTGGGGGGATTACCAATCAGCAATTTTTTCTACATACATTAATTTTAAGTTTAAGGTTATTTAATTTTTTGGAGCTTTATGATTAAACATTTAAGAAATGTTCTTGATATTAGCAAATATGAAAAGGTTCCAATTTTATATACATTTATTATGTGTTTGCACACAATTTTTATGTATTCCAGCAGATGGCGCTAAAAGCGTAATTGGCTTAAGGGCATTATAATGAGACTTGGGCCAAAACCATTAATGTCTCCGTTATGGGGATCCGCCATGTTTTTGGTGTTCTTGGAAAACATCTAAATATGTCTCTGTTATGGGGATCCGCTATGTTTTTAGTGGTATCAGCTGATTTGAAAGTATATTGATGTAATTTGTAAAACTTGCACTGATTGGCTCTCCCGGGCTGATGTCAGGCATAAATAGAGTGGTCCGTGCGTGTGGGCGTATCCCTGATGATGTCAATTCTGATGAAACCGGTAGGAGCTACGCCCGCACGCTGACCGCCCATCTGTTTCCGATCTGCGCATCTGCGCATGCGCGGCCCCATCGCGGCCATTTTGCTTTCTGGTGGATACTGTGTTTGTGCTTTCTCAAAGAGGAAAACAATGTGAGTTTTATTCCTTTATCATTAAATGTGTTTTAAAAGTGGTATCACACTATTTGGGCTGTTTATCCTTTCATGTCCTGACTGGCCCTTCCATCCCTGTGACCTGGAATTATTGGGGGAGTATCGGTTGTGACAGCTGGGCTCTGGAGTCATTGCAGGAGGAGGAGTGGAGGCTGCCTGGGTCCCTGTGATATACGTAAACAAAGCGTGTCTGACGACTCTTATCAGGGGGTCACATGCTCTCTGGTAAGAGCGGAATATTTGTGGTGTGGAGTGACACCTGTTTTTTCCATTCCTTTCTGACACGTATTGGGGACTTTTTTCACCTGTGACTACTTTTCATCTTTGATCAATTTGCCTATTTGGGCTCATAATTTAGCGCTGCACTATCTGCTTACATTTAGGGACAGATTATTGTTCTAAAATCATCTCCTAGTGCTATAGGGAGAGGTTCCTGCTGGTGCTGTGAGGTACAGATTATTGTTCTAAAATCATCTCCTAGTGCTATAGGGAGAGGTACCTGCTGGTGCTGTGAGGGACAGATTATTGTTCTAAAATCATCACATACGGCTAGAGGGAGAGGCTCCTGCTGGTGCTGTGAGGGACAGATTATTGTTCTAAAATCATCTCCTACTGCTATAGGGAGAGATTCCTGCTGGTACGGTGAGGGAAATATTATTGTTCTAAAATCATCACCTAGTGCTATAGGGAGAGGTTCCTGCTGATGCTCTGAGAGACAAATTATTGTTCTAAAATCTTCACATACTGCTAGAGGGAGAGGTTCCTGCTGGTGCAATGAGGGACAGATTATTGTTCTAAAATCTTCTCCTACTGCTATAGGGAGAGGTTCCTGCTTGTGCTGTGAGGGGCAGATTATTGTTCTAAAATCATCACCTAGTGCTATAGGGAGAGGTTCCTGCTGGTGCTGTGAGGAACATATTATTGTTCTAAAATCATCACCTTGTGCTTTAGGGAGAGGTTCCTGCTGGTGCTGTGAGGGACAGATTATTGTTCTAGAATCATCACATACTGCAAAAGGGAGAGGTTCCTGCTGGTGCTGTGAGGGACAGATTATTGTTCTAAAATCATCTCCTACTGCTATAGGGAAAGGTTCCTGCTGGTGCTGTGAGGGACAGATTATTGTTCTAAAATCATCACCTAGTGCTATAGGGATAGGTAGCTGCTGGTGCTGTGAGGGACAAATTATTGTTCTAAAATCTTCACATACTGCTAGAGGGAGAGGTTCCTGCTGGTGCTGTGAGGGACAGATTATTGTTCTAAAATCATCTCCTACTGCTATAGGGAGTGGTTCCTGCTGATGCTCTAAGAGACAGATTATTATTGCTTCGGAGTGTGCCTTGTGAACACTCCCAGATCACGTCACACGATCATAAGAGAGAGAACATACTCCATAGTGTAATCCTGTAAACACTTTATTGCCAACCCCCTTATAAAATCACACTTACAGAACATGCAATAAAATTTGCGTATCCATCAAAAGATAACAGTAGCCTGTATTGACGTCTCACCGCTCCAAGCTACGCTTCGGCATGTGTAGCTACCGCTCTCACCTCGCATCCTGGAACGCAGACGTCACTTCCTGTCGTGGGGTCACACCCTAACGCGTTTCGTCATCACGACTTCTACGGAGGGCCTCCGCTACACACGCCGAAGCATAGCTTGGAGCGGTGAGACGTCAACACAGGCTACTGTTATCTTTTGATGGATACGCAAATTTTATTGCCTGTTCTGCAAGTGTGATTTTATAAGGGGGTTGGCAATAAAGTGTTTACAGGATTACACTATGGAGTATGTTCTCTCTCTTATGATCGTGTGACGTGATCTGGGAGTGTTCGCAAGGCACAGATGTAGGTGGAGATTTGGAGGCTGTATCATAAGGAAGCGCACGAGATGATTAAATACTGGCTCTTGTCATTCTCACTTCTGGTAAGCAGATTGTGGATTTGGGTGCTGCACGCGGTGATATACTATCTTCATTCGGTGATCAGATCCTGCTTCCCTACACACAACCTTAACTTCAAGATCTGTGCTTTTCTGGGACTATGTCCACCCTTTACTTATAAATTGATTTATGGACTTTAATTAGCGCTGTTACACACTTTGGTGATGGCTGCTTGAGCCACACAGCTGGATGTGTTTGTTTTATTTGGTTTTTGATCTTTAAACGGCAGCTTGAGAAGTCTATATCTATCCTACTTGAGCTGTTCCCCTTGATTACCAGGAGTCCTTTTTTTGCGCTGATTGGTGAGATATCATCAGGGACGAGTGTTGCTCCACCTTTTCATGTATACAAAGGAGAGGTTCCTGCTGCTCCTTTGAGGGACAGATTATTGTTCTAAAATCATCTCCTACTGCTATAGGGAGAGGTTCCTGCTGGTGCTGTGAGGGGCAGATTATTGTTCTAAAATCATCACATACTGCTAGAGGGAGAGGTTCCTGCTGCTCCCGTGAGGGACAGATTATTGTTCTAAAATCATCTCATCATAGTGCTATAGGGAGAGGTTCCTGTCGGTGCTGTGAGGGACAGACTATTGTTCTAAAATCATCTCATCATAGTGCTATAGGGAGAGGTTCCTGTCGGTGCTGTGAGGGACAGACTATTGTTCTAAAATCATCTCCTACTGATAGAGGGAGAGGTTCCTGCTGCTATTGTGATGGACAGATTATTGTTCTAAAATCATCTCATCATAGTGCTACAGGGAGAGGTTCCTGCTGCATCCGTGAGGGACAGATTATTGTTCTAAAATCATCTCATACTGGTGTAGGGAGAGGTTCCTGCTGCTGGTGTGAGCGGTGCATTTCTTGCACAAAAATAAAAAGTGCGTCTACATTGCTGTTTTCCAAAAAAAATAAGAAGAATTTATTATTCTTTTTTTTTGTATTAATAAATAGTGCTACATAGTACATTTGCGGCCAGAATGAGGAGAGCGTCAAATAAGGGACGTGGTCGTGGTGCTGCTGATTCTGCTGGTGTTGGTGGTGTTGGTGAAGTTCCTGTTGCAAGGAGAGGACGTGGTTGATTTGTGCCAGCTATACGCACAAGTGAAACACCTTCTTCAGGTGCAAGTAGCCAACAGAACCTTCAACGTTATATGGTAGGCCCGAATGCCGCTCAACAAATGGTGAGGCCAGAACAAGTAAAGAGGCTAGTAGATTGGGTGGCTGACAATGCCTCCAGTTCCTTCACATTGTCTCCCACCAGGTCCCTTGAAAGTTCAGAATTGGCACCTGAACCCCATGGCCATCTGTCTTTCACCTCAGCCCCTTGTAAAGCAGCCAAGCAGTCTGAGCCCCAAGTCATGCAACAGTCTCTTATGCTTTTTAAAGACTCTCCTGGTGTGCTTTCCATGGGCCACCCACATAGCCCTGCCCCAGAAGTGGAAGACATTGAGTGCACCAATGCCCAACCACTTCTGTTGCAGGATGAGGACATGGAAACACCAGCGCAGCACGTCTCTGATGATGACGAAACACAGGTGCCAACTGCTGCAGCTTGCCTCAGTGTGTAGACTGACAAGGAGGGCAGTGGTGAGGGGTGGGTGGAAGATGATGTGGAGGATGATGAGGTCCTAGACCCCACATGGAATGAGGGTCATGCGAGTAACGTGTGCAGTTTGGAGGAAGAGGTGGTGGTCGCACAGAGGCACCAGCACAGCAAAAGAGGAAGCAGGTTGCAAAAGCGGAGCGAGCGTC
Source organism: Glandirana rugosa (assembly GCA_018402905.1). Classification (NCBI taxonomy): domain Eukaryota; kingdom Metazoa; phylum Chordata; class Amphibia; order Anura; family Ranidae; genus Glandirana; species Glandirana rugosa. The sequence goes on from BLSH010256432.1 coordinate 8,312, forward strand.
CCCTAGACAGTATGCCTGCCACTACGCACCGCACCCAGGGACCTAGCACACCAAAGGCAGCTCAAAGGCATTCCCCGGCGTGGCAGTTCTTCAGACAATGTGCTGACTACAAGACACGAGTGGTTTGCACGCTGTGCAATGAGAGCCTGAATCGAGGCATAAATGTTCTAAACCTGAGCACAACCTGCATGATCAGGCATCTACATGCAAAGCATGAGCTGCAGTGGAATAAGCACCTCAAAATCCAAGAAAATTCTCGGCCTCCTCCTGCTTCCTCTTCTGCTGCTGCTTCGGCCTCTTACTCCACCTCTATAGTGCCAGTGTCACCTGCCACCCAGCAAACAGATGATGTGGCAGCAACGCCACCATGTCCGCCACTGTCCCCGTGCATTTCCACACGGTCCCATGGAAGCTTACAGCTGTCCATCTCCCAAACACTGGAGAGAAAGAGGAAGTACCCCCCCACCCACCCGCAATCCCTGGCCCTGAATGCCAGCATTTCAAAATTCCTGGCCTTTGAAATGCTGTCATTCCGTCTGGTGGACACAGACAGTTTTAAAAACCTGATGGCAGTGGCTGTCCCACAGTACATGGTTCCCAGCCGCCACTACTTTTCCAGACGAGCCATCCCTTCCCTGCACAAACAAGTCGGGGACGAGATCAAGTGTGCACTGCGCAACGCCATCTGTGGCAAGGTCCACATAACCACTGATACGTGGACCAGTAAGCAGGGGCAAGGACGCTATATCTCGCTAACTGCACACTGGGCAAATGTAGTGGCGGGTGGGCCTGAGGCGGTTAGCCGTTTGGCGCATGTCCTTCTGCCACCGAGGATTGCAGGGCATTTCTCTTTGCCTCCTGTTGCCTGCTCCTCCTACTGTGCTTCCATCTCCTCCTCTACCATCTCCTCATCCGCTCAGCGTAACACCTTCACCACCAACTTCAGCACATCCAGGGGGAAATGACAGCAGGCTGTTTTAAAATTGATATGTTTGGGGGATAAACCCCACACTGCGCAGGAGCTGTGGACGGGCATTGAACAACAGACTGATGAGTGGTTGTTGCCACTGAGCCTCAAGCCCGGCCTGGTGGTGTGCGATAATGGGCGAAATCTCGTAGCAGCTCTGGGCCTAGCCGGTTTGACGCACATCCCTTGCCTGGCGCATGTGCTAAATTTGGTGGTGCAGAAATTTCTAAAAAACTAACCGGATATGTCAGAGCTGCTGCAGAAAGTGCGGGCCATCTGTGCACGCTTTCGGCGGTCTCATCCTGCTGCTGCTCGCCTGTCTGTGCTGCAGCGAAACTTCTGCCTTCCTTCCTTACCGCCTCCTATGCGACGTGCTCACAAGTTGGAACTCCACCTTGCACATGCTGGAGAGACGGTGTGAGCAGCAGCAGGCAATAGTGGAGTTTCAGCTGCAGCACGCACGGGTCAGTCGCTCTGCGTAACAGCACCACTTCACCACCAACGAGTGGGCCTCCATGCGAGACCTGTGTATCATATTGCGGTTTTTCGAGTACTCCACCAACATGGCCAGTGCCGATGATTCTGTTCTCAGTGTTACTATCCCACTTCTATGTGTCCTTGAAAAAACACTTTGGGCGATGATGGAAGAGGATGTGGCACAGGAAGAAGAGGAGGAGGAAGAGGGGTCATTTCCAGGGTTATCAGGCCAGTCATTCACAAGTGGCTCGGAGGGTGATTTCCTGCACCAGCATAGGCCAGGTAAAAAATTTTCAAGCCAGGGCACTGTTCTGGAGGATGAGGAGGACGAGGAAGATGATGATGATGAGGAGGAGGAACCGTGTTCGCAGCAGGGTGGCACCCAAAGCAGATCGTGGGCATCACTGGAGCGTGGCTGGGGGGATACGGAGGACACAGATGATACACCTCCCACAGAGGACAGCTTGTCTTTGCCTCTGGGCAGCCTGGCACACATGAGCGACTACATGCTGCAATGCCTGCTCAACGAGAGCTAAGTTGCCCACATTGTAACTTGTGCAGATTAATGGGTGGCCACCCTGCTGGATCCCCATTACAAGGACAACATGCCGTCCTTAATTCCCTCACTGGAGCGTGATCCGTGATTCAAATGACACAGGGGGCTCAGTGGAAGCACAAGGCGAAGGCAGAGGAGGAGGAAGAGAACATCAATGCAGATGTGGCACCGCCAGCACCTCAGAAGGCAGGGTTAGCATGGCCGAAATGTGGAAAAGCTTTGTCAGCAGCATGCCACAACAAACAGCACCACCAGATGATAGGCAACGTCTTAGCAGGAGGCAGCATTTCAGCAACATGGTGGAACAGTATGTGAGCACGCGCCTACACGTACTGACTGATAGGTCTGCTCCATTCAACTTCTGGGTCTCCAAATTGGGCACATGGCCTGAGCTTGCCCTTTATGCCTTGGAGGTGCTGGCCTGCCCTACAGCCAGTGTGTTGTCTGAACGTGTGTTAAGCACGGCAGGGGGTGTTATCACAGACAAGCGCAGCCGCCTGTGCACAGCCAAAGTGGACAAGCTAACGTTTATTAAAATGACCCAGGCATGGATCCCACAAGACTTGTCTGTACCTTTTGCAGAATAGCCATTTAGACTGGCCTCACACAGCCATTGGTATACTTGTTTTTTTTTTAATATGTCTCAATATTTTGGGGGCTACCCCAATTAGAAAAAAAACCAAACAAACAAAAAACAGCATTGGCTACCTCCTCCTCCTTCACCGCCACTTCCACCTACATTGCCACGGTCACGGCCTAGTCAACCTCTAGGCTCCTGCTCCACATCCACATCCACCTCCTCCTCCCATTTTTATTTTTTATGTCATTTTAAGTTATTTCCCTATGCACATTTGTTTGCAGGGCACTTGTCCTACTCTTACCCCCATTTTGCTTCCTTTTGCAGCCCTCTAGCCCTCAACTCTATCTATCACATAAAGTCCCAATAAAATACATTTACGCTTTTGGTTGTAACATGACAAAATGTGGAAAATTTCAAGGGGTATGAACACTGTATATATGTATATATATATATATATATATATATATATATATATATATATAAACATTTACTAATTTTTTGTGTAGTGCCAGTTATACAATCTAATGTTGCAGGGCAATCTGCTTTAAATGGACTGAAATGTTTCAGCTTTCATTATGCTTAAGAGCTTCATGGATCACAGGTGAGAAGAGGCATGTGAACCTTTGAGATGGTTGATTTGCAAAGGTGACTGTAGTCACTGTTTGCATTCACAATATATGCAGGATGTTTAACTTACGTTGCTTATATGGTGAACAAAGTTTGCAACCAGGAAAACATTGTAAATCAGGCCTGATAAATCTGTTGCATTATATTACAAGTGATTTTACTTTTTCACATTAGTTCCCACCTCATGTTGTAAAGTGCTGCACAAACTGTTGGCGCTTTTTAAATCCATAATAATATTATTAATAATAATAATAATAATCTCAACTGGTCATTGCATGTAAATATATGGAAGATCAGCAATAAAATATACACATTTTTCAATCATTTTAAGCCGTCCTGTTTATAGTGCTGAAGGCGCTGATAACAACTTAAGCCTAGGTTCACACTGCTGCGGGACTGAAATAGTGGGAGTTCAGCTAAACTCGCACAATTTCATTCCCGCATGTCAGTCCGACGATATCAGAGACATCTGTGTGGTTTCCTCTACAGGTGTCTATTGAAGTCGCACCTGAAATCGCCAAAAGTAGTACAGGAACGACTTTTGGGAATTAGTGCTGCGGACGGTGCCATTGCAGGCAATAACCGCGGATGTCAAATCACATGCCAAATTGCATCAATGTGAACGTAAGCTAAAAGTTAAGATTTTGATAAAAATTTCAATATACATTTTAACACTATATGAATATGTAAAAATGTTTCTATTTTTATCCACTTGCCGACCGCGTATAGTATATAAACGGCGGCAAAGTGGCACGTTCCTGCAAATCACCTTTATAAACGGCGATCCGTCTGTGAGAGAGCCAGAACGGGGAACCGCCAATGTAAACACGGCGGTTCCCCACTCTGTGAGGGGGGACATGACAGATCTCCTGATCCCTGTACTCCGGATCAGTTAGATCTGTTATGCCCCTGGCAGCCCAACCCCCATACAGTTAGAACACATACAGGGAACACAGTTAACTCCTAGATCGCCCCCTGCAGGTCAACCCCTTCCCTTCTAATGACATTTATACAGTAATCAGTGGCATAGGTGTGCGCAGCCTATTACATTATGTTGTGCACCCCAAAGCTCAAACACACATTCCTTTCTCTGCAGCCTCAGCTGCACAGGACAGTGAATGAATGGGAAGTGCTCTGTGCTGAGCGGCTTCCGGTTCATTCACAAACTGAAACATAGAAAACACAGTTTACTATGATTCAGTTATAAATGAACACAGTGAGTGAGTGAGTGTGTTCACTGTGTTCATTTAGAAAAGGAAGGGGCTGGAAAAGACATATTTACTAGCACCTTCCCCCACTCTCCATCCTGAAATAATCCCCAGTAGCAGCTGGGAGGAGAGGAGGGAAGCCAGCAGCACAGCGAAGCAGGTGGGGCCAACAAGGGGGGAAGCCAGGGTCGTAGGGGGAATCTGCACTGCATATAGTGATTATGGTGTGCCCAGGCACACCTGGCACACCCCCTGCGCACGGCTATGATCAGTGGCTATTTTTAGCTATGATCGCTGTATAAATGTCATTGGTCCCAAAAAATTGTCAAAAATGTCCGAAATGTCTGCCGCAATATCGCAGTCCCGATAAAAATCGCAGATCACCACCATTACTAGTAAAGAAAAAAAAAAGTAAAAACGCCATAAATTAATTCTCATGGTTTGCAACTTTTGCACAAACCAATCAATATACACCAATTGCGATTTTTTTTTTACCACAAATATGTAGAAGGATATATATCAGCCAAAACTGATGAATACATTTGTTTTTTTATATATATATATTTTTGGATATGTATTATAGCAAAAAGTAAAAAATATTGTTTTTTTTCAAAATTGTTGCTATGTTTTTATAGATGTGATCAGAAGTGATGCAGGGGGGATCAAATACCACAAAAAGAAAGCTCTATTTGTGGGAAAAAAAGGACGTCAATTTTGTTTGAGTACAATGTCGCACGACCACATAATTGTCAGTTAAAGCGACGCAGTGCCAAATCGCAAAAAACTCTCTGGGAAAGTGGCAAATCCTTCCGGGGCTGAAGTGGTTAACCCATGGACTATTTGTGAATTTGTGACATCCTTCAGTACTCGGTTGCTCTAATGTTTTTGTGTTGCTGTGCAAAATGTATTATTGGTACATAGCACCATCTAGTAGCTACATGTAGCAATTGCATAACAGTTATGGAATTATTTTATAATAATGCAGCAAACAATTTTGTGCCAAGATTGGGGCTGCACAACTCCAGTCCTCGAGGACTGCAAACAAAACAGAATTTTCAGACAGGCACGGCAGTGCTTAGTGAACTACAGCTTACTTTAAAGGTCAGCATTGTTAACTAACAACATTTTCATGAACTGATTTATGTAAAATGGATTTAATTAACACTTAAAAGTGAATATTTAAATGTCTAGGGAGCTTTTCACAAGATATATTAAAAAACATATGGCATATTAAAAATGCAATAATTTTCAAAATCACAGCTCTCTCTTCAACACTTCCAAAAATAAAACTACCATTTTGTTATAATTTGTACTCCTAATATAGAAGATAGCATAGAACAATAGCCTGCTAATAGCAACCCCTTAAAAAAGTGCAGAAAGTGTAACTTCTTTGATTTGCTGGTAAAGTTTTAGGATGGGGGGCACCAGACCCCGCCCTAACTTTTGAACATTCCCACTTCTCATAAGCCCCACCTCTTATAGAATCCACCCACTCCGTCCCCTGTATTTCACTTGCTTCCACCCATAGTGTCAGGAGTATACAGCCTCAGCAGTACAGATCAGGGTATATACAGTGTCTCACAAAAGTGAGTACACCCCTCACATTTTTGTAAAGATTTTATTATATCTTTTCATGTGACAACACTAAAGAAATGACACTTTGCTACAATGTAAAGTAGTGAGTGTACAGCTTGTATAACAGTGTAAATTTGCTGTCCCCTCAAAATAACTCAACACACAGCCATAAACCTCTAAACAGCTGGCAACAAAAGTGAGTACACCCCCTAAGAATAAATGCTCAAATTGTGCGCAATTAGCCATTTTCCCTCCCTGGTGTCACGTGACTCGTTAGTGTTAAAAGGTCTCAGGTGTGAGTGTGGAGCAGGTGTGTTAAATTTGGTGTTATCACTCTCACTCTCTCATACTAGTTACTGGAAGTTCAACATGGCGCCTCATGGTAAAGAACTCTCTGAGGATCTGAAAAAAAGAATTTTTGCTCTATATAAAGAGGGTCTAGGCTATAAGAAGATTGCCAAGACCCTGAAGCTGAGCTGCAGTACGGTGGCCAAGTCCATACAGTGGATTAACAGGAAAGGTTCCACTCAGAACAGGCCTCACCATGGTCGACCAAAGGAGTTGAGTGCACATGCTTAGCGTCATATCCAGAGGTTGTCTTTGGGAAATAGACGTATGAGTGCTGCCAGCATTGCTGCAAGGTTTGAGGGGTGGGGGATCAGCCTGTCAGTACTCAGACCATATGCCGCACACTGCTTCAAATTGGTCTGCGTGGCTGTCATCCCAGAAGGAAGCCTCTTCTAAAGATGATGTACAAGAAAGCCCGCAAACAGTTTGCTTAAGACAAGCAGACTAAGGATATGGATTACTGGAACCATGTCCTGTGGTCTGATGAGACCAAGATAAACTTATTTGGTTCAGATGGGGTCAAGCGCGTGTGGTGGCAACCAGGTGAGGAGTACAAAGACAAGTGTGTCAAGCATGGTGGTGGGAGTTTCATGGTCTGGGGCTGCACGAGTGCTGCCGGCACTGGGGGGCTACAGTTCATTGAGGGAACCATGAATGCGAACATGCACTGGGACATACTCAAGCAGAGCATGATCCCCTCCCTTTGGAAACTGGCCCATATTGCAGTATTCCAACATGATAATGACCCCAAACACACCTCCAAGATGACCACTGCCTTGCTAAAGAAGCTAGGTGATGGGCTGGTCAACCAAGTCTCCAGACCTAAACCCCATTGAGCATCTGTGGGGCATCCTCAAATGGAAGGTGGAGGAGCGCAAGGTCTGAGCCGCTGAGAAACTCTTGTGAACTTTATGCCCAAGAGGTTTGGAAAATAATGGTGGCCACACAAAATATTGACATTTTGGGCCCAATTTTGACATTTTAACTTAGGGGAATACTCACTTTTGTTGACAGTGGTTCAGACATTAATGGCTGTGTGTTGAGTTATTTTGGGGGGACAGGAAGTTTACACTGTTATATAAGCTTTAAACTCACTACTTTACATTGTAGCAAAATGTCAATTGTTCAGTGTTGTCAGATGAAAAGATATAATAAAATATTTACAAAAATGTGAGGAGTGTACTCACTTTAGTGAGATACTGTAGGTCAGCATTACAGGACAGAGTATACAGCCCCAGCATGAGAGAGGGAGAAAGAAAGAAATAGGGAGGGAAGGAGAGAGAAGGAAGGAAGAAAAGAGCGATGGAGGGATAGCAGGCCCAGATCCTACACCACAATATGTTTATTCCAGAAAGTTTAACAATCAGCAGATAAAGATACTCCAAACACCTGGTTGGTATGGTGTCAGGATGATTGAAGCACATTATTTCTATTATGACATTGTAATATAAAATGAAATAGTTCAACTCACCATAATGTAGAATCAGTGGACGCCCCGAGTGTGTCACTTGTCATCAGGTGTCCCCAGCGGAGTCCCTCCTTACATCAGGTGCCCCCAGCGGAGTCCCTCCTTACAGCAGGTGTCCCCAGCAGAGTGCCTCCTTACAGCAGGTGTCCCCAGCAGAGTGCCTCCTTACATCAGGTGTCCCCAGCGGAGTGCCTCCTTACATCAGGTGTCCCCAGCGGAGTGCTCCCTTACATCAGGTGTCCCCAGCGGAGTGCCTCCTTCCATTTGGTGTCCCCCAGAAGGGTGCCTCCTTACATTAGGGTGTCCCCAGCTGGATTCCTCCTTAATAAAGGGTGTCCCCAGCGGGATGCCTACTTACATCTGGTGTCCCCCAGCGGTGTGCCTTCTTACATCTAGTGTCGCCCAGCTGGGGGCCTCCTTACATCTGGTGTCCCCCAGTGAGGTGCCTCCTTACATCTGGTGTCCCCTAAGGGGATGCCTCCTTACATCTGATGTCCCCCAGTGGGATGCCTCCTTACATATCTTGTCCCCCAGCACAGTGCTTGCCTCTGATTAATTTTGGCCTCTGTGACATTTACCAGCACTGGAGGCCGATGGGAACAACCAAGAGACGGAGCCTGGGTGGCAATGAAAGCATTGCTGCCCGGGCTCCGCATCTTGGTTCTTCCACATTCGCTGGTCTCCAGTGACAGAAACAGTGCCGGCCATGGACCATAGAGTCTGCAAAAGACTTAAGACGGGGCGGAGGTTCACCTTCCAGCAGGACAACGACCCTAAACATACAGCCAGAGCTACAATGGAATGGGTGTTAGAATGGCCCAGTAAAGGTCCAGACCTAAATCCAATTGAGAATCTGTGGCAAGACTTGAAAATTGCTGTTCACAGATGCTCTCCACACAATCTGACAGAGCTTGAGCTATTTTGCAAGGAGGAATGGAAAAAAAATGTCACTCTCTAGATGTGCAAAGCTGAGACTTGCCCAAAAAGACTTGCAGCTGTAATTGCAACAAAATGTGGTTCTACAAAGTATTGCTACTATTACTTCTACAAATGCACACCACACTTTTCACATATTTATTTGTAAGAAATTTTGAAAACCATTTATCATTTTCCTTCCACTTGACAATAATGTGCCACTTTGTGTTGGTCTATCGCATAAAATCCCAATAAAATACATTTACGTTTTTGGCTGTAACATGACAAAATGCGGAAAATTTCAAGAGGGTATGAACACTGTATATATATATATATATATATATATATATATATAAATTTACTCAGTTGTTGTGTAGTGCCAGTTATACAACCTAATGTTGCAGGGCAAACTGCTTTAAATGGACTGAAATGTTTCAGCTTTCAGTATGCTTAAGAGCTTCATGGATCACAGGTGAGAAGAGGCATGTGAACCTTTGAAATGGTTGATTTGCAAAGGTGACTGTAGGCACTGTTTGCATTCACGATATATGCAGGATGTTTAACTTACGTTGCTTATATGGTGAACAAAGTTTGCAACCAGGAAAACATATTGTAAATCAGGCATGATAAATCTGTTGCATTATATTACAAGTGATTTTACTTTTTCACATTAGTTCCACCTTATGTTGTAAAGTGCTGCGCAAAATGTTGGCGCTTTTTAAAATCTGTATAATAATAATAATCTCAACTTGTGCCTGACTGGTCATTGCATGTAAATATATGGGAGATCAGCAATACCATTTATTCATTTTATGCAGTCCTGTTTATAGTGCTGAAGGCGCTGATAACAACTTAAGCCTAGGTTCATACTGCTGCAAGATTGAAATCGTGGGAGCATTTCATTCCCGCATGTCAGTCCGACGATATCAGAGACATCTGTGTGGTTTCCTAAACAGGTGTCTATTGAAATCACACCTGAAATCGCTAAAGTAGTACAGGAATGACTTTTGGGAATTGGTGCTGCGGACGGTGCCATTGCTGGTAATTGACATGTCAAATCACATGCCAAATCACATCAATGTGAACCTAGACTAAAAGTTAAGATTTTGTTAAAAATGTCAATATACATTTTAACACTATATCAGTATGTAAAAATGTTTCTATTTTTAACCACTTGTCAACCACGTATAGTATATATATGGCGTTCCTGCAAATTGCCCTTTATAAACGGCGATCCGCCCGTGAGAGAGAGTTAGAACGGGGAACCGCCGTTGTAAACATCCCTCCTCTGTGAGGGGGGACACAATAGATCTACTGTTCCCTGTACTCGGGATCAGTTAGATCTGTTATGCCCCTGGCAGCCCAACCCCCATACAGTTAGAACACACACAGGAAACACAGTTAACCCCTAGATCGCCCCCTGCAAGTTAACCACTTCCCTGCCAATGACATTTATACAGTAATCAGTGGCTATTTTTAGCTATGATCGCTGGAGAAATGTCATTGGTCCCAAAAAATTGTCAAAAATGTCCGACATGTTCGCCACAATATCGCAGTACTGATAAAAATTGCAGATCACCACCATTACTAGTAAAAAAAAAAAATTTGTAAAAACGCCGTAAATTAATTCTCATGGTTTGTAAACGCGGCAACTTTTGCGCAAACTAATCAATATAAGCCAATTGTGATTTTTTTTTTTTTACCATAAATATGTAGAAGAATATATATTGGCCAAAACTGATGAATACATATGGTTTTTTTTATATATATATTTTTTAGCATATGTGTTATAGCAAAAAGTAAAAAAATATTGTTTTTTTTTCAAAACTGTCGCTATTTTTTGATCAAATACCACAAAAACAAAGCTCTATTTGTGGGAAAAAAAGGACATCAATTTTGTTTGGGTACAACGTCGCACAGCTGCGCAATTGTCAGTTAAACCAACGCAGTGCAGAATCACAAAAAACTCTCTGGTCCTAAAGTGGGAAATCCTTCCGGGGCTGAAGTGGTTAACCCATAGACTATTTGTGACATCCTTCATTTGCTCTAAATGTTTTTGTGTTGCTGTGCAAAATGTATTATTGGTACATAGCACCATCTAGTAACTACATGTAGCAATTGCATAACAGTTATGGAATTATTTTATAATAATGATGCAAACTATTTTGCGCCAAGATTGGGGCTGGACAACTCCAGTCCTCGAGGGCTGCAAACAAAACAGAATGTTCAGACAGGTACGGCAGTGCTTAATGAACTACAGCTTACTTTAAAGGTCAGCATTGTTAACTAACACATTTTCATGAACTAATTTATGTAAAATGGTGTGCAGAGTAGCAAGATGGCGGAGACCGGAGTTACTGCATGTGGCGGAGAGCCAGAGAAAATGATTGGGTGTCAGATGCCGACGGATGACAGTGAGATTGTGTGCCTGGGGTCAGTGCAGCCATTGCGGGGAGATGCTGCTGCAGTTAGAACCTAGCAATTGTCAGCTGAGGGTTCTACAAGTCGCTTGGGAGACAGGCTTTGCTACAGAGATGACTATGCCCATTGCCATGACCACTTCTGGAGAAGGCAGATGTGCTCTGAGGGCGCTACTGGGGCCGGGACCGGTGGTTTACACCCATACCACGGTTTGCCAAACCCAGGAGACCTGCATATCGATGATGCAAAGCACAGAACCAAGGAGGACAGTGCAGCAAATGCAGCAGCCAACGCTATCCGTAGCCATTCCTGCAACCCATTTTCCCTGCCCTTAAAGCTACAGAAGGGACCCACCTAACCCAGAGAGCAGAGTCCACCAGTCCTTCAAGTGAGGAAAGACTGGGTATTATTGATGTGGTGTCCCCCAGCTTCCTATGTCGGTATGGGTCCATAGAGGAGGAAATAGCCGACTGGGGATCTGAAGTGGACACAGAGTGGGGCTGTGAGGCTTCAGAAAAGGAAGGATCTCTGTGTTTGGAGCAACTGGATGGAAACCGAGAGAAAGCATCCATTATCATACAGTGTGCTAGGAAGTTGGGGTTTTGCAAAACCTATGCTAACAGAGCTCCTGATCTGTCCCCTCCTCACACTTACGCTCGGGCTTGAGCGCAAAATGAAGCCTATACCCTCCTCATCAAGAAAAGTGACTGTTTATGCCCCAGCAGGAAAGGGTGATAGACAAAAGCTGCCAAAATTCTCTGATACAGCGCAAAGTCGCCCTAGAGTACGGGTATGACTACCCATATGCACCCCTGGAGATTTTGGAAGAAATAGAAACCAAGCGTAACATGTGGTGTGATGAAGCTGTGTGGGACTTTATGTTTGTTCCAAAGCCCTACAGAAATCAGACCAAACTTACACTGTGGAAAAAGTTCTTGGCTGTTAAAGAGAATTGGAGCTTTGGGAGATCCATACACATCGACAAAGTGATTGTGAAAAGACCTAAGAAGAGAGACATTGAGTGGTCTTGTAACATCTGGGGTCCTGATGGAAAGATTGTTCAAATTCCCCATCCAGACTTCTATTATTGAACCATATTCCAATGTTCTTGTATACTCCAAACAAAAAGTGTTCAAGTTACAAGGCCAGCTGCCTCAAAGGATGACCAGCTGAGAGTTGTGATACAGAGTTGTTGGGAGCTCCTTCAGTTGTATCAGAAAAAAAAAGAGTAAGAGAACTTTAAATCCCAGTATACTAGAGAAACTATTGAATTTTGATAATGCTTGCAAGAAAATTTCAATGCTACTATTTGGAAGTATGTCAGCTAGATAGATTGGTAGGATGTTGTTGTTCTATCTTTTTCAGGGCCACAAGGAGACTATGTGTCAAGGTTGCTCTTAGGGGGCAGGATTCATGAAGATGCCTCTATGAGAATTTTAGTGGTAGATGCATGCCAGTGGGGAGATCACCTCTGAGGAGAGGGTGTTCCCATCAATAGCTACTCAGGAATGTACATAATTGTTTGGTTGAGTATGTTTCTTCTTTTCTTTGCAGGACTGCAGGGAATCTTCAGGCCTCTGCTGAGGAATTGTACTATATGTGTGTATAATTATACTATTACATAGCAATAGTCAGTCAGGATGTATTGATTATATTTACCCCCTCCCCCAATCATTTTCATGTTTGGCGGGGGGGGTGCACTAACAAATTGCAATTGGTAGAGTTCCACTTAAAATGTGAGATACTTTGTACAACGAAAACATTTGTACCTATTGGATGTGTTGGTTATATTTGTCCCCCGGTCATTTCCATTTTTGGCCGGGGGTGTATTGATAAAGAGTATTGATAAAGTGTGTTGATAAAGAGTATTGATAAAGTGTATTGATAAGGCGCATTTAATAGAGTCTTTTCAAAAATGTGAATATTGTCTACAACTGAGATATTTTGTACCTACTTGCCACATATGGGGTATGCCCCATGGCCCTGTTAATTTGTTATCTTCCCTTCTTCCCCCTCTTCACAACATGGGATACCACGCTTAGTCTTTTGGTAGATTTTTGTTGGGGCGATTGCCCAGAGCCAATGAGGACATGGCTCACTTTGGCGGGGTGTGAGTGTAGCGCCCTTCTAGTTTGGGTACTAGTGAGTGTATATCCTTTTTGGCTCTTTCTGCTTAACAGTAGAGCAGATAGGTAAATGTATGTTCTGTCTGCTTATCAGAGAGCCTGGATTTGAGGTCTGCTCAGTGTGCTCTGGTGCTGATTCACGTGGTCTGGAGAGTTTTACACTGTCCAGTAGTATGGGTCCCTATTGGACAGTGTGAGGAGAACCCAGCCAGTGACAGCAGGTGTATTTGGAGGTTGTTCTGACCAACTAGCAGGGGAGTGGCATCACTGCATCTTGGGTGAACACCTTTATATAAAAGGGAGCACATGGGCTCAAGGTTAGGTGATCCAACCCACCCAGACCTGAGGGATGGAGGCGTGTGTTCAGCTCCTGGCTGCTAGGCCAGAGGGCCTATCCAGGAGGCTGTGGATGCTGTGCCTGGTCAAGGACTAGCTGAAGTTGCTGAAGCTGCAGCCCAGAGTTCTTTAAAAGCTGATAGAGGGGAATGTCCTTGGATCCTGTCTGGTATCACAGTGGCAAAGTGACACTTGGAAGTTGGAAGGAGGCTACCGACTTTCCCAGGACATGGTGTGAGTACAGACCCGTGAAGGGATCCCTGAGACTGAGTTGCTAGAATTCCCCTCCTGCTCCTCATAGTCTGCTAAACTAGGTGTGTGAGCTAGAAAGGAGACACTGGTGAGTGTCTTGAAGAACAGAGTCCGGCTTCTCCTGCACTGCTTAAAAAGGGACCTGTTCCACTGGGACCAGCCTGCCATAAAGTGTCATTGGTATTCTGCTGCATTGAGTTATAAAGGTGACACTGGTGAGTGTCTTGAAGAAGCAAAGTCTAGCCTGTCCTTACTGCTTAAAAAGGGACTTATTTCACTAGTATCAGTTTGTTAAAGTGTCACTGGAGTCAGCCTGCTACTTGCTTTACTGGAATCAGCCTGCTACCTGCTTTACTGAGATCAGTCTGCTATGTAGTGTCACTGACAGTCTGCTGTGTCATTGAAGTCAGCCTGCTACTTGCTTTACTGGAATCAGCCTGCTACCTGCATTACAGAGATCAGTCTGCTATGTAGTAGTTATTCTGATCACCTGGGTGTATATACCCTATGTACCAGCATCCCAAACATATTAGTAAAGACCAAAATTCCCCTTGAGTTATTGGGATTTTCAGGGCACAGATAATGAGTTTAAACCATTTGTATAAAAAAATAACATTTTTATTACAAATATCAAAATACAAAAATATCTTAAATTTTTTTTTCCTTGTTATACAACCATATGGCATATATAGCCAGCAAAAACAGGGTTTGCAGCAGAGAAGGATTTTCTTATAATTTATGCAATTCTTGTCAAGTAGCCCGACATGTTTCAGGATATTCCAATCCATTCTTCAGGGGCATTCATATATACGAGACAAGATAAACACTTGTTAGACCATGCTCCACCCCCGTCAGGCGCGATGCCAACCCCGTAGCTAAAAACGCCACCGGGCATGGGATGGTGCACAATACCAACCCCAAGATGTTAAGCCCAGTGGATGAACGGATGATCACCCAGCGCCCCACTGGACTCCCCAACACTGACCCCCGTAGGCGTCACGACGTGATGGACACGGCGACCGTCAATCATGAACAGCCGTTATGGATATCAGAGCATCGTATGGGAAGAGCTCCGCTGTTTCCGTGGTGGCATGGTGTGAGTCTGCTATGTAGTGTCACTGACAGTCTGCTGTACAGAGATAGGGAGAAGTTGTCCTCATCTGAAATCAGTTAACTTGGAGTATCCCATACCTTTCCTTCTCTTATCCAAGTTTTACAATAAAGTATCAAAAATTCATCCCCTAGACTGGTCATTGGAAAATGAGCAGGATTGTTTGTATGCATCTGACAGCGTGAGAAATCCATGTGACTGGCTGCAGGATAATCAGAGGGAGGCCGGGGACAAATATATCTAAATCAGCAGCTCCTTCGGGGGATTTTTCAAAATCACAGCTCTCTCTTCAACACTCCCAAAAATAAAACTACAATTTTGTTATATTTGTACTCCTAATATAGCAGCTAGCATAGCACAATAGCCTGCTAATAGAAACCCCTTTAAAAAGTGCAGAAAGTGTAACTTCTTTGTTTTGAGCTATAGTAATACATTTAAAAAATGGCTAGGAAACACTATTCAGAAAATGTATTAGCTGTGCTAAAGCAAAAAGCATTCATATATTCCCTTTCATATGAATATCATGTAATATCTAGCTGCCATAATAATTAGCCTATATTAATTAATACTGACTGTGTGGCAGGTTTTCTCACTCCACATCAGTGAATAACCGTACAAATGACTAAATACTCCAGTGGCGGCTGGTAAAGTTTTAGGATGGGGGGCACCAGACCCTGCCCTTCCTTTTTGACTCCTCCCACTTCACATAAGCCCAGCCCCCCATAGACTCCACCCACTCCGTCCCCTGTATTCCACTTGCTTCCACCCATAATGTCAGGAGTATACAGCCCCAGCATCACAGATCAGGGTATATACAGTATCTCACAAAAGTGAGTACACCCCCCACATTTTTGTAAAGATTTTAATATATCTTTTCATGTGACAATACTGAAGAAATGACACTTTGCTACAATGTAAAGTAGTGAGTATACAGCTTGTATAACAGTGTAAATTTGCTGTCCCCTCACAATAACTCAACATACAGCCATAAATGTCTAAGCCACTGGCAACAAAATTGAAAAAATGCCCAATTAGGTGCAATTAGCCATTTTCCCTCCCTGGTGTCATGCGACTCGTTAGTGTTACAAGGTCTCAGATGTGAATGTGGAGCAGGTGTGTTAAATTTGGTGTTCTCACTCTCACTCTTTCATATTAGTCACTGGAAGTTCAACATGGTACCACATGGTAAAGAACTCTCTGAGGATCTGAAAAAAAGAATTGTTGTTCTACATAAGGATGGTCTAGGCTATAAGAAGATTGCCAAGACCCTAAAACGGAGCTGCAGCACAGTGGCCAAGACCATGCAGAGTATTAACAGGGCAGGTTCCACTCAGAACAGGCCTCACCATGGTCGACCAAAGGAGCTGAGTGCACGTGCTCAGTGTCATATCCAGAGGTTGTCTTTGGGAAATAGACGTATGAGTACTTACAGCATTGCTGCAGAGGTTTTAGGGGTGGGGGATCAGCCTGTGGGTGCTCAGACCATATGCCGCACACTGCATCAAATTGGTCTGCAGGGCTGTCGTCCCAGAAGGAAGCCTCTTCTAGAGATGATGCACAAGAAAGCCCGCAAACAGTTTGCTTAAGACAAGCAGACTAAGGATATGGATTACTAGAACCATGTCCTGTGGTCTGATAAGACCAAGATAAACTTATTTGGTTCAGCTGGTGTCAAGGGTGTGTGGTGGCAACCAGGTGAGGAGTACGAAGACAAGTGTGTCTTGTCTACAGTCAAGCATGGTGGTGGGAGTTTCATGGTCTGGGGCTGCATGAGTGCTGCCGACACTGGGGAGCTATAGTTCATTGAGGGAACCATGAACGCCAACATGTACTGGAACATACTGAAGCAGAACATGATCCCCTCCCTTTGGAAACTGGCCCACAGGGCAGTATTCCAACATGATAATGACCCCAATCACACCTCCAAGATGACCACTGCCTTGCTAAAGAAGCTGAGGGTTAAAGGTGATGGGCTGGTCAACCATGTCTCCAGACCTAAACCCCATTGAGCATCTGTGGGGCATCCTCAAATGGAGGGTGGAGGAGAACAAGGTCTCTAACATCCACCAGCTCTGTGATGTTGTCATGGAGGAGTGGAAGAGGACTCTAGTGGCAACCTGTGAAGCTCTTGTGAACTTCATGCCCAGGAGGGTTAAGGCAGTGCTGGAAAATAATGGTGGCCACACAAAATATTGACACTTTGGGCCCAATTTGGACATTCTAACTTAGGAGTGTACTCACTTTTGTTGACAGTGGTTTAGACATTAATGGCTGTGTGTTGAGTTATTTTGAGGGAACAGAAAGTTTACACTGTTATACAAGCTGTACACTCACTACTTTACATTGTAGCAAAGTGTAAATTCTTCAGTGTTGTCAGATGAAAAGATATAATAAAATATTTACAAAAATGTGAGGGGTGTACTTACTTTTGTGAGATACTGTAGCTCAGCATCACAGGACAGAGTATACAGCCCCAGCATCACAGATCAAGGTATACAGCTTGGCATTACAGATCAGGGCATACAGCTCTTCATCACAGATTAGGGTATACAGCTCAACATCACAGATCAGGATATATAGCTCAGCATCACAGGACAGAGTATACAGCCCCAGCATCACAGATCAGGGTATACAGTTCCACATTACAGATCAGGGCATACAGCTCCACCATACAGATCAGGGTATACAGCTCCACATTACCTATAAGGGTATTCAGCTCCACATCACAGATCAGGGTATACAGCTCCACATCACAGATCAGGGTATACAGCTCCACATTACAGATCAGGGTATACAGCTCCACATCACAGATCAGGGTATACAGCTCAGTCTCAGGGTATATAGCTCAGCCTCAGGGTATACACAGCTCAGCCTCAGGGTGTATACAGCACAGCCACAGGTTGTATACAGCTCAGCCTCATGGTGTATACAGCTCAGCCTCAGAGTGTATATAGCTCAGCCTCAGGGTGTATACAGCACAGCCTCAGGGGGTATACAGCTCAGCCTCGGGGGGTTATACAACTCAGCCTCAGGGTGTATACAGCTCAGCCTCGGGGTGTATACAGCACAGCCTTGGGGTGTATACAGCACAGCCTTAGGGTGTATACAGCTCAGCATCAGGGTGTATACAGCACAGCCTCAGGGTGTATACAGCACAGCCTCAGGGTATATACAGCTCAGCCTTGGGGTGTGTACAGCTCAGTCTCAGGGTGTATACAGCTCAGCCTCAGGGCAGTGGCGGCTGGTGGGCATTGATGCGATCACCCCCCCCACCCCGCACCAGGGGCAGCTGGGAGCTCAAGGCACTGACAGCTGCTTTCCACCCAGTGGGAGGTCCGGCAGTTACTGGTTACTGCAGTGTGGTGTGGTGTCCTCTTCTTCTCCTTCTCCATGCAGGTTTACACTACAGGCAGAGGCGGCTCCAGTGTCTCCCCTTCCAATGCGCCAGGCATCCAATAGGATCTCCTGAGTCCTGATGCTTTGGCCAGTCGGGATGCAGGTCTCGGGGGGGGGGGGGCACTGTAGTGTGAAAATAGCGAAAATTAATTTGCTATGGTCACACAATTGGGTTGGATCAGGGTGCACTCTCTGCCTCTGCCTTTAACCACTTCAGATCCGCGCTATAGCCGATTGACAGCTACAGCGCGGATCTGAAATGCCGGGAGGCCGTCAATAGACATCCTCCCCTTTTGCGCGCTCCAGGCACGCTCTCGCAGTTAGAACACATACAGGGAACACATTTAACCCCTTCACTGCCCCCTTAGTGTTTCCCTGCCAATGACATTTATACAGTAATCAGTGTCTATTTTTAGATCTCATCGCGGTATAAATGTCACTAGTCCCAAAAAAGTGTCAAAAACATCAGACATGTCCACCGCAATATCACAGTCCCAATAAAAATCGCAGATCGCCGCCATTACCAGTAAAAAAAAAAAATAATAAAAAAACCATAAACCAATGTCCATAGTTTGTAGGCCCTATAACTTTTGCACAACCCAATCAAAATACACTTATTGCGATTTTTTTTTTACCAAAAATATGTAGAAGAATATATATTGGTCTAAACTGATGAATAAATCAGTTTTTTTATTTTTTATTTTTGGATATTTATTATAGCAAAAAGTAATAAATTTTGTTCTTTTTTCAAAATCGTCGCTCTTTCTTTATAGCGCAAAAAATACAAACCGCAGAGGTGATCAAATACCACCAAAAGAAAGCTCTCTTTGTGGGAAAAAAAGGACGTCAATTTTGTTTGGGTACAACGTCGCACGACCGCGCAATTATCATCCAAAGAGTGACAGCGCTGAAAACCAAAAATTGGTCCAGGCAGGAGCGGGGTTTAAGTGCCCAGTAAGCAAGTGGTTAATCACATGCCCGGATCCATGTGCCCGGCCTAAAAGGGGCCGGGCGCATGGATAGGGAGCGGCGGCGGGGACAGGGGGCGTGCTCATGGTCCCTCAATGCATGGGCCGACATCAAAATACCCCCTACCTCTAAAATAAATGAATGGAAAATAATTAATCTCAGTCACCTTAACCCAGTGGTTTCCTGACAAACCTCACATATGGAAAGTGTAATATATCACACCCCAATACAGGGCTTGACAAATTTGCTTTGAATCTAGGAGCCAGCTAAAAAAGTTAGGAGACAGTTTTTTTTAACCTTTTGCTTACTGGGCACTTTCACCCCCTTCCTGCCCTGGCCAATTTTAAGCTTTCAGCATTGTCATTCTTTGAATGACAATTGCGCGGTCATGCAACACTGTAGCCATGTGCCCCCTTGGGAGTGGCTGATAGTAGTGGTTCATCTGTCTCCCTGCCCTCAATCACACTTTTGTCCTTTCATCCGGAGTCACGGAACAGGCTGGTACTTTGTTTTTTGTTTTTTTTAATTGGGGGAATAAACTTGTACAGGAAAGGGATGACTGTGGGATGCCCAGTAGATCAAACAGGACTGTCTATATAGACTTCCGTCTGTATATACTCCTTCACTTCTCTCCTGCACAGTGCACATATGCTTGCAGACCGTTACTGTCCTTCACTTCCCTCCTGCACAAACACTTGCAGAACGTTGCTCTCCTTCACTTCCCTCCTTCACATACACTTGCAGAACGTTGCTCCTTCACGGTGAGGCCTGAAAGGATATTTATCAGGCCTCCATTACCTCTTCCTCTCCACCCTGGCTAGCACATGGTGAGGCCTGCAATCCTGGATGCAGGACCTCTAAACCACCCATTACAGGTAAGGGTCACTGGCCCTATAAGTGTAGCTAATTATGTTGGTGCTAGCTGGGGTTTGATGGACTACTGCTCCCAGCCCATCCTATTCCAGGCCACCTCAGCCCTCCTGGCTACTCCGACCTGCTCCACTGCCCAGTGACACCGCTCCCCTGGCTGGCTCCTCTGACCTCCACAGACTGTCCACTGTATCCTCCCAGCCTGCTCCAGTCCTCTTCTCCAGCTCCCAGTTATGTCACTCACCGGCAACAACACAGATGGATCCTTTAAAGAGTCTTTTCCTTTAGCCTTTCTGTTGCATCTTCACTCTTCCACCCGACACACTCCTCCCAGACTGGGCTGACCATGGGTAATTAAGGAGACCTGCACCCTGCCAATCAAGGTTGGGGATTGGTCAGGGCTCCTTAGAACACTCCAGATGGCTACACCTCCCCCCCCACCTCTCCTTCCAGAAAACACCAGCACCTTCTGGAAAGAAGCGGGAGGTTCTGATGGCACCATCTGTGATCTACCCAGTCCTTCCTGGCCACTCCCAGCCCAGAACCAAAACAATCAGGCCTGCACAACAGTCAGGCCTGAATAAATTTGCCTCTCCTAACAAAAAACCTACTTACACAGCACCTATCATTATGGTGGTGCTACATCCATATGACATTTTTATAATTTTGAGACAGATAGAGTATACTTCTGGTGGTATTTAATCACCAATGGTGTTTTTATTTTTTGCTAAATACATGACAAAAAGACTGAAATTTTTGAAAAATAAACCTGTTCTAAAATTTTAAGGTGCAGTGATGAGGCTGCACTGATGGGACACTTATGAGTCTGCACTGATTGAGCACTGATGAGGCTGCAATGATGGGGCACTGATGAGGCTGCAATGATGAGGCTGCACTGATGGGGCACTGATGAGGCTGCACTGATGGGGCACTGATGAAGCTGCACTGATGTTGCACTGATAAGGCTACACTGACAGCACACTGATGAGGCTTCACTAATGGGGCTGAATTGATGGAGTACTGATGAGGCTGCACTGATGTGGCACTGATGAGGCTGCACTGATGGGGCACTGATGAGGCTGCACTGACAGCACACTGATGAGGCTTCACTAATGGGGCTGAATTGATGGAGCACTGATAGGCTGCACTGATGTGGCACTGATGAGGCTGCACTGATGGGGCACTGATGAGGCTGTACTGATGATGCTGCACGGATGGGGCACTGATGAGGCTGCACTGAAGGGGCACTGATGAGGCTGCACTGATGGGGCTGCACGGATGGGGCACCAATGAGGCTGCACTGATGGGGCACTAATGAGGCTTCACTGATGGGGCACTGATGAGGCTGCACCAATGAGGCTGCACTGATGGGGCACTGACATAAAACAAAGTATTTGCAGCGCAAGAAACTAGGTTGTGGATGGGCTCAGACTGAGTGACTGAGACCGGAGAGTGCAATGTCCACCCAGAGGGTGATATAAGTCATTGGTGGCAATAAGAACCGTTGCTTGTAATACAGTCTCTGTGGCACTGTTTTGGCTGCACCTTTGAGAAGTAACCGGGCTTCTATGATAGAAAGGTGTGACCACCTATCTGTACCTATCAGTGCAGCCTCATCAGTGCCCCATCAGTGCAGCCTCATTAGTGCAGCCTTATCAGTGCCCCATCAGGAAGAGAAGAAAAAAAGTGCGCCTCTAAGTGCAATAGTTTAGTAAAAAACAGCATTTATTAAAACAAATAAAAACTACTCACAATGGTAGTGTTCTGGGAAGCATTGATTATTTACGACAAAAAATGATTTGATAACGTGAATCTCCGCGTGAAAAAAAGAAGAGAAGGACTACCCCGTGACTATTCCGACGTGATTACTCCGACGTGACTACCCCGTGACTACTCCGACGTGACTATCCATGTCTATCCACCAGTGTGGAAAGATAGTATCTTCGGGCCAATGAAGAGTTTCCACGTCGGTTTTGTCACGGTGTCTCTGACATAATGTTCGTTGCCAAGAATAACGGTGGTTACTGAATATAGTGGGAGACCCACCTGTAACGTGAGAGGCCAGAGTCAGTGAGTCAG
>BLSH010256432.1:32283-49920 GCA_018402905.1 Glandirana rugosa
CGAATCACAATCACTCCTATTGTACACTGGATGAGAGACCAACGGACTGCCGGAACGATCGGATCAGCACGAACGCATCTTCCACCAGTGGCGAGAAGGAGGAGACGCCGGGAGCCACCGACGCTTCCTTCCCACAACACCACCAGCAGGCAGCCTCATCCCCATCCCAGGAGTTTATCCCTCAGGACTTCCACATAGCTAGCAGTGGCTCACTACTGCAATGCTTCCCAGAACACTACCATTGTGAGTAGTTTTTATTTGTTTTAATAAATGCTGTTTTTTACTAAACTATTGCACTTAGAGGCGCACTTTTTTTCTTCTCTTCCTGATGGGGCACTGATAAGGCTGCACTAATGAGGCTGCACTGATGGGGCACTGATGAGGCTGCACTGATAGGTACAGATAGGTGGTCACACCGGCTGTACAGGAAGTAGCATCTCTCAGGCTGCTCAGACTTGACAAGAGCAGGGGGATCCCCTGCGAGGTAGTGTCTGGCTCAGGGCCATTGCTGTTCAGAGCCTCCGGTTTCTTCTGCAGGGAATCTCTCTGGACAGAAAGTAGATCCATAGCCAGTGGGAGGGAGGAGAGAGATGCACGCAGGGAACGCTTCATACAAGGGACTCCACCCCTATCTTCCCCGACCCTCCTACTAACCTAGAGCTTGGCTATTAACCCGCCCTTCACTGTCCCACCCCTCCTCACCCCCCGCATCAGAAAACGTTCGTGACACCTTCCAGGCACCCTGCAATGTTGTTCCCAGCTGCGCCCCCTCTTGTTAGCCACTCAGGCTGACAACAGCCTAGGCGCCAGGCCGCAGTTTCTACTCGTCACGGCAACCTGGCACCTGGGGTTTGTTGAGCCCTGCCCCAATACATTCACCATATAACAATGTATCATCTGAATTCAAAGCAAATAACATCAAACAATGTTACACATTAACATATATTGCAACAATTGTCCCAAAGTGACTATATATGCAGGGGTCCATTAAGGGCACATGGGCACCGCCCCCTATCCACGGCCGCCACCCCCCATCCATGTGCCCGGCCCTTTTCATGACGCCAGGCCCATAAATTCCTATGGCGTGGGGGTTTTTCTTTTTGAAGCGCTGATTACAGCCAGAAGCTCTACTAGGCATCAAAATAGGGTGGACTCCCCAGGTGTGTTACAACAGCGAATAAATATTCGCTGTTGTAACACTGATCCTCCTCCCGACTAATCCGGAAGCAGATTTTGGGACCTGTCACCAGATTGGCTGAAAGGACAGGTGATCCTATTAGATGCCTAGGAGGAGGGGAGGAGATACACAGCCACCGAGATGGAGGAATGGAGGAGATGCCCGCTGCCGCTGCCTGATCCCGATGGCCGCTGCCTGCTGCTGTTCCCAATGGCCAATGCACGCTGCTGATGCCCAATCCCGATGGCCGATGCCCACCGCTGATGACCAGTGCCCGATCCCAAAGCCCGCTGCTGGATCCCGATGCCCAATCCTGATGCCCGATCCTGCTGCCAATGCTCGCTGGCCAATACCTGCCACCTAGATGGGTAAGAGAAAGAGCGAGTGGGGCTGGGTGGAGCTGGGGTGTTTGAGGTGCCGCTGGGGGTGGGGGTTGTTTGCCGCCCCCCCCCCAAAAAAAAACACCAGCCACCACTGAATATATGTTAATGTGCAGTATTGTTTGATGTTATTTGAGTGTATTCAGATGATATACGGTTATGTGGTGAATGTATTGAGGTGTGATTACATTACACTTTGAATAAGTGGGGTATGTCATGTCACCACTGGGTTAAGGTGACTGAAATGTATTATTTTGCATTCATCTATGCTAGAGATAGAGAGTATTATATTTGTAGAATTGCACTATTACTGCATCTCTAATCAGTTTTCAGTGTTTCAGAGTTAAGTATCTAAACGTTAAAGTTTCCTTTTGTCAGTTTACAGCATTAGATATTTGATAAACAGATAAATACTGTACATCAACTAAACACATATTAGGGATTTGTTTTATCTGCTAATTTCTCTTTCACTCTGTCTCTCCTCCTATCAACATGCTCCTTGCACTGCAGGATTCCTTCTACTGCCTTTCCCTATCTCATGCTGAGATCTGATGTACTAGGAATGTTGGATTATATTTGCACTTTGTATATCTGCCAGGAGTTCAGCTTTAAATATACTAGCAGACATGCTCTGCAGAATACAAGATAATTTTTTATACACCTAGTACTGTGAAAGTTAATTAATGAAAGAAGGCTTTTTAAAGACTCTGTAACAATCATTCATTGGGATAATATCAAGTACTGTAAAATGGTGCAGTATCAATTATTGGAAAATGGTTTCAATAATTAATCACCCTTGAGGTTATGCACACTTTTTTTAGCTTTGGATTATGTGTGGAATTGTTACAACTTCTGGTTTTCTTTGGGTTTTTATTGCCGTTTTTTACATAATATAAAATACTACGTACAGTAGGGTGGTGGCATAGTTGTCCCTGAGTTGAGTAAAATAACAAATACAATGTTGATTGTGCATATTATGGGTAGAGTTGAGCGAACCCGTGGATGTTCGGGTTCGGTGGGTTTGGCCGAACTTGACCCAAACTTTACCCCGAACCCCATTGAATTCAATGGGGACCCAAACTTTTCGGCACACAAATGACTGTAAAAGAGTCCTGGAAAGTGCTAGAGGGCTGCAAAATGATTTTAGAACAATAATCTGTCCCTTACAGCAACAGCAGGAACCTGACCCTATAGAACTAGGAGATGATTTTAGAACAATAATCTGTCCCTCTAAGCAGTAGACTCTACCTATTCCAGTCAGATATTTCTGTAATGCAGGATGAGATCTGCAATCTGTCCCTAAAAGCAGTAGTAGTAATCTCTACCTATCTATCTATCTGCAATCTGTCCCTAAAAGCAGTAGTAGCAGTGGCGTTTTATCCATGGGTTCAAGGTGTGCAGTGCACATGGGCCTCTGAGGCCAGGAGGGGCCACTCACTGTGCACTGACACACAATGTATAGATGGAGGATGTAAAAGTCAGTGAATAACATTTTTATGGGCCCCATAATTTTGATCAGAGGGGCCCAAAAGGTGGGAGCATCAATGGACTATTTTTTTCTCTCTGACAGGCGGAGGCAGACAGAGCCGCATGTCCTGATACTAGGACTATAGATCCGGCAGCTCAGAGACTCAGGGGGCGGAGCTTGGCTGCTGGAACTGTGCTGTGTAATCAAAGCAGTGTGCAGTGTGGCTGCTCTCTGCCCCCTGTGCCCCTGTACTGTGTGGGCAGGGGCGGACTGGGCCGGGGGGAAGAGGGGAAATTGTCCCTGGGCTGCTCTGAAGCACTCTGAAACGGCCGCTCCAAGGGCGACACATTATTCAGCCTGTGCAGTGGTTCATTGTCTATGCGTAAGCTGTCCCACCATGGCCGCCCGTTTACCCTGATCGGGGCAGCAGGAACAGCTACAGTGTATTTGTTCCTGCCTCCCAATTAATGCACGATGGGTTTAAAACTCTCCATTCCCTGTCTCCCCTCAGCAGTGCACGTTTCTCAGTGTGTCCGTTTAGTGTGCTTCAGGGCTGGCTACAGACAGGACATGGAGGTGGAGCTCCAAGTTGCCGAAGCTCTGACTGGCCGCAGAAGGGGAATGGAGGTGGAGGTAGAAGCTCTCTTCTATGTTGAGTACTGTGCAAGGAATGAGTGCATGCAGCATAGTAAGTTGTTGTTTTTTGTGTGTGTGTCAGGGACTCCGCAAAGGATTTTAAGGTGGCTGGGAGGGTCGGGGGATGTAGTGGGGGAAATTGAGAGCAGGATTCATTTTTGTGAGGAGAGTACATACAGATGAGTGATAAACTAGTGCTGATGCAGTTGCAGTGTGCATGTTACTGTCCAGTGGCCCCTGCAGTGAAATGGGGCTCATCACACTAGTGGTTGGGGGAAGGAGGGCAATAAAACGTTGTGTTTGAGTCACACTTTTAACCCCCCACATCCCATCACTGCCTCAGAGGCAGCATCCCAGGGTGTACACTTGCTGCCACCAAAACATTTTGCTTTCATGGCCATGGTACAAATTATAGCCCTTGCCACTTTCAGCAGGTTTAGCACTTGACAAATATGAGCCATTAAGGTGAATGCTGCCCTGCAACCATAGGGATCAAGGGGATAAAGCAGGCAGTGTGGAGGTGATACAATGCCCTCCAAAGAGAGATCCAAACACAGATTGCTCTTCAGACACCAGCACTAGGGTGAATGAGCCCTTTAAAACAGATGGCGGTGCTTATCAACCCCTGAGGCTCTTTTACACTAGCAGTGCTCTCTGAAGAGTGATCTGTTTTTTGATCAGAGAGCATTTGACAGGCTGTGAATGGGCACTGTATCACCTTCTCAATGCCTGATTTAACCACACACTAACACAGTTGCAGAGTGGCCCTATTCACCCGAAAGCAAATCAGACCTTTGTGGCTGACACATGTATACTCGCCCAGCCGCTGCGTCTGCAGCTAAAGGGGAGTGGTACAAGTGCTGCTCAGCTACAGGGTCTTACTGCCCCTAAACTATCATTATACTCTCCACACTCCTCTCCTGTACATACTGCACACTGTCATACCCTCCACACTCCTCTCCTGTACATACTGCACACTGTCATACCCTCCACACTCCTCTCCTGTACATACTCCGCAGACCAGAGTCTTGGCAGCAGGGCGCACCAGGGAGTCAGGACACATGTGACCAGGGCTGGTGCAAGGATTTTTGACACCCTAGGCGAAACCTCATTTTGCCGCCCCTTTGGCTCTGCCCCGACTCCACCCCCTTTGCATCTCTACCTATTTCTTTAGCCGTGGACCACAGGCCCGCACCTGTGCCTCTGGACCCGGCCTAAAGACAAATAATAGCGGCACCGGCTCGTTTCCTCATGCCAGCCATGGTCCGCAGGTATATGGACAAGCTATGGTAGTATATGAACAGGCTGGGGTAGCATATGGACAGGCTGGGGTAGCACATGGACAGGCTGGGGTAGCATATAGACAGGGGATTGGCGCCCTGGGCGGCAGTGCGCCCTAGGCGGCCGCCTATTCCGCCTAGTGGTAGAGCCGGCCCTGTGACTGGCTCAGACTGCGGGGCTGCAACTTGACCTCAGGGGCATCACCCATCCTTGCCATGGTGTGCAAGGAGCTGCTGAGGTGAGAGACCCTAACACCTGAGCTGTCCCCCCATACACCCTGTCCCGGTGATCTGGCTGAATTGATGGGCACTGATGAGGCTGCATTAATGGGCACTGATGAAGCTGCATTGATGGGCACTGGGGAGGCTGCATTGTTGGGCACTGGGGAGGCTGCATTGATGGACACTGGTGAGGCTGCATTGATCGACACTGGTGAGGCTGCATTGATGGGCACTGGGGAGGCTGCATTGATGGGCACTGGGGAGGCTGCATTGATGGACAGTGGTGAGGCTGCATTGATGGACACTGGTGAGGCTGCATTGAAAGGCACTGATGAGGCTGAGCTGATGGGCACTGATGAGGCTGAGCTGATGGGTACTGGCAAGGCTGAATTGATGGGCACTGGTGAGGTTGCATTGATGGGCACTGGTGAGGCTGGGATGGGCACTAGGGAGGCTGCATTGATGGGCCCTGATCAGGCTGCATTGATAGGCACTGATCAGGCTGCACTGAAAGGCACTGATTAGGCTGAGCTGATGGGCACTGGTGAGGCTGCACTGATGGGCACTGGTGAGGCTGCACTGATGGGCGCTGGTGAGGGTGAGCTGATAGGCACTTGTGAGGTTGCATTGATGGGCACTGATGAGGCTGCATTGATGGGCACTGATGAGGCTGCATTGATGGGCACTGATGAGGCTGCATTGATGGGCATTGATGAAGCTGCACTGATGGGCACTGTTGAGGCTGCATTGAAAAACCAGGTGGGCATGGATGGTGAGCTTATTCGGTGGTTCAATGGGCCACTTGACTGAACTTGCCCCCAAGGCCTAAGGCTGCCAGCCCTCCCCTGTGTGTGGGTGTGCAGACTGGACACAGAAGAGAGAGACTTCCATCACAGAGGTGTCAGTGGAGGTTGGGTTCTGTGTGATCTGCAGGTGTCATCTGGAAAGGAAGGCTTCCTCTGCCCAGTGATCACAGGTATGTGGAGGGGGAGGGGCGAGTGAGCCTCTTACATTATCAACAACAGTGATGAGTAGGAGAGAATGTGTGTAACTTACAGGCTGCCCAGAACGGTCTGGAAATGGAGGGGGGGGGAGTAGATCTACCTGAGCTGATGCTGTAAGGAGGCTGATACATAGGGAAGTCACTTAGATTGCCCACCTGATGCCCCCTCTTACAGAGCAGAGGATTTGTAGCAGGCAGTGAGGTGCAGAACACAACTCACCCCCAACATGTATACCATCTCTGCAGACCTGAGGGAGAGCCAGGAGTGGAAAAAACTCTGTATTTGGGTAATTAAAGGGGAGACTCTATACTGAGAATGAGGAAGAGGGGGGCATTGCACACTCATAGGCACTGCCTGAAGCAAAGTCTGTGCTCTCTGTGCGACACTCACTCCTGTGCTCTCTTTGTGACACTCACTCCTGTGCTCTCTTTGTGACACTCACTCCTGTGCTCTCTGTGCGACACACACTCCTGTGCTCTCTGTGCGACACTCACTCCTGTGCTCTCTGTGGGACACTCTCTCCTGTGCTCTCTGTGTGACACTCATTCCTGTGCTCTCTGTGTGACACTCACTCCTGTGCTCTCTGTGCAACACTCACTCCTGTACTCTCTGTGCGACACCCACTCCTGTGCTCTCTGTGCAACACTCACTCCTGTGCTCTCTGTGCAACACTCACTCCTGTGCTCTCTGTGTGACACTCACTCCTGTGCTCTCTGTGCAACACTCACTCCTGTGCTCTCTGAGCGACACTCACTCCTGTGCTCTCTGTGCGACACTCACTCCTGTGCTCACTGTGCGACACTCACTCCTGTGCTCTCTGAGCGACACTCACTCCTGTGCTCTCTGAGCGACACTCACTCCTGTGCTCTCTGAGCGACGCACTCCTGTGTTCTTTGTGCGACGCACTCCTGTGCTCTTTGTGCGACGCACTCCTGTGCTCTTTGTGCAACGCACTCCTGTGCTCTCTGTGCTACACGCGCTTCTATGCTCTCTGTGCGACACACACTCCTGTACTCTCTGTGTGACACACTCCTGTGCTCTTTGTGCGACACACTCCTGTGCTCTTTGTGCGATGCACTCCTGTGCTCTCTGTGCGACACACGCTTCTATGCTCTCTGTGTGACACACACTCCTGTACTCTCTGTGTGACACACTCCTGTGCTCTTTGTGCGACACACTCCTGTGCTCTCTGTGCGACACACGATCCTGTAATCTCTGTGTGACACACGCTCCTGTACACTCTGTGCGACACATGCTCCTGTGCTCTTTGTGCGACACACTCTTGTGCTCTCTGTTCGACACACTCCTGTGCTCTCTGTTCGACACACCCCTGTGCTCTCTGTGTGACACGCACCCCTGTGCTCTCTGTGCGACACACTCCTGTATTGCCTGTGCGACACGCACTTCTGTACTGCCTGTGCGACACACACTTCGGTGCTCTGTGTGTGATACGTACTCCTTTGCAATGCACACTCCTAAACCCTGTGCTCTGCGCAATTCACACTCTTGTGCTCTGTGCAATTCACACTCTTGTGCTCTGTGCAATTCACACTCTTGTGCTCTGCGCAATTCACACTCCTGTGCTCTCTGTGTGACACGCACCCCTGTGCTCTCTGTGCGACACACTCCTGTATTGCCTGTGCGACACGCACTTCTGTACTGCCTGTGCGACACACACTTCGGTGCTCTGTGTGTGATACGTACTCCTTTGCAATGCACACTCCTAAACCCTGTGCTCTGCGCAATTCACACTCTTGTGCTCTGTGCAATTCACACTCTTGTGCTCTGTGCAATTCACACTCTTGTGCTCTGCGCAATTCACACTCCTGTGCTCTCTGTGTGACACGCACCCCTGTGCTCTCTGTGCGACACACTCCTGTATTGCCTGTGCGACACGCACTTCTGTACTGCCTGTGCGACACACACTTCGGTGCTCTGTGTGTGATACGTACTCCTTTGCAATGCACACTCCTAAACCCTGTGCTCTGCGCAATTCACACTCTTGTGCTCTGTGCAATTCACACTCTTGTGCTCTGCGCAATTCACACTCTTGTGCTCTGTGCAATTCACACTCTTGTGCTCTGTGCAATATGCACTCATGAGCGCTGTAGCTTGTGCAATGCATACTCCTTAGACCCTGAACCTTTGCCTGTGCAATATGGGGGGTGAGTATCTGTACCTATTCACTGAGAAAAAAAAGCCCTGGGTATATCTTTTATTGCTGAGCTCTGGGTCCAATCCTGGTACTGGGGGGCAGACTGACCTAGGGGCATTGCACTAGGGGACAGAACGACCTGGGGGAAATTGAGGATGGAAGAATCCATTTGCTTTTTATTTTGCCCACTGAAAACTGTCTATGGCCAACCTAATAGAGGCCTGCCCTACATACAGTATATATAAGCCACGCCAAATTTTCGCCGCAGTGCGCAAAGCGTGCCGCAGTTTTTTTCTCCATACTTGGGGGGGGGGAGGGGCCCACTTTTGATCTTGCACACGGGCCCATTGATTTGATGATACGCCCCTGAGTAGTAGTATAATTCTCTACCTATCTATCTATCTGCAAACTGTCCCTCATAGCACCGGCAGCATCCTCTCCCTACACTACCCAGAGAGCATGTGACATGCAGCACTGTGACTAAAGCCTCATATAGAGTCTCGGTCACATGATGCACTGGCCAATCACAGCCATGCCATTAGTAGGCATGGCTGTGATGGCTTCTAGGGAAAACCAGTGAAACACTTGTTGATTGGATGCCCTGCAGCTATTCAACATGCGTGATCAAATACCCGAACCCAGAACTCGAACTCAAACTTTTTTTCAAATGTCCGGGTTCGGGTTCGGGTCCGGGTCACGGACACCCCAAAGTTTGGAACTTTACAGTTCGGGTTCGCTCAACTCTAATTATGGGTAACAATTTCCTATTATGCACTTTGTGCTTTAAGGGCTGATTTATGGCCTGTTCATACCAGCCCAAGCCACTGCCGTGCATTAAATGTGCATGTGTAGGTGCAATGTGTTTACCATGCGCTTTGTTGGAGATAAAGTTAATTCGAACCAGATTCTTCACCAGTATAAAGTAGTGTCCACATACCATTTGAAAACAAATAAAGCAGATAAATGGAAGATAACTGGACCTGGCATGCAGTTCTGGCACTGCTGCCTCAGTCCCTGACGGTTGCCCTGATGTTAGGGAAGTGGGGAGCGGACGCATCCTTTAGAAATTTTATCTGGTGAGCAATATATTGTATTGTACTATATGAAATGAGAGATGTAATATGTTATAACGACTGTATAATAATGATAATTCTTATCTGTACTAGAACTTGAAAGTACGGGGTTATCCCTGAAGAAGCAGTAGAGGACTGCAAAATGTTGGCATACTCCATGAGTACTTCATGCTCTTGTTCTTATGTATCGATAGAATCTGGTGCAGCTGTGCATAGTAGCCAAATCTAAAAAGACCCCTGATGTCTCGCTTTTAGGACAGAGAAAGGGACTGGGGACATAGATTTCCCCAATTCCTTTTTTAGTAGCTTCAACTGCACTGGAGACGAAAATAGGAACCGCTCTGAGGCCTCCTGTTCACTTTCAAACTGAAGCACAGTAATCATAGTTTGTGAGTGATTGGTACTGATCACTCCCTGTGTTCAGTAAGGAAAGAAGGAGGCCGGTAAGTATATTTACCTTCCCCACCCCCTTCCCCAGCTCTCCATTTGATGGTGCACTTTGCCGGCAGCCGGCAGGAATGGAGGGAAGCTGGCAGTGCTGTGGGTGGTGGGGGAAGGGGGGGAGGGTATTTTGCATGGCAGCCAGCACATTGCAAGGCAGGGAGAGATGCACGGGGAAAGAGCAGATGATCAGTGTGACGGGTGGGGGAAATTACTTGAACCAATCCTCCGTGAGGCTGAAAGTCAGCGGGAGGGAGGAGGAGATGCTGGCTTTCAGCTGCATCAGGGAGAGTTTGCTTTTACATGATCCTTGAAAACCCTCCTCTACAGAGAAGCCTATTCTGTCCCCGCATAACAACTGTACTTTTATTTTCTCCATAAGCTTATCCCCCACAGCTATTACCTTTTGTAGCACTTGACCCTCCCTCCCTAGATTGTAAGCTCTAACGAACAGGGCCCTCTGATTCTGCTTGTATTAATTTGTTTTGTAACTGTAATGTCTGCCCTCTTGTTGTAAAGTGCTGCGCAAACTGGGGCTATATAAATCTTATATTATCATAATAATAATAGTATTAAAGCAGAAAAAAGTTATTTATTATTTTCGTTTGCAGTACAGTTATAAACTAAAATAACCCTCCTAGATTTGTAATATCTTTGAAGATGCACTATTGCCTGATCCATGCAAACACTTAAAGTGGTTCTAAAGTCAAAATATTTTTTACCTTAATGCATTTCTTGCCTTAAGGTAAAAAACATCCCACTACTTGCTGTGCCCCCCTAAAACACTGATACAGTGCTCTCCCATATGCAATGCCACTGCTCCCTTCTCCTATCCTCTCAGGAGACACAGAGAGCAGTGGGAGCCATAGGCTCTGTCAGTCAAATCTTGTGGACGCACACAGCCCAGATTGGTAGCCCCCTTAACAGCCAGCTTACTGAGAGACCCCTGCGGGAAGGAGGAGTGGAGAGTGCTAGCAGGGGAATGTGAAATGGAGGTATGGGAACAACCTGTGCAATATCATTACACAGAGTAAGTATAACCTATTTTTTAATGAGGACAGACTTGGGACAGGTTTGCTCTAACATTGTTCAAAAAACCTTGCAGCCAGCCCTGGCACCTCCACCTGAGAAACATCTCACAGGAAAGAAATATTGAAAACAATGTTTTTGTTTTTTTTTGGGGGGGGGGGGGGGGCGTGGCCGGCAGGCGGACGAGACGGCTGTGGAGTGAAGAGCTCCGGCCCCTGTAAACCGTCCAGCGACGTTCATAGCGACAAGGAGGCATAAAGAACCACAGAGATGGCGAGCCCAGACGGAGCAACAGCGGGTGTAGCCCGCAAAAGAGGACCACACCGCTCCAACCCGCAGAAACTCACAGATTTCTTCGTGCCCGCGGGAGGAAAGGTGCACCAAGATGGCGCCGGCTACAGCGTAAGGCCTGCAGAGGAGGAAGACAGCATGTCAGACTCCAGCTCCGCGGCCTCGGTGCAGACAACAATCCACAGGGGAGATGCAGGTATGTGCGGGACATTCCCACCTGATAGCCCAACCACACGCAGCCCAGCCAAACACAAAAAGGCAAAAGGGGAGACACAGGAGACAGACTCTGACATGGAGGATTACAATGAGGACAACCCCATTCAGACGCCATTAGAGCAATTCCCTTCATCGCAACAACCTGTGTCTATGGCCAGCATGAAGGAAATGCTAATTTCCTTAAGAGACTCACTCCATGTTGATATGCTGAACATGCTGCAGCCGATCAACTCATCCATAACCCACCTACAGCAAAGGGTAGCTCACGTGGAACACAAAATGGAGGATGCATACTCAGCACATAACACACTGATTGATGCATACAAAGACCAGCAACAGGAGCTGCAGAGAGTATCCGCTAAGCTCGCGGACTTAGAAGACCGCAGCCGTAGGAACAACATTAAGTTCCGCGGAGTCCCGGAATCTGTGACATCCCAAGAACTTAATGAATTCCTCCGCAGGCTATTGCATGAATTGGTACCTGACGCCTCAGATAATGAGTTAACCATAGACAGGGCACATAGGCTGCCCAAGCCCTCATCCCTCCCAAAAGATGTCCCAAGAGATGTCCTCACTAGGATACATTACTTCCATGTAAAAGAAGAGGCCATGAAAGCCATAAGAAAAATAAAGCAACTCCCAGGCAAATTTGCTGGAATTTCCCTATACAATGACCTCTCTCAAGCCACAATCCAGCACCGGAAAAAACTGCTGACAATTACAAAAACCTTGAGACACCACAATATAATTTATAGATGGGGGACCCCGTCTAAGCTATCAGTGACATTTAAAGATAAGACTGTGAACATCTTCTCACTAGAAACGGGCCTCCGGTATTTAGAAGAATGGGGCATCATACCTCAAGACACCCCAACCGCACAGCACCCAATACCTGACAAATTGAACAAAGAATGGTCACAGCCTTCTTCAAAAAAGCCCATAAGAAAAGCCTCGCTCATCACCAGTATGACGGTTCCAGGATGGTAAACCCTAACAACAGCTCCAGTAAGAAAGACGCTCTTCTCTGAACAGGAGGTTCAGGAAGACAAATCCCCCAGATGAAGTGCAAAGTACTTTGCCCTAGAGCCCCAGAGCAGGCTCTGACCTCTTTCTTACTTGTTTTCCCTACCCTTTGTTTTTTGTTGTTTAGAGTTCACTTGTTTTTCAAGGACTGCAATGATTACACTTGGCAACCAGATAAAGACACCCAGACGTACCAAGACGACATCTACCTAGTGTATGCGTCACTCCCACGATGCCACATGAAATCCACCCCAGTGAGCGGTAAGCTAAAGGGACACACTTTTTCTTTTCTCCTTCTCCAGTCTGAGCACATAGCCTCTCCATCCTGCTTGAGAAGGATTTACTATCTAACAGCCTTCTGCTACACACGCAAGGCAGGTTAAGCTACTAAAAGCAAAGAAATGGCAGAATGGTACTTAAAATCATTTCTTTGAATGTCAAAGGGCTTAATAGCCCTTTCAAGCGCCAACTGATGTGGCAAGAGGCAATCAAATTAAAAGGAGACGTGCTGTGCGCTCAAGAAACTCATTTTGCAAAAGATAAAGCTCCTAGATGTTCACACAGACTGTTCTCAAACACCTTCTTCGCAAATGCTGAGACTAAACATAATGGTGTTTTAATTGCCATAAGAAATTCGGTGGCCTTTCAGTTGCACAAAGAGGTTATTGATCTGAAAGGAAGATATATTATATTGATATGTACGATGAACAATGTCTTATATACAATAGCCACATTGTACGCCCCAAACCAGGGACAAATTGCCTTCGTGAAAAATTTCATACAAAAAGTCAAAAATATACATAAGGGACACCTCCTCTTGGTGGGGGATTTCAACTCGGTGGTTGATAGCGCTGAAGACTGCAAACCCCCCAAAAAACAGCCCAAACAATCCATACAGTCCACTCTTCAAACAGAAAAATTATTTGATGTGTGGAGATGCCTTCACCCCGGTGAAAAGGACTTTTCCTTTTACTCCAACCCACACAAGTCATACTCACGAATAGATTTATGTCTTGTAGACCTAGCCACATTGCATCTGACCCTAAATGCGTCCATCGGAATCATATCGTGGTCAGATCATGCCCCTATCACGCTAGAGTTAGAAGAAAAATCTAATACTACCCCTATTCTCCTATGGAGGAACAATACTAAAATCTTCAGCCGGACGTGCCACCGAGCAGGGATCCGAAACCAGCCAAGAGGAGTTCTTTCGAATGAATGATAATGAGGAAGTTTCCAAACCCATACTATGGTGCACCCACAAAGCATATGTCAGAGGGGTTCTACTGCAACTTGCAGCTAGGGATAAAAAACAAAAATCCCGGGATACAGAAACATTAATTCACAAAATCCAGCGGCTTGAGCAATCCAATAAACAAACAATAGACCCAGTGGTATCTAAAGAACTCCAGAAATGTACACTAGAACTAAAAACTATGCTATTAGGGGAATTTGAAAACAACCTAAAATACCTAAAAGCCACATACTACGCTTCAAGTAACAAAGCAGGAAAAAAATGAGCTCAACAAGTTAAGCATAAACAAACCAAAGCTAGAATTAACTTCTTACTTGACCCTATGTCGGGAGCCAAAATAACTCACCCCACAGAAATAGCAAATAACTTTATGAATTACTACAGAGCACTGTATAATTTAAAAGATGACCAAGCCATACCCCACCCTTCAGCAAATTCCATACAAAACTTTTTGGACCCGATAAATCTTCCATCACTTTCCTTAGAAATGCGAAATAGCCTCAACGAACCTATATCCGAGAAAGAAATCAAGGCAGTAATTCACAAATTACCCCTTAATAAAGCCCCAGGGCCGGACAGGCTATCAGCGGAATATTATAAGACCTTCGCTGACACTCTAACCCCCCACCTCACAAAAACACTTAATCAAATCGTTCACCTGACTTCCATACCACAGGAAATGCTAAAAGCATATATCATAACGCTACCTAAACCATGCAAGGACCCAACACAACCGCAAAATTTCAGACCGATCTCCCTCTTAAATTCAGATTTAAAAATATATGCGAAAGTACTCGCTAATAGGTTGGCTAATGCAACGCCGGAATTGATAAATTCTGACCAGGTAGGATTCGTTGCCAACAGGCAAGCAGCAGATGGTACCCGCAGAATGTTAAATCTTCTGAGATTTGCAGAAAGCCGTAAACTCCCAACTGCCTTCATAGCACTTGATGCCGAGAAGGCTTTTGATAGAGTGCACTGGGGGTATCTACAAGAGGTACTTATCAAATTTGGATTCAGTGGATTCCTTCTTTCCGCCATATTGACATTATACTCCAACCCATCAGCTCAGGTGTATACCTCCAGTGCACTCTCAGATACATTTCAAATCACAAACGGCACGAGACAGGGGTGCCCGCTATCACCCCTGATCTTCACCCTGGTTATGGAACCATTCGCGGAGACCATTAGAATCACAAAAGCGATAAAAGGAATTCAGGTAGCCAAAAAGTCCCACAAAATAGGTCTGTATGCAGACGACGTAATTCTGTCAGTTACTGAAATAGAGCACTCTTTACCCAAAATTAATGACATCATTGATTCATTCGCGAAGCATCATATTATAAAATAAACGTAACCAAATGTCAGATTCATACTATGCATGTAAATCATAAAATAAGGACTAAAATGAAACAAATACTGCCATGCAACTGGGAAAACGACAAAATCATTTACTTAGGGATAACGCTAACAGCGGCCTCTAATAAATTGTATGAGGCCAACCACAAAAAACTGCTCAATACGGTCAGCTCCGACTTATTACACCTAGGGAAACAAGAAATCTTGTGGATGGGGCGCATGGCCGCATTTAAAATGATGGTATTGCCGAAGATTCTCTATGTCTTCAGAA
The DNA here is from genome assembly GCA_018402905.1 of Glandirana rugosa. Lineage (NCBI taxonomy): Eukaryota > Metazoa > Chordata > Amphibia > Anura > Ranidae > Glandirana > Glandirana rugosa. Next base: position 47,564 of record BLSH010256432.1, read on the forward strand.
CGGTTTCAATACCCCTGCCAGGCTGCTTCTTTCACGAGATAGACTCTATGATCCGGTCGTACATCTGGGGACACAAAAAAGCGAGGATTTCTTTTCAAATATTAACTAGACACAAAAAACTGGGGGGCATGGGAGTCCCTAAAATAAAGGATTACTACTATGCAACACTTTTGGACCAAATCAAGAAGTGGGTACAACAAAAACAAGACATTCCTTGGGTCAGGTTAGAAAAGAATATGATTCAAGAAAAGAACCCGAAAGACCTACTCATAGCTAAATTAATCAGAACCCAACTCCACATCCCCAAACATCCCTCGATTGTGACCTCACTCCAGGCCTGGAATCACCTACACACACTCAAAAAAGAGAAGATGAAAATTCAAATAATAGATATCCCATTAGCATCCTTTGAATTCCTCATACCGAATTTTTCCACAAAACTCTGGAGAGAACAAGGTTACTCCACACTGCATGAGATACCAGAAGTGGTAAAAAGGAAGGATAGCTATAAGATCCTACAAATTAAACACCTCATAAGTTCACTTGCAACCGACCATGTTGAGGTGACCAAAGAGATATGGGAACTCTTCCATTCTGAATCTAACCAAAAGAAGGGAACCTCCCATATCTATTGTCTCCTCCAACCTAATACTCAAATAAAACTTGACACCCCTATCCAAAAATGGGAACAAGACCTAGGCCACACATACACCGAACAGGAGTGGCAACAAGCCATAAAATACAGCATGGCAGCCACACACAGCGTGGCCCACTGGGAAAACATATATAAAATAACGCACAGATGGTACCTTACACCGGTCCGCCTATCAAAGATGTATAGTAATGTCTCTTCAACATGTTGGAGGGATTGTGGACACGAAGGCAATCTACTACACATTTTGTGGCATTGTAAATCTATAATTGGTTTCTGGAACTCTATCTTCCAAATCATATCCTCAATAACAGGAATCATTACACGTCCATCCCCTGAACTGGCTCTACTTAGCATCCACATTGGCAATTTTCCAGTTGATAACAGAACAATAGTAACACACATACTTATATCAGCCAGGCTTACCATAATGAGCTATTGGAAAAAAAATATAGCACCCTCACCAAAAGAAGTAATATCCAAAGTACATACGAACTGTACGTATGAACACATTCTAGCCCGCATAAGAGGCAAAATACCAGACTTCAGACACAAATGGGAACTATGGATCAAAAAGTATGACTTGAATATCCCGATATAATGTAACGTTAAGCAAAATAGATGGTTGCCTAAGTTGACCAATAAACACAGTGTACTAAACAAGTGTATTGTTGCAGTTGTCCCCATATAGAATAGACTCCCTTCCCCCTTTTCTGTTTCCTTGTACAACAACCAATCTCTGATTCCAGCTTAGAACCAATAGACTCAAGTGCCTCAGAGGTTAGATTAAGGCTTATGAGTTCTAGGCAACTCATTCACTGTACAGCTGAAGGGGGGGGCTCGACAGCGGATCTCCACATCAATAACCGTTAAAATGAACCATAATAGCCCAAATATCATTATCACACATTCCACTCAACTCTGACAAGTACGATCACGATGAGAGAGACGCCCCTACTGCACCACAACTTGTACCCTATGGGGTGGGGCGGTAGTCTGGAGGCACATCTCTCCCTACGCAGGGATGCTTTCTATTCCTTCCTATGTCAATTCGGCTGTTATATATCCTACAGGAGATCCGTGGTGGGGCTCCATCTCTATCGCTAACCTCTAATACTAAAGGCAATGTATTCTATTGGGATTTTATGTGATAGACCAACACAAAGTGGCACATAATTGTGAAGTGGAAGGAAAATGATAAATGGTTTTCAACATTTTTTACAAATAAATATGTGAAAAGTGTGGTGTGCATTTGTATTCAGCCCCCCTGATCAATACTTTGTAGAACCACCTTTCTTTTACAATGAATTTATTAAGAAATTGTCCAGAAGTTACATAAAATACATGTAGTACAATAAGTAACATAGTACATGGTACAGCAAGTCAAAATTGCTCTTAACAGTAATATTGCTTAGAACTTATGCCAGATATTTCCCTTAAAACGTCCTGTGTGTTCACAGGAGTCATAACATTGTCTGAATTCTCAACTAGCATCATCACAGATCCGAAATGCAATTTAATTAGGTATCTGTACCCAACCTTCTGGAGAGAGAGAAGAAATAAGGAAAGATAAGTACTATGAAGTGATATAAAGAACAGAAGAGAGAGGTAGAAGATAGAAAGGAGGGAGCTAAAGCAGTAGTAGTGAAGAGAGATTAGAGTGGTCCGTTAGAGGGAGCGGGTCTGGGGGGGTTCAGATCTGGAG
>BLSH010256432.1:73636-95338 GCA_018402905.1 Glandirana rugosa
AATCTTATTATTAGACAGGGAGTGTCGTGGTCGTCCTTGGAGAGAGATAACGTGATCCCTCTACTAAAATCTTGTTATTAGACAGGGAGTCTCGTGGTCGTTCTTGGATAGGGATATCGTGATCCTCTACTAAAATCTTGTTATTAGACAGGGAGTGTCGTGATCTTCCTTGGAGAGGGATATCGTCATCCTCTACTAAAATCTTGTTATAAGACAGGGTGTGTCGTGGTCGTCATTGGACAGGGAGATCGTCATACACAACTAAAATCTTGTTATTAGACAGGGAGTCTCGTGTCCGTCCTTGGATAGGGATATCGTGATCCTCTACTAAAATCTTGTTACCCTAGTGCAATAGAGAGAGGTTCCTGCTGGTGCTGTGAGGGACAGATTATTATTCTAAAATCATCACTTACTGCTAGAGGGAAAGGTTCCTGCTGCTACTGTGAGGGACATATTGTTGTTCTAAAATCATCACACACTGCTAGAGGGAGAGGTTCCTGCTGGTGCTATGAGGGACAGATTATTGTTCTAAAATCATTTCCTAGTGCTATAAGGAGAGGTTCCTGCTGGTGCTGTGAGGGACAGATTATTGTTCTAAAATCATCTCCTAGTGCTTTAGGGAGAGGTTCCTGCTAGTGCTGTGAGGGACAGAATATTTTTCTAAAATCATCACATACTGCCAGAGGGAGAGGTTCCTGCTGCTCCTGTGAGGGACAGATTATTGTTCTAAAATCATCACATACTGCTAGAGGGAGCGGTTCCTGCTGCTCCTGAGAGGGACAGATTATTGTTCTAAAATTATCACATACTGCTAGTGGGAGAGGTTCCTGCTGCTCCTGTGAGGGACAGATTATTGTTCTAAAATCATCACATACTGCTATAGGAAGAGGTTCCTGCTGGTGCTGTGAGGTACAGATTAATGTTCTAAAATCATCTCCTACTTCTACAGGGAGAGGTTCCTGCTGGTGCTGTGAGGGACAGATTATTGTTCTAAAATAATCTCCTAGTGCTTTAGGGAGAGGTTCCTGCTGGTGCTCTGAGGGACAGATTATTGTTCTAAAATCATCACATACTGCTAGGGGGAAAGGGTCCTGCTGCTCCTGCGAGGGACAGATTCTTGTTCTAAAATCATCACATATTGCTAGAGGGACATGTTCCTGCTGCTCCTGTAAGGGACAGATTATTGTTCTAAAATCATCATATACTGCTAGAGGGAGAGGTTCCTGCTGGTGCTGTGAGGGACTGATTATTGTTCTAAATTTATCTCCTAGTACTATAGGGAGAGGTTCCTGCTGCTCCTGTGTGGGATAGATTATTGTTCTAAAATCATCACATACTGCTGGAGGGAGAGGTTCCTGCTGCTTCTGTGAGGGACAGATTATTGTTCTAAAATCATATCCTAGTCCTATAGGGAGAGGTTCCTGCTGCTCCTGTAAGGGACAGATTATTGTTTTAAAACCATCACATACTGCTAGAGGGAGAGGTTCCTGCTGCTCCTGTGTGGGACAGATTATTGTTCTAAAATCATCACATACTGCTGGAGGGAGAGGTTCTGCTGCTTCTGTGAGGGACAGATTATTGTTCTAAAATCATCTCATCATAGTGCTACAGGGAGAGGTTCCTGCTGCTCCTGTGAGGGACAGATTATTGTTCTAAAATCATATCCTAGTGCTATAGGGATCGATCGGTTCCTGCTGGTGCTGTGAGGGACAGATTATTGTTCTAAAATCATCTCCTAGTCCTATAGGCAGAGGTTCCTGCATGTGCTGTGAGGGAGAGATTATTGTTCTAAAATCATCACATACAGCCTGAGGGAAAGCTTCCTGCTGCTCCTATGAGGGACAGATTATTGTTCTAAAATCATCACATACTGCTAGAGGGAGAGGTTCCTGCTGGTGCTGTGAGGGGCAGATTATTGTTCTAAAATCATCTCATCATAGTGCTATAGGGAGACGTTCCTGCTGCTCCTGTGAGGGACAGATTATTGTTCTACATTCATCTTATGATAGTGCTAGAGGGAGAGGTGCCTGCTGGTGCTTTGATGGACAGATTATTGTTCTAAAATCATCACATACTGCTTAAGGGAGATGTTCCTGCTGCTTCTGTAATGGAGAGATTATTGTTCTAAAATCATCACATACTGCTAGAGGCAGAGGTTCCTGCTGGTGCAGTGAGGGACAGATTATTGTTCTAAAATCATCACATACTGCCAGAGGGAGAGGTTCCTGCTGGTGCAGTGAGGGACAGATTATTGTTCTAAAATCGTCACTTACTGCTAGAGGGAGAGGTTCCTGCTGGTGCTGTGAGGGACAGATTATTGTTCTAAAATTATCACATACTGCTAGAGGGAGAGGTTCCTTCTGGTGCTGTGAGGTACAGATTATTGTTCTAAAATCATCACATACTGCTAGAGGGAGAGGTATCTGCTGCTCCTGTGAGCGACAGATTATTGTTCTAAAAGCATCACATACTGCTAGAGGGACAGGTTCATGTTGCTCCTGTGAGGGACAGAATATTGTTCTAAAATCATCACATACTGCTAAAGGGAGAGGATGCTGCTGCTCCTGTGATGGACAGATTATTGATCTAAAATCATCTCATCATAGCGCTACAAGGAGAGGTTCCATCTGCTTCTGTGAGGAACAGATTAATGTTCTAAGATCATCTCCTACTGCTATAGGGAGAGGTTCCTGCTGGTGCTGTGAGGGACAGATTATTGTTCTAAAATCATCACATACTGCTAGTGGGAGAGGTTCCTGCTGCTCCTGTGAGGGACAGATTATTGTTCTAAAATCATCACATACTGCTTTAGGCAGAGGTTCCTGCTGGTGCTGTGAGGTACAGATTAATGTTCTAAAATCATCTCCTACTTCTACAGGGAGAGGTTCCTGCTGGTGCTGTGAGGGACGCATTATTGTTCCAAAATCATCTCCTAGTGCTAAAAGGATAGGTTCCTGCAGGTGCTCTGAGGGACAGATTATTGTTCTAAAATAATCTCCTAGTGCTTTAGAGAGAGGTTCCTGCTGGTGCTGTGAGGGACAGATTATTGTTCTAAAATGATCACATACTGCTAGGGGGAAAGGGTCCTGCTGCTCCTGCGTGGGACAGATTCTTGTTCTAAAATCATCACATATTGCTAGAGGGACATGTTCCTGCTGCTCCTGTAAGGGACAGATTATTGTTCTAAAATCATCATATACTGCTAGAGGGAGAGGTTCCTGCTGGTGCTGTGAGGGACTGATTATTGTTCTAAATTCATCCCCTAGTACTATAGGGAGAGGTTCCTGCTGCTTCTGTGAGGGACAGATTATTGTTCTAAAATCATATCCTAGTCCTATAGGGAGAGGTTCCTGCTGCTCCTGTAAGGGACAGATTATTGTTTTAAAATCATCACATACTGCTAGAGGGAGAGGTTCCTGCTGCTCCTGTGTGGGACAGATTATTGTTCTAAAATCATCACATACTGCTGGAGGGAGAGGTTCTGCTGCTTCTGTGAGGGACAGATTATTGTTCTAAAATCATCTCATCATAGTGCTACAGGGAGAGGCTCCTGCTGCTCCTGTGAGGGACAGATTATTGTTCTAAAATCATATCCTAGTGCTATAGGGATCGATCGGTTCCTGCTGGTGCTGTGAGGGACAGATTATTGTTCTAAAATCATCTCCTAGTCTTATAGGCAGAGGTTCCTGCATGTGCTGTGAGGGAGAGATTATTGTTCTAAAATCATCACATACAGCTAGAGGGAAAGCTTCCTGCTGCTCCTATGAGGGACAGATTATTGTTCTAAAATCATCACATACTGCTAGAGGGAGAGGTTCCTGCTGGTGCTTTGATGGACAGATTATTGTTCTAAAATCATGACATACTGCTTAAGGGAGATGTTCCTGCTGCTTCTGTAAGGGAGAGATTATTGTTCTAAAATCATCACATACTGCTAGAGGCAGAGGTTCCTGCTGGTGCAGTGAGGGACAGATTATTGTTCTAAAATCATCACATACTGCCAGAGGGAGAGGTTCCTGCTGCTCCTGTGAGGGACAGATTATTGTTCTAAAATCATCACATACTGCTAGAGGGAGCGGTTCCTGCTGCTCCTGAGAGGGACAGATTATTGTTCTAAAATTATCACATACTGCTAGAGGGTCAGGTTCCTGCTGGTGCTTTGTGGGACAGATTATTGTTCTAAAATCATCTCCTAGTGCAATAGGGATAGGTTCCTGCTGGTGCTGTGAGGGACAGATTATTGTTCTAAAATCATCTCCTAGTGCAATAGGGAGAGGTTCCTGCTGGTGCTGTGAGGGACAGATTATTGTTCTAAAATCATCACATACTGCTAGAGGGAAAGGTTCCTTCTGCTCCTGTGAGGGACAGATTATTGTTCTAAAATCATCACACACTGCTAAAGGGAGAAGTCCCTGTTGGTGCTGGGAGGTACAGATTATTGTTCTAAAATCATCACATACTGCTATAGGGAAAGGTTCCTTCTGCTCCTGTGAGGGACAGATTATTGTTCTAAAATCATCACACACCGCTAAAGGGAGAAGTCCCTGTTGGTGCTGTGAGGGACATATTATTGTTCTAAAATCATCACATACTGCTAGAGGGAGAGGTTCCTGCTGCTCCTGTGAGGGACAGATTATTGTTCTAAAATCATCTTATCATAGTGGTATAGGGAGAGGTTCCTGCTGCTCCTGTGAGGGACAGATTATTGTTCTAAATTCATCTCATCGTAGTGCTAGAGACAGAGGTTTCTGCTGCTCCTGTGAGGGACAGATTATTGTTCTAAAATCCTCACATACTGCTAGAGGGAGAGGTTCCTGCTGGTTCTGTGAGGGACAGATTATTGTTCTAAAATCATCACATACTGCTAGAGGGAGATGTTCCTGCTGCTCCTGTAAGGGAGAGATTATTGTTCTAAAATCATCACATACTGCTAGAGGGAGTGGTTCCTGCTGGTGCAGTGAGGGATAGATTATTGTTCTAAAATCATCACATACTGCTAGAGGGATAGGTTACTGCTGGTGCCGTGAGGGAAATATTATTGTTCTAAAATGATCACCTACTGCTAGAGGGACAGGTTCATGCTTCTCCTGTGAGGGACAGATTATTGTTCTAAAATCAATCATATCCTAGTGCTATAGGGATCGATCGGTTCCTGCTGGTGCTGTGAGGGACAGATTATTGTTCTAAAATCATCTCCTAGTCCTATAGGCAGAGGTTCCTGCATGTGCTGTGAGGGAGAGATTATTGTTCTAAAATCATCACATACAGCTAGAGGGAAAGTTTCCTGCTGCTCCTATTAAGGACAGATTATTGTTCTAAAATCATCACATACTGCTAGAGGGAGAGGTTCCTGCTGGTGCTGTGAGGGGCAGATTATTGTTCTAAAATCATCTCATCATAGTGCTATAGGGAGACGTTCCTGCTGCTCCTGTGAGGGACAGATTATTGTTCTAAATTCATCTTATGATAGTGCTAGAGGGAGAGGTGCCTGCTGGTGCTTTGATGGACAGATTATTGTTCTAAAATCATCACATACTGCTTAAGGGAGATGTTCCTGCTGCTTCTGTAAGGGAGAGATTATTGTTCTAAAATCATCACATACTGCTAGAGGCAGAGGTTCCTGCTGGTGCAGTGAGGGACAGATTATTGTTCTAAAATCATCACATACTGCCAGAGGGAGAGGTTCCTTCTGGTGCAGTGAGGGACAGATTATTGTTCTAAAATCATCACTTACTGCTAGAGGGAGAGGTTCCTGCTGGTGCTGTGAGGGACAGATTATTGTTATAAAATTATCACATACTTCTAGAGGGAAAGGTTCCTTCTGGTGCTGTGAGGTACAGATTATTGTTCTAAAATCATCACATACTGCTAGAGGGAGAGGCATCTGCTGCTCCTGTGAGCGACAGATTATTGTTCTAAAAGCATCACATACTGCTAGAGGGACAGGTTCATGCTGCTCCTGTGAGGGACAGAATATTGTTCTAAAATCATCACATACTGCTAAAGGGAGAGGATGCTGCTGCTCCTGTGATGGGCAGATTATTGATCTAAAATCATCTCATCATAGTGCTACAAGGAGAGGTTCCATCTGCTTCTGTGAGGAACAGATTAATGTTCTAAGATCATCTCCTACTGCTATAGGGAGAGGTTCCTGCTGGTGCTGTGAGTGACAGATTATTGTTCTAAAATCATCACATACTGCTAGAGGGAAAGGTTCCTGCTGCTCCTGTGAGGGAAAGATTATTAATCTAAAATCATCACACACTGCTAGAGGGAAAAGTTCCTGCTCGTGTTGTGAGGGACAGATTATTGCTCTAAAATCATCTCCTAGTGCTATAGGGAGAGGTTCCTGCTGGTGCTGTAAGGGACAGATTATTGTTCTAAAATCATCACATACCGCTAAAGGGAAAGGTTCCTGCTGCTCCTTTGAGGGACAGATTATTGTTCTAAAATCATCACATACTGCAGTAGGGACAGGTTCCCGCTGGTGCTGTGAGGGACAGATTATTGTTCTAAAATCATTACATACTGCTAGAGGGAGAGGTTCCTGCTGCTCCTGTGAGGGACAGATTATTGTTCTAAAATCATCTCATCATAGTGCTATAGTGAGAGGTTCCTGCTGCTCCTGTGAGGGAACAGATTATTGTTCTAAATTCATCTCATCATAGTGCTAGAGGGAGAGGTTCCTGCTGCTGCTGTGAGGGACAGATTATTGTTCTAAAATCATCACATACTGCTAAAGGGAGTGGTTCCTGCTGGTGCTGTGAGGTACAGATTACTGTTCTAAAATCATCACATACTGCAAGAGAGACAGGTTCCTGCTTCTCCTGTGAGGGACAGATTATTGTTCTAAAATCATCACATATTGCTAGAGGGAGAGGTTCCTGCTGGTGCTGTAAGGTACAGATTATTGTTCTAAAATCATCACATACTGCTAAAGGGAGAGGTATCTGCTGCTCCTGTGAGGGACAGATTATTGTTCTAAAAGCATCACATACTGCTAGAGGGACAGGTTCATGCTTCTCCTGTGAGGGACAGATTATTGTTCTAAAATCATCACATACTGCTTGAGGGAGAGGTTCCTGCTGGTGCTATGAGGGACAGATTATTGTTCTAAAATCATCTCCTAGTGCTATAGGGAGAGGTTCCTGCTGGTGCTGTGAGGGACAGATTATTGTTCTAAAATCATCTCCTAGTGCTATAGGGAGAGGTTCCTGCTAGTGCTGTGAAGGACAGATTATTTTTCTAAAATCATCACATACTGCCAGAGGGAGAGGTTCCTGCTGCTCCTGTGAGGGACAGATTATTGTTCTAAAGTTATCACATACTGCTAGAGTGACAGGTTCCTGCTGGTGGTTTGTGGGACAGATTATTGTTCTAAAATCATCTCCTACTGCTATAGGGAGAGTTTCCGGCTGGTGCTTTGATGGATAGATTATTGTTCTAAAATCATCTCCTAGTGCAATAGGGATAGGTTCCTGCTGGTGCTGTGAGGGACAAATTATTGTTCTAAAATAATCTCCTAGTGCAATAGGGAGAGGTTCCTGCTGGTGCTGTGAGGGACAGATTATTGTTCTAAAATCATCACATACTGCTAGAGGGAAAGGTTCCTTCTGCTCCTGTGAGGGACAGATTATTGTTCTAAAATCATCACACACTGCTAAAGGGAGAAGTTCTTGCTGGTGCTGGGAGGTACAGATTATTGTTCTAAAATCATCACATACTGCTATAGGGAGAGGTTCCTTCTGGGGCTGTGAGGGATAGATTATTGTTCTAAAATCATCACATACTGCTAGAGGGAGAGGTTCCTGCTGCTCCTGTGAGGGACAGATTATTGTTCTAAAATCATCTTATAGTGGTATAGGAAGAGGTTCCTGCTGCTCCTGTGAGGGACAGATTATTGTTCTAAATTCATCTCATCGTAGTGCTAGAGACAGAGGTTTTTGCTGCTCCTGTGAGGGACAGATTATTGTTCTAAAATCCTCACATACTGCTAGAGGGAGAGGTTCCTGCTGGTTCTGTGAGGGACAGATTATTGTTCTAAAATCATCACATACTGCTAGAAGGAGATGTTCCTGCTGCTCCTGTAAGGGAGAGATTATTGTTCTAAAATCATCACATACTGCTAGAGGGAGTGGTTCCTGCTGGTGCAGTGAGGGACAGATTATTGTTCTAAAATCATCACTTACTGCTAGAGGGAAAGGTTCCTGCTACTACTGTGAGGGACAGATTGTTGTTCTAAAATCATCACATACTGCTAGAGGGAGAGGTTCCTGCTGATGCTGTGAGGGACAGATTATTGTTCTAAAATCCTCACATACTGCTAGAGGGAGAGGTTCCTGCTGGTTCTGTGAGGGACAGATTATTCTTCTAAAATCATCACATACTGCTGGAAGGAGATGTTCCTGCTGCTCCTGTAAGGGAGAGATTATTGTTCTAAAATCATCACATACTGCTAGAGGGAGTGGTTCCTGCTGGTGCAGTGAGGGACAGATTATTGTTCTAAAATCATCACATACTGCTAGAGGGAGAGGTAACTGCTGGTGCAGTGAGGGACATATTATTGTTCTAAAATGATCACTTACTGCTAGAGGGAGAGGTTCCTGCTGGTGCTGTGAGGGACAGATTTTTGTTCTAAAATCATCACATACTGCTAGAGGGAGAGGTTCCTGCTGGTGCTGTGAGGTACAGATTATTGTTCTAAAATCATCACATACTGCTAAAGGGAGAGGATCCTGCTGCTCCTGTGAGGGACAGATTATTGTTCTAAAATCATCTCATCATAGTGCTACAGGGAGAGGTTCCTGCCTCTTCTGTGAGGGACAGATTATTGTTCTAAAATCATCACATACTGCTAGAGGGAAAGGTTCTTGCTGGTGCTCTGAGGGACTGATTATTGTTCTAAAATCATCTCCCTAGTGCAATAGAGAGAGGTTCCTGCTGGTGCTGTGAGGGACAGATTATTGTTCTAAAATCATCACTTACTGCTAGAGGGAAAGGTTCCTGCTGCTACTGTGAGGGACAGATTGATGTTATAAAATCATCACATACTGCTATAGGGATAGGTTCCTGCTGGTGCTGTGAGGGACAAATTATTGTTCTAAAATCATCTCATCATACTGCTACAAGGAGAGGTTCCTGCTGCTCCTGTGAGGGACAGATTAGTGTTCTAAGATCATCTCCAACTGCTATAGGGAGAGGTTCCTGCTGGTGCGGTGAGGGACAGATTATTGTTCTAAAATCATCACATACTGCTAGAGGGAAAGGTTCCTGCTGCTCCTGTGAGGCACAGATTATTGTTCTAAAAACATCACATACTGCTATAGGGAGAGGTTCCTGCTGGTGCTGTGAGGGACAAATTATTGTTCTAAAATCATCAGATACTGCTAGAGGGAGAGGTTCCTGCTGGTGCCGTGAGGGACAGATTATTGTTCTAAAATCATCACATATTGCTATAGGGAGAGGTTCCTGCTAGTGCTGTGATTGACATATTGTTCTAAAATCATCATATACTGCTAGACAAAATCATCACATACTGCTAGAGGGAGAGGTTCCAGCTGCTCCTCTGAGGGGCAGATTATTGTTCTAAAATCAGCTCATCATAGTGCTACAGGAAAAGGTTCCTGCTGCTCCTGTGAGGTACAAATTATTGTTCTAAAACCATCTCATTATAGTGCTACAGGGAAAGGTTCGTGCTGCTCCTGTGAGGGACAGATTATTGTTCTAAAATCATCTCATCATAGTGCTACAGGGAGAGGTTCCCGCTGCTCCTGAGAGGGACAGATTATTGTTCTAAAATCATCACATACTGCTAGAGGTTCCTGCTGATGCTGTGAGGGACAGATTATTGTTCTAAAATCATCAGATACTGCTAGAGAGAGAGGTTCCTGCTGCTCCTGTGAGGGACAGTTTATTGTTCTAAAATCATCAGATACTGCTAGAGGGAGAGGTTCCTGCTGCTCCTGTGAGGGACAGTTTATTGTTCTAAAATCATCAGATACTGCTAGAGGGAGAGGTTCCTGCTGGTGCTGTGAGGGACAGATTATTGTTCGTAAATCATCACATACTGCTAGAGGGAGAGGTTCCTGCTGATGCTGTGAGTGACAGATTATTGTTCTAAAATCATCAGATACTGCTAGAGGGAGAGGTTCCTGCTGCTCCTGTGAGGGACAGATTATTGTTCTAAAATCATCACATACTGCTAGAGGGAGAGGTTCCTGCTGCTCCTGAGAGGGACAGATTATTGTTCTAAAATCATCACATACTGCTAGATGGAGAAGTACCTGCTGGTGCTGTGAGTGACAGATTATTATTCTAAAATCATCACATACCTCTAGAGGGAAAGGTTCCTGCTGCTCCGGTGAGGGACAGATTATTGTTCTAAAATCATCACATACTGCTATAGGGAGAGTTCCCTGCTGGTGCTGTGAGGGACAAATTATTTTTATAAAATCATCACATACTGCTAGAGGGAGAGGTTCCTGCTGCTCCTGTGAGGGACAGATTATTGTTCTAAAATCATCACATACTGCTTGAGGGAGAGGTTCCTGCTGGTCCTGTGAGCGACAGATTATTGTTCTAAAAACATCACATACTGCTATAGGGAGAGGTTCCTGCTGGTGCTGTGAGGGACAAATTATTGTTCTAAAATCATCACATACTGCTAGGGGGAGAGGTTCCTGCTGCTCCTGTGAGGGACAGATTATTGTTCTAAAATCATCTCATCATAGTGCTATAGGGAGAGGTTCCTGCTGCTCCTGTGAGGGACAGATTATTGTTCTAAATTCATCTCATCATAGTGCTAGAGGGAGATGTTCCTGCTTCTCCTGTGAGGGACAGAATATTGTTCTAAAATCATCACATACTGCTAGAGGGAGAGGTTCCTGCTGGTGCAGTGAGGGACACATTATTGTTCTAAAATCAACACATACTGCTAGAGGGAGAGGTTCCTGCTGGTGCAGTGAGGGACAGATCATTGTTCTAAAATCATCACATACTGCTAGAGGGAGAGGTTCTTGCTGGTGCTGTGAGGGACAGATTATTGTTCTAAAATCATCACACACTGCTAGAGGGAGAGGTTCCTGCTGCTCCTCTGAGGGACAGATTATTGTTCTAAAAGCATCACATACTGCTGGAGGGACAGGTTCCTTCTGCTCCTGTGAGAGACAGATTATTGTTCTAAAATCATCACATACTGTTAAAGGGAGAGGATCCTGCTGCTCCTTTGATTGACAGATTATTGTTCTAAAATCATCTGCTACTGCTATAGGGAGAGGTTCCTGCTGGTGCTGTGAGGTACAGATCATTGTTCTAAAATCATCTCCTACTGCTATAGGGATAGGTTCCTGCTGGTGCTGTGAGGGACAGATTATTGTTCTAAAATCATCTGCTAGTGCTATAGGGAGAGGTTCCTGCTGGTGCTGTGAGGGACAGGTTATTGTTCTAAAATCATCACATATTGCTAGGGGGAAAGGTTCCAGCTGCTCCTGTGAGGGACAGATTATTGTTCTAAAATCATCACATATTGCTAAAGGAAGAGGTTCCTGCTGGTCCTGTAAGGGACAGATTATCGTTCTAAAATCATCACACACTGCTAGAGGGAGAGGTTCCTGCTGCTCCTGTGAGGGACAGATTATTGTTCTAAAAGCATTACATACTGCTAGAGGGACAGGTTCCTGCTGCTCCTGTGAGAGACAGATTATTGTTCTAAAATCATCACATACTGTTAAAGGGAGAGGATCCTGCTGCTCTTTTGATTGACAGATTATTGTTCTAAAATCATCTGCTACTGCTATAGGGAGAGGTTCCTGCTGGTGCTGTGAGGTACAGATCATTGTTCTAAAATCATCTCCTACTGCTATAGGGAGAGGTTCCTGCTGGTGCTGTGAGGGACAGATTATTGTTCTAAAATCATCTCCTACTGCTATAGGGATAGGTTCCTGCTGGTGCTGTGAGGGACAGATTATTGTTCTAAAATCATCTGCTAGTGCTATAGGGAGAGATTCCTGCTGGTGCTGTGAGGGACAGGTTATTGTTCTAAAATCATCACATATTGCTAGGGGGAAAGGTTCCAGCTGCTCCTGTGAGGGACAGATTATTGTTCTAAAATCATCACATATCGCTAGAGGGAGAGGTTCCTGCTGCTCCTGTAAGGGACAGATTATTGTTCTAAAATCATCACATACTGCTAGAGGGAGAGGTTCCTGCTGCTCCTGTGAGGGACAGTTTATTGTTCTAAAATCATCTCCCACTGCTATAGGGAGAGGTTCCTGCTGGTGCTGTGATTGACATATTGTTCTAAAATCATCACATACTGCTAGAGCGAGAGTTTTCTGCTTTTCCTTTGAGGGACAGATTATTGTTCTAAAATCATGTCATCATAGTGCTAGAGGGAGAGGTTCCTGCTGCTCCTGTGAGGGACAGATATGTGTGTTATGTTCTTGTAAACATCTGAGAACTTAAAGGAAATCCAGTCAGCCCAGATTTTTGTGTATTTGGAAGGTGAGTCGTTAGATATGGTGATCAGTTATTATTATATTATTATCATTATACAGTATTTATATAGCGCCGACAGTTTGCGCAGCGCTTTACAATATTCGGGCAGACAGTACAATACAATACAATTCAATACAGGAGGAATCAGAGGGCCCTGCTCGGTAGAGCTTACAATCTAGAAGGGAGGGTTAAATGATACGAGAGGGAAATAACTGTGGGGGGATGGGTTGATTGAGAATAAAAAGTGCAGTTGTTAGGTGGCGGCAGGATAGACTTCCCTGAAGAGAAAAGTTTTCAGGGATCGCCTAAAGGTGGTAAGATTTGGGGATAGTCTGACAAATTGGGGTAGGGAGTTCCAGAGGATGGGAGCAGCTCGGGAGAAGTCTTGGAGACGAGTATGAGAGGAGGTGATGAGGGAGCTGGAGAGCAGGAGGTCTTGGGAGGAGCGAAGAGGACGGTTAGGTTGGTATTTTGAGACTAGGTTGGTGATGTAGCTGGGTGCAGAGTTGTGGATGGCTTTGTAGCTCATGGTTAGTATTTTGAACTGAATTCGTTGGGCGAGTGGCAGCCAATGGAGTGATTGGCAGAGAGGGGTGGCAGACGCTGAACGGTTTGTAAGGTGGATAAGTCTGGCAGCGGCATTCAGTTCTTCCATTTCGGATATTTTTCTAATTTGTTTGTACCAGTCTGCGATCGATGGGATTTTGGGTGTTCCCCAGTGTCTGGGGATGCAGAGTTTGGCTGCGTTAATCATGTTCATGGTGAGGGATTTACGGTATGTGACGGTACATGGCGATTGGAGATGGAGTAAAAATTGTTCAGGTTTTAGGGTTAAGTTCTGTGAGGTGATCTTGTTGGTCTGTTCACAGACTTTCTCCCAGAAGGGCACAATCTCTTTGCACTCCCCCAAATGTGTAGAAGGTTGCCTGGTTCTTGATTAAAACGCCAGCACCAATCTGATGTGTTAGTTTTGTACTTATGGAGGATAGATGGTGTTCGGTACCAGCGTGTAAGAGTTTGAAGTTGTTTTCTTGTATTGTTACGTTTATCGATCCCTTGTGGGTGTGCTCAAAGATTTGCGCCCATTGTTTCTCTGTTATGTTCAACTTGAGGTCTCTATTCTGTGCCGCACAAAATTTGCTTGTGTTGTTTGGTGTATTTGCCCAGAGTAGGGAGTATATAACAGATATTGTGTGTTATGTGGGTCGCTTGGTAGCACATAGGTTGTCAAAAGTCGAGAGTGGTCATGATAAGTCGCACGATTTTTGGGTATTATGTACAAAATGTCTCATTTGAAAATATTTCCAGAGGTTAATTGATGTTTCAGGCCATTGTCGTTTTAATGTATCTAGGGGTAGAATATTTCCATTGGAATTTACTTGTAGGATTCGAATATCGGGTAAATTCCTGAGGAAATGTTTGTCTAGTCCTGGGGGAAATTTCGGGTTGCTAAGAATTGGGGTCATGGGGCCTGGAGTGCATGATATGCCTGTTGCTTTAGCGGATCTTTTAAGACAGCCTAGTGTAGGGCCTATGAGCGGATGTTCTTTGAGGGTGGCAGGAGTGTATTTTGTATGAATCCAAGGTGCAGCTTGTAGGGGAGTATCGGAAACTGCTTTTTCTAGTGTAACCCAGTCTTTGATTTTGTCATGTACATTCCAATCAACAATTAGTTGTAGTTGACAATCCCAATAGTAGAGTTTTAAGTCTGTGACACCTAGGCCACCCTTGGTTTTGGGGGCGGTGAGTGCCAGAGGAATTGGGAACACATTTTTTTGAGGTTGTAGAAGAACGACGGGGGAATTGCAATTGGGACTGTTTGGTATATGTATAAAATGCGTTTCATTTAATAATGGCCACTGTTCCAAACCACGAGAAGTGTGGTTTGGTCCATCTTTTAAGATCTTCTTTGATGTTGTGGAGGATAGGGAAGTAGTTTTTATTGAAAAGGTTAGAGGTTTGATTCGTTAGGTAGATGCCTAGATATTTAATGGCGGAGGTTTGCCAAGTAAAGGGGAAGTTGTTCTTACATGTTTTCAATTGATTCGGGGGTAGGGATATGTTGAGGGCTTCCGACTTTGAAATGTTTATTTTAAGGTTGGCGATGTAACAGGATGTGCTGAAATCCTTTAGGATGTTTGGAATTGAAGTTAAGGGGTTTGTAAGAAACATGAGGATATCGTCCACGAATGCGGCTAGTTTGTACTCTTTGTTGGAAATATCGATTCCTTTTATGGAATTGTTAGCTCTGATTCGTCTGAGAAATGGTTCCAGTGTCAATATGAAGAGGATGGGGGAGAGGGGGCACCCTTGGCGAGTTCCGTTCCTGATTGGGAAGGCGTTTGATAGGAGGTCATTGACCCTTACCTTTGCTGATGGGCTAGAATATAGGGACATGATTAGTAAGATTAATCTGGGGCCAAGCCCAAGTGCTATAAGGGTTGCTTTCAGGCAGTCCCAGGCCAACCTATCAAATGCCTTATCTGCAGCAAGTGACAAAAGGAATCCAGGAAGTGTGTTTTTAGCTAGCCCAGATTGCATGTTGATTGCTTTCACTGTGTTGTCTTGGCTTCACGCCCCAGGACAAATCCTACTTGGTCCTTGTGTATTAGGTTTGTGATGAACGGGAGGATTCTATTTGCTGGGATTTTCGCAAAGAGTTTCAAGTCGGTGTTTAGTAGGGAAATAGGGCGATAACTCGCTGCTTGATTTGGGTCTTTATCTGGTTTGGGGATAATGGTGATGTGGGCTTCTAATAGGTTATGTGGATGGCAATCCTTTTTCGCTAGGTGGTTGAAAGCTCTTAAAAATGGTTGAATCAGTAGGTCTTGGAATGATTTATAGTAGGCTGCTGAGAAGCCATCCGGGCCTGGGCTTTTGCCCGTTTTGGTTTGTTTGAGTGCTAGTTTAACTTCCTCCTCAGTAAGAGGGCCATCAATAGCTTTAGCTTGTTGTTGGGATATTGGGTTGGGAGCATAGTTTTTAAGAAAATTATTTATTATGTTTTGTCTAGTCTCTTTTAGGTCAGGGGGTTTAGGTTCCGGTGGAAGGTTATATAGGCCTGAGTAGTACTCCACGAATTGTTGGGCAATCTCTTCATTGGTGATGACTTTTTTCCACTCGGGAGTATTTATTGAACGGATAGATGCGTTTGTTCTTTTTTCCTGTATGGCTCTGGCAAGATATTTTCCATTCTTGTTGCTATGCTCATAGAAGAGTTTCTGTTTTAAAATGTATTTCCTTTTTATTTTGTGGCCTAATTCTTCAGAGAGGAGAGCTCAAGTCTGGGCTAGTTCCAAGAGGGTGATGTTGGCCCTAGTTCTTTTATGTGTTTGTTCCAGGGTTTGGATTTTATTCATAAGGGAGTGTAATTTGGCTTGTTTAGTACGTTTAAGAGCTGTGGCTTGGGATATTAGGAGTCCTCTTATTATACATTTATGTGCTTCTCATTGTGTAATGGGGTTAGTTTCTGGGGTATTGTTACTTACGAAGTAATCGCTGATTGCTTTTTTGATTGTGGTTATGTTTTCTGGGGAGGTGAGCAGGGAGGTGTCAAGACGTCAGGTTTTTGTGGTATGTTGTTTTTCAGGGAATGTGAGAGACATGGAGAGGCAGTTTGTAGTTGTTTTTTTAATTTGGCGGAGTGCGCGAAAAGGTAGAAATGAGGATCCTGATAAGGTGTCTTCTAGTGGGTTTAGAGCCACATTGAAGTCACCTCCTAGAACGAGGATGCCTTTTTGGAAGGCTATTAGTTCTGTAATGGTTTCTCTAAAGAAAGTTATTTGTGCTTTATTCTCACTGTAGATATTAGCAATTGTGATAGGTTTGCCATATATTGTGTCTTTGATAAAGAGGAAGCAACCCCCCCTATCACTAAGGGAGTCCGTTACCTCCAAGGGAACATTCTTAGATAGAAGGATTGATACGCCTTTTGTTTTTGCCAAATCGTTAGTTGCATGATAAACTGTTGGGAAATCTTTGTTGGTAAGTTTGTGAATGTTATTTGTACGAAAGTGGGTTTCTTGGAATAGAAGTATGTCAGTCTTAAGGTGTTTCATGTGAGATAGTAATTTGCTTCTTTTTTCTGGGATATTAAGACCTTTGGAGTTGAGAGAAATCAATTTGATCCATTTTGTGGTCGCGTGAGTAGAGAGGGTGGGGTTTATTCTGAAGGAGGGGTGGGCAAGCCGTGAGGGGACAAAAGGGGAAGGGGCAGGTAAATCTCTTCCGTAAGGGTTGGGAAGGTACCGACTACTGATTGGAGACCTGCTCCTCAGTAAGTTTATGTCTCTGTCGGGGTGGTACAGTCACGGTGGTGTCCGCAGCTGAGTGGGGGTAGAGGCTGAACGGAAGACGGCAGAGTATAGCTCAAACGTTCAGTTTAGTCGTAATAGAAAAAGAAGAGATGTATGCAGTTTGCATCATCATGGTCCATCTCATGCTATGATTTTATATTTCATAATAGGAACTGTCGGTGGGCAACAGGTTTGTATAGGAGTAATGTTTGAAGAGGGACTGGGCCCTGTGGGTGATAGTGTTGTGTGGTGGACTGTTGAGGGGGGGGGGGGGCGAGAGGATGTATAAGGTTACCATGTAATGTTTAGGATGTGATCCCTATAGAGTGTTGACCACCCTAACGGTATAATAACAACTCCATGTATGCAAGGTAACTTGTATAAACCATAACACTTTAGCATTTTTTCAGGTTGAAACATAACAACACAATTAAACGAGAACCTGCAGATATAGTACAACCTTGCCGGCCTTTATCAAAGGGTAGTATGGGTTATGTGTTGGGATAGTGATAAAGGGCAGTGCTAGAAGATCAAGATAGAATTGGGGTTTGTGAAAAATTTTGAGGCACGTTTTATGCAGACGAGTACGTGAGGAGCCTGTGTAAAATTAATGAGGGAGGCTACATGTTGGGTGGTGTGTAATATGGTGTGGAAGGTTAAGTGAGTGTGATGACTAAGCCGGCAAGAGACTTGGTCCGCAATTAGATATATAAGTTGTAAACAGTAAATTTATTTTTGCGACTAAAACCCTAGGAATCTAACTCTCCTGATAGCAACTATGTAGGGCTGCATTGGAGACCTGGGATCCATCAGTGTCTCAGCGCCCACAATCATCATTGCAAGGCCTCAACTTTTAGATCGTATATAAGTTCACCCCTCTTGGGAACACTTACGATGGGTGTGGGCACTTTTTATACCGAAATCTAGAGTCTTTTAACTGAAGCAAGATGTCTAGGCACTTAAGGTGCAGATAATCGGTTATGCAAGTAGATTATAACAAATATTAGCATACTATAGACCCTTCTCGGAAATTATGACATTTTAAAAGATTTGATTAGAAAGGTTCCATCTCTAAATCACAACAAGGGGGAGGCAAGGGACCAATTTACTCTGAAATCTTTTTAGATTTAGATTTTCCGAGAAGTGTCCGTCCACGCAGGTAAACAAGGCTTAATTATTATGTTAAACTTTTAACTCTGGGCTGTTGAGTTTTCCTCAGGCACAGAAGTTTGGAGCGATGTCTGAAAATAGTAGAAGACAGTATATCCAGCATACCTGTTATGTCGTACTCTATTCATTTCGCTCGGGTAAAGCCGTAGAAGAAGAGAAGACTGCGCTATGTTTAGGTGCGAGTAGGGCAGACAGTTTTAGTGAAGGTGAGTAGGGACCGTAAAATAAAGTTAGTCTCACAATAAGAGAGTGGTGTGTATACACATAATCTTCAGTGTGGAGGCTGAGAATACCCTTGGAGTTGGACCTCTTATGGTGGGTCTGGGTGGATCACTTGGGATTTTCTAGAAGACATCTCAGTCTTTCCTGGGTTTGCGGTGTGCTGGTGAAGAAGGGAGGCTCCCCTCCCCTGGAGAGCGTCTATTTACTGGAGGTGGAGAGAATCTGGAGGATAGTCTACGTCGCCTCTGTGTTGAAGGTTCACCCAGATGTTGCATGTCCATAGGTTCTTCTGCTTGGTGGCTGTTTGGGCGAAGGTCGGCATACCAGTCAGGAAGGTCTACCAGTGGAATGCATAGTTTTTTGCAGAAGAAAGGTAGATCTTCAGGTACTTTTAGGAGTGTTGGTCGATTCGGGGGGCCTGCGGAGAGGCAAAATGGGAATTTCCATCTGTATGGAATGTTATTTTCCCTTAGGAGGTCTAGGAGGGGGCGTAAGTCTTTGCGTTGTTGAAGTGCTTTCTGTGATAGGTCTTGGAAGAGTTTGATTTTGTGGCTTTGGTAGATGATGCGTCCTCTCGCTCTAGCCCTGCGGAGGATGTCCTCTTTAAGTTGAAAATTTACTAAGTTACAAATAACATCTCTGGGGGGCTCATTCTCTCTTCCTCTGGGTCTTAGTGCCCTGTGAAATCTTTCAAGTTCAATCGGCGTTTCAGGGGGTCTGCCCAGCATATCATTAAAGATGGCTAGGAGAGTGGCTCACAGATTGTCTGATTCAAAGGATTCAGGTAGGTTTCTGACTCTGATGTTGTGTCTGCGTCCTCTGTTTTCTAAATCTTCCAGATGGCGCCTCATATCTCTTAGATGCAGAGTGTGTGAGTCTAGGGTGCATTTGGAAGTGTGTAGTTCTGCATCATGACGCGTGGTGATATCTTCAAAGATCCTCTACTCTGTTCAGTATTTTTTGGAAGTCGTGTCTGAGGTCTGCGATAGCTACTGTTAGGGCATTTTTTATATCAGCTGCTACCGTATGTAAGTCGTTCAGGCTCAAGGAATGATGTGCCTGTTCCCTGGGTATTGGCGGTGTTTTTGCTGCGTGTTGGGTTTCCTCCCCTCCTGTGCTGCAATTATCACTTTTTGTGGCTGTACCTGAGGACTGTTGTTCCGCCATGGTGTCCCGCGCACGGGATCTGAAGATCTCAGCGATTTGTTTTTGTGGCTCTGGCGGTGATTTCCTGGGAGACCAGGAGCGAGCAGGGGAAAGGTCACTTTTAGATTTGCCCATTCCTTGAGGCATATCAGGCCCCTTGTGTTAAGAAATGGACCGTAATGTGCAGCCTACATAGGCCTAAGCGGCCATAATCAATAGTTCCTGGACCACTAATTTGATTTATTCAGTGTATATGAGCTGTGGTAAGACCTCTTGCGCCTTGGGATTCTTGTTTTTGGGTGTTCCCTAGTGCCTAGAGCAGGGGTAGGCAACCTGGGGCCCTCCAGCTGTTGCAGAACTACAAGTCCCATCATGCCTCTGGGAGTAATTGTAACTGACAGCCTTGCAATGCCTCATGGGAAATGTAGTTCCACAACAGCTGGAGGGCTACTGGTTGCCTACCCCTGGCCTAGAGTATGTGGTAGGGTGCAATATACACTTCGGCCACAAGATGGCGATCTGTGTGAAACTCCCGACTAGGCCGCAGATGAAGCCACGGCCTAAATTAGCTGTTGTGGCTCGGATCGGGTGCGTCGGCCTATCGCAGACCGGGCCGAAAATCCAATGGGGAGTAGAGGGGGGAGGATGGTGAGCAGCCCCCCACGTTTTGGGGTAGAAAAGTTGTTCTTTAAGTGTCCTAAGTGGCCGGAGAGCCCCGGCCTAGTGCTCGTGAGGAGGCCTCTCTGGCAGCTTAGATTGCTGGGGCTAGGGGGCACCTTTTAGGTGGATTTATCCGCAGTGATGATGCTGGGATGCTAGAGTATCCCCCCCGGGTGGTGTAGAGTCTCACCCGTCCTCTGTTGTGTCGGATGGTCCTGGATGAGGTGAGGGAGAGACGGAGCTCTAGGGAAAAGCGTCCTCCATTCTTCACGGTCAGGCCACGCCCCCCCCATTTTCTATTGTTAATCTTGTACAAAGGGGTTGAATACATTTGTAGGCTGTATCTATCTTCACCCTTGGGGTGGATATCACACTTTATACCCCAAGAAGGTGTAGAATATTTTAATGCTGTGATTGTTTTTATGAATTTTCAATAAACTATGTAATTTTATTATAACTATTTCTTGACCCAAAGTCTTGTGGTGTGCCCATAAAGTCCACCAAGGTATTAGGAAGGTGGAACGCTCTAGAAAGCACCCCCTTTTCTCCTGCGTTTGGTGGGTGTTGCACACTGATGCTCTTCACTCATGTGGCAGTGATATCTTGAGGAGCCCACTTTATCAGTAAGACCACATACACACTATTAGATTTTCTGCAGATTTTTGTCTTCAGATTTGCCAAAACCATGTAGTGCAAGGGCCTGCCTGATTGCATACAAATTGAAACGCTTAAGCTGGATACACACTATCCAATTTTCTGCAGATTTTTTCCTTCAGATATACCAAAACCATATAATATGAGGTCAAAGGAAATCTGACAATAAAAGTTGTATAGAGTGTATGGGGTCTTAAAGTTTGACCTCATATTATATGGTAAATCTGAAGACAAAAATCGAATAGACTGTATGGGGGCTTCGTCAGTGCTACATAAAAAAGAGATCTTCTCCTTTCTCAGCTAACAGCACCTTACTTCTATGCTAACTAAAGCCAAACTTAGCTTAGTAGCAATCCTACCTCCAGGTGAGCTTACCTCTCAGTGGCGGCTGGTGAAGTTTTAGGATGGGGGGACGCCATGCCCCGCCCTTCCTTTTTTGACCCATCCTACTTCTAATAAGCCCCATCCATTATAGAATCCACCCACTCCATCCCCTGTATTCCACATATTGTGTCAGGAGTACACAGCTCAGCATCACAGGACACAGTATACAGCTCAGCATCACAGGACACAGTATACAACTCAGCATCACAGGGCACAGTATACAGCTCAGCATTAGAGTTGAGCGAACCCGGACTGTAAAGTTCGGGTCCGTACCGAACTTTGGGGTGTCCGGGACCCGGACCCGGACTTTTCAAAAAAAGTCCGGGTTCGGGTCCGGGGTTCTGGTAATTTTAATTAAAAATTTTAAAAATGCTGTAAAAAAGCCCAGGAAGGTCCTAGAGGTCTGCAAAAAGAAGGAAAATGTGGGTAAGGGTGGGACAAGTGCCCTACAAAGAAATGGGGACAGTGAAATAACTTTAAATATTTTTAAAAAAATAAAAACATAAAAATGCAAAAATGGAGATCATCTTCAAAATGGGTCTGAAAAGTATTAATTAACATTAGAGGCCATAGAACTGTTCTAAAATCATCTTCAAACTATGCCCAAAAAGTATAAATAAGCCCAGAGTACCCATATCACTGTTCTGCAAAATGTGTGTATCACTTTAAATCAAAC
>BLSH010256433.1:51935-68005 GCA_018402905.1 Glandirana rugosa
GGGAAAAGATATATCTTAGTCCTTAGTAGATGGGTATTACGGTATAGACTTAAATAGTCTTGATGTATACAATGACGGGGCCATCGAGTATAATCCGGAGGTATAGTGATAATGTCAGTACAAGGGTGAGGAGGCCACCCAGTCTGTACTGTCCGTTATCTCACCGATCCAAATCATGTAATGTAGAGGTGAAGTCGGGGCCTTCCTAAAGGTCGAAATCCTGGCCTCGGGAAAAACGCTAAGCCACGACGCAGCGAAATTGACTGTTAACGCGCCAGCAGGTGATCAAATACCACCAAAAGAAAGCTCTATTTGTGGGAAAAAAAGGACGCAAATTTCGTTTGGGTACAGCGTCGCACGACCGCGCAATTGTCAGTTAAAGCGACGCAGCACCGAATCGCAAAAAGGGCTCCGGTCCTAAAGCTGGAAATCCTTCCGGGGCTGAAGTGGAGATGTAATGTACTAAACCTAGCCACTCTATTGCCTGTCATGTCTGACCCACCGGAGGAGTGGGAACATGACTGTAATAGTGATATGGAGGCCTAATATGAGCTACCGGGGCAGTAACATATGTAGTTCTGATAAATTCAGATATGGCATTATGGGTAGATGATTCCTGATTCTATATAGAAAAGGGTTCACCTGTTGTTGAAATGGCTATAGTGTGGAAGCACAAGAAAAACTCCCCTTGGGACTTTATATGAGGAGACCGGCTCACTAAGAACAAGGTGATATATATAAAATGTTGATATTTATTTATTTCTACATTTTTTTTAAAAAAGAGCAAGAAACACAAGCACCCAAAAGGATGGTAATTCACATCATGGACAACACATAAAATAATAATGACATGTGACACTAACAAAAACAAATATGTAGAGAAATAGCCAAAAGGGCTTAAAAGAAAAGCTAGATGGGAAGATGTCTTGTCCGGATGCTCTAAGGGCAAGATTTAATAGGGATGTCCTTGTTAAAAAAGAGAAAAAACTATATCATGACTTAAATGCCTTTAGAGAAAATAAAGCGTACAATTGAAGACCAACTCACTTAAGAATAAGATGAGGTCAAAAGAAAATTACCAAGGTTCAAAATTATGATTCAGATGTCTCCTCTATTTCATCTATCTCTTTTTCCTCCAAGGGCTCTTCAAAAAAATTCAAACAAAGAGGGAAAGCTAAAAGGGAATCTCGTAGTGGGGATTCCCAAGAGAGAGATCATAAGAAACGTACTACAGACTCCAATCACTTTGCACCTTCACAGGAAGTTTCACCTTCGGTGTCAGGTAACTTTTGTCTAGGTGATGGGAATCTTTCCTTGCCTTCTTCTTCTCACAAACACAAACTCTATTCAACTATTCCGATCAAGGATTCTATATCTATACCAATGAGAGACACTAACATCGAGTTGGGGCATGATGTTAATTTTTTAGACCCCACACGAATTCTGACACAGACCCACCTCACGATGTTCTCTTAACCCCACACAATGTGACCACTAATAATCTTACAGTAGTTAATCTCTCTGATTTTGAACTTTCGGTTACGGAACTAGATGTTTTGGGCAAATGATTAAGCTTCTGCCCTAGTGCAAATTTAGCCACATTTGAGATCATCAAAGACCTCCAATTATTTGCCAGAAAAATACTACTGAAACAATTATACTCTAAAAATAAAGTTAGCGATCATATTCTAGAAATTCGAGTTAGAAGCCATAGACGCGATGCTTGCACTTATGGATGAAAATGACTCTCCTGACCTGATCGATCACGTTGAGTTAGAAAAACTTCTGGAGCGAGTTGATCGCACAGATTCAAAGAAGGAAATCGCCTTGTCCCTTGAAAAGAAGTCTGACAAGTTCCCCGCTCTTAGTGCGAATGCGAACCTACTTGCGTTCATGAAACATACAACTGCTGAGATTCAGAAATTGTAAATCATGCCACATAACCTGGACAATGTGTCCCAGGAAGAGAGGAGGGCCTTGAAGTCCCTAGCTGTGTTGCCTTTACAGGCTAACTTAGCTATAGTTACTTATATAGAATGTGTCTTTTACCACTGCCATCTAGTGGCAAAAGTCTGTAGCAGCTTTATCTCTAGTTATGTAAATTTCTCAGACAGGAAGTGACCCTTGGTTTAGGAAGTTCTTCAGCTATCTTAGATTGCCATTCTTTGGATGCAGAATGTCTGTTTCTCTTCCAAGGGGCTTGAGACATCATCACCTGTAAATGCCTTTCTGTTGTGTCATCTGTCATTTATGCTAGACTAGTGATTCTAGGTGTACTGATATTTTGTCATTGTATTGTATTGCAGTTTCACAAAAGAAGTAAAATAAAGTTGGATTCCTTCGGTAGAAAAATTAAGCTTTGGGCTTCCGTTTAGTGGAGTCTCTGACAAGTGTTTAGCTGTCCGTTTAGAATCACACACAGTCAGTGTTTTGAGAGCGGGACAGTGAACAGATGTAGCGCAACAAGCCTGGAGATATTAGTCTCTGCACAGACAGAAGGAGTCTAAGATCAGGAAAACAGGCTGAAATAAGGCTGAAGATCAGCTATCCGGGACACATCAAGGCAGGGAGAGCATGCCAAGTGTCCAGCAAGATGATACACGCTCACACTCGTCTAAATCAACAAGGTCCAGTCAGATTTCATCAGAAAGTGCCCTTTTAGTCAGAGCTCACGCCAAAGCAGAGGCAGCTCATGTTCAGCTAGAATTTGCTGAGAAAGAGGCTGCCATTATGAAAGAAAAATCAGAACAGGAAGCAAAGTTGCATATACTTCAGCTTCAGTGTGCAGCCGCCGCCGCAGCAGCAGAGGCCGCAGCTTATGCTGATATTGAGCGGTCTGGAGGTGGGTCTATCTGCGAAGGCCCAGATGTGCCTGAGAAACCCCGTTCCTCAGTAGAACGTACAAAGGAGTATGTCCAAGAACTTTTAAACAGCAATGCAACCAAACAGTTTCCCAATCCAGAGTCAGTTGAGTTTAAACCAGAACCAGCAGAACCCCTGAGTGTACAAAAACAAACCCATGAGGTCAGCAGTACCAGAACAATTAAAGATGAACCATTAGAGACATATAGGAACAGGCCAAGTGAATCCTTACTACAGCAACCCAAACACCAGAGCACACAAGATGTCACTAAATATCTTATCCGTAAAGAAATGGTTAATTTAGGCTTTCTCAAGTTTGATGACTGCCCTGAGAATTATTGGGCATGGAAGTCTTCTTTTTTGAATGCAGTCAAAGACTTAGACTTATCAGCAGCTGCGATGCTAGACCTGATGATAAAATGGCTTGGGACTGAGTCAGCAGAGCATGCAAGAAGGATGCACAGGATACACATCTTTAACCCTTCAGCAGGATGTGATATGGCCTGGCAAAGGCTAGAGGAAAGATATGGATCACCAGAAGCAATTGAAGGTGCTTTAATGAAAAAACTGGAGTCTTTCCCTAAGCAGAGACAATCTGAAACAAGTGCAAAGGGTTCAAAAGTAAACCTATCAAGGAAAGCATAGCCTTTTTAGACAAAACGGCATCTGCTTCAAGTGTTGTGAATCCACTAAACGTAGCCAAAGACTGCAAAATACAAGCGGATTGCTCCGAATGTGGCAGTAACAGACACATCACAGCTTTACACCCTGATACCTTGCAACAACTACTAGAGGTCACCAAAGCCACGAAAGATGAGGGCAGGGAGCAAAAAGGTAATTCATCCACCCCAATAATGTCCAAATGCACTGAAATCTGTGGTGACAGTACAAATCCACGTTCATGTTCCAAGATCTGCCTAGCAACAGTGTACCCCACAGGGGAAAAGCAAAAGGCAGTTAAGATGTATGTGGTTCTGGATGAACAGAGTAACAGGTCACTGGCAAGGTCAGGCTTTTTTGATGCCTTCAACATTACATCAAGTGCAGTTCCATATACCCTAAAGACATGTGCAGGAGTGATAGAAACTTCAGGAAGAAGAGCTACTGACTTTACTATCGAGTCCCTTGACAAGAGAGTCCATCTCTCACTTCCCACTTTGATAGAGTGTGATATGATACCAGATGATAAAGCAGAGATCCCTTCACCAGAATGAAGTGGCTCTTCAAAAGATGATGACAAACAAGCAATGTCTATAGATGATCAAGCCTTTCTCAATATCATGGATAAAGAGACTTTCCAAGATGGAAACAACAATTGGGTAGCTCCTTTACCTTTTCGCACACCCAGGTGTTATTTACCTAGTAATAGAGAGCAAGCCATGAAGCACCTGAACGCACTACGTAAAACTTTGCAAAGAAAACCTGAAGTGAAAAAAGACTTTTACAGAATTCATCAAAAGGATGCTTGACAATAACCATGCTGAAGTAGCACCATCACTGGATGAAGGTAAAGAACACTGGTATCTGCCAATGTTTAGCGTTTACCATCCACACAAGCTAAACCAAATAAGAGTCGTGTTCGATTCCAGTGCTCAACATGAAGTTGTTTCATTAAATTATGTTCTGCTGAGTGGCCCAGATCTAAGCAACACACACTTCTGGGTGTCCTCTTACGCTTCAGGAAAGAGCCTATTGCCTGCACAGTGGATGTGCAACAGATGTTTTATTGTTTTATAGTGAGAGAAGACCATCATGATTACCTGCGTTTCCTGTGGTACAAGGATAACGACACAGATAAAGAGGTGACAGAGTATAGAATGAGGGTGCATGTTTTTGGTAGCAGCCCTTCTCCTGCTGTTGCCATATACTGCATGCGCAAAGCTGCCCAGAAAGGTGCAGAACAGTATGGTCAAGATGCCAAACACCTTGTGATGACACATTTCTATGTAGACGATGGACTTGCCTCAGCTAACACACCTGAAGGAGCAATCAACATTCTCCACAAAGCAAAACAAATGCTGGCAGAGTCTAATTTGCGACTACATAAGATAGCCTCTAACAGCAAACAAGTCATGGAAGCTTTCAGATTCCTTCGGTAGACAAATCAAGCATTGGGCTTCCGTTTACTGGAGTCTCTGACAAGTGTTTAGCTGTCCGTTTAGAATCACACACAGTCAGTGTTTTGAGAGCGGAACACTAGCTGATAACCCCCTTATTGTTATAAAACCATCTGATAAGGGTGGTAATATAGTGATTTTGAATAGTCACCAGTATGTGGACATGCGCATGGCAATCCTTAATAACCCAGAATGGTATTGCAAAATACCAGCAACTAGAATTGACTGTTTCCAGAAGGAGTTCTACCTGTTGGTGGGCTCAGCTTTTGCGTCTGGTGTTATTCCAAAAAATGAATGGGAATTTATCCATACTCCCTGGCCCCGTACTCCCACTTTCTATTGCCTACCGAAGTTGCACAAGAGCCTTAGTCACCCGACAGGTAGACCTATCATTTCTGGGAATGGTTGTCTTACGGAGAACCTAAGTAAATGGATTGACCAGCTTCTGCGCCCATATGTAAAACATCTTCCTAGCTATATACAGGATACTTTGCATCTCCTGCGGAACATTGATGGAGTGTGCATTCCCCCCACGTCGATACTGGTTGCTATCGACGTGGAGGCTTTGTACAGTTCCATATCACATGATAAGGGCTTGGCAAGCATACGACACATTGTGACGCAGAATAGCCATTTTGACTGGCTTTTTATTGGACGCTTTGGAATTTGTGCTCACCCATAATTTATTTTTGTTCAATGGTTCCCACTACCTCCAGGTGCAAGGCGTAGCGATGGGGACCTCTTGTACCCCATCCTATGCTAATTTGTACCTGGGGGAGTGGAAATGTACACTTACCCATTCAGAGACCTTGTCTTCATTTTTCAACTGGGTCGTTATTTGGTATCGGTATATAGACAACATTTTGGTCGTCTGGGATGGACCTGTGGAAAGCCTTGATCCCTTCCTTCAAGCCTTGAACGACAATGTGTTCAACCTGAAATTCACAATGTGTTATGACCCCTGTGAAATCACTTTCCTGGATGTAAGCATACAGAAGGGGAAGGATGGGCTCCTTACAAGTAGCCTGTACCGCAAACCAACAGCAGGGAATTCCCTGATACATGCAGAAAGCTTTCACCCTAAACCCCTCCTTCGGTCCATACCTTATAGCCAGTACCTAAGGGTACGTAGAAACTGTACAGACGATGGGATGTTCAAAAAGGAGGCAGATGCACTTAGAATGAGACTTAGAGCTTGGGGTTATTCCAATGCATGCCTTAAAAAAGCCTTCAGGAGGGCATGTATTGGAAGTAGGCATTATCTACTTTATAACCCTAAATCCTCACATAAGGTGACCAACCCTTTGCGGATTATTACCAGATATTCCAGACAGCACCATACGATCAAGAGAATTGTTAACAAATAGTGGCATATTTTGCACACAGATCCAATTTTGAGCTCTATTGTTTCTGATGCCCCGGCGTTTACCTTCACAAGAGCTAGATCTTTGAGAGATAATCTCACATCTAGCGAATTTAAAGTTGGTGGTAGAAGAGATCCATGCAAACGACCTGGAACTTTTCGATGTGGTGGGTGTAACTTCTGCCGATTTGTCAATACTGATCTCACCATTCTACCGAATGGTGAGCCTTATAAACCTAGACACTTTGAGAACTGTAACACAAGGGGGGTTGTTTATCTCCTGTTGTGTGATTGTTCAAGTTTTTATGTTGGAAAAACCATTAATGAGTTTAGGAAGCAGGCCCATAGACACATTATGTGCATGAAGAAATGTGACAGAGATCTCCATCTTGGAAGACATGTCATCAATTATCACAAGGGTATTTTTCCTAAAGTCTCCTTCCTCATCTTGGACAGAATCCATATGGGTATGAGCGGAGGAGACTTTAACAAAACCCTGCTACAACATGAACAGAAATGGATCTTTCGCTTGAGGGCGACTGTGTATCCCGGCCTCAATGATGCTATAACATATAAACCCTTCTTAGAAGGCTATACTTCTGGGGGCCCGGAATTAAAGTGACTGTTATGTTATTTTATTCCTAATCAGTCCTATTCAAGTTTCTACTTAATACTCTGGTAGTCCATTCATTAGTGGGGATTTGAGCACAGATTGATACATCTCTCCTTCAATTTTGACTATTTACCAACTGGGTCTGGAATATTATTATTCTGTATATATATATAATTTCTTCTAACTTTAAATTCTTTTTTTTTTTTTTTTCCAATTATCTTTGTATTCGGTTTCACTGTAATCAATATGTTGGGGCTGTTCTTTTTGACCAGCTAAATACTTGATCATTGGTTTGTTAGTTTTGAGTCATTGGTTCCCATGTCAGATGAGCCTTTATTTCCTTTTTTTTTTTTTGGCAGTGTTTTTGTTTATCCACAAGATGGAGCCCTTTCACTTTGTGAGCCCTTATTTAGACTCTATACTATTTTGTATTGTCAAGCTTCAGTGTCATTCCTTTAGGACGGATAGCTCTCCCTCCCCCTTTCTCTCTGTGTCCATTTTGGATGACGTCATTGCATACGTCTCTAGTGGACATTTGGTCTTGTGGCATATAAGATTTTGGTCGTGATGCAGGGGCTCTACCTCCCCCTGCTTCTTTCATCCATGCTCCGTGCCCGCCCCCCTCCTTCTCCCATGTTGTTGGTTTGGAGGCTATGCTGTGACGCCCCACAATGGAGCCGCCCACCCACTCTCTCTCTTTTTTGTTTGGCTGCAGTCTTTTGAGCTGGCTGATTGGAGACCTTATTTTGGTGCTCTGCAACAATACGGCCCCCTTTTTCTTGATTGGCTGTTCCTGATCAATCCAGGGGTATTTAATAAGGGTCCTTTTCGGCAGTGATTCAAGGGCTCACTTTGTTTGGTGCACATGGGACGACACATGTTCGATGGTTGACTCAAGGTAACTTTAGTACCTGTCATAGTAGATGCAACTTGCTATAGCCTTCAATCTGTTTCCATTTGCTGATGTAGTTTTGGACTCTTTGTCCACTTTTTATATATTTTTCAGACATATGCTCTCTCCTACTTTGGTAGGACATATATTGTGTGAGCACTGTTCCCCCCCACTCCTTGAACTGGATTCGGCTAGGAACGCTCTCCTTATCTATTGTCTCTTAGGCTGACACTATAGGCTTGGTAGGTAGGTACATATACATATGTGCTTCTCTTGTAATTCTACATATACTTTTTGTATACATATATATTTTTTGCACGGCCACTTTCAGCTGTTTTGTGTTTTTACACAGCACACTGGAACCTGGCTGTTTCAATCCAACCTTCTCCATCTGTGTGTCCCACCTGTGATTGTTTTTTTTATTTCACTGCAAGCCCAGTCAGCCTCCTCCCTCTGGAATACGGGTATGTATCCATTCTTATTTGATATGTCATTTTGGGCTTTTACATATACCCTGTCCCTTTTTTCCATCGGATGCATTCTTGTTTTATTAGGTGTTATCCACGCCTATATTTTCATTGGCTACAGACCCTCTCTATCACTATTCTGCTGGTAAGCACCTTTATTCCCTATTTACAATGTTTGTTTTTTCTTTTGTTTTTTTTGGCCATACTGACATGTGTACCAAGGTGAATTTTAGATTTGGCATATACCCTTACTTTTGAAATGATCTATAACCTGACTGTTTGTGAAGATCCTTCATACACCCTGTATAACATGGTTAGTATTTTGACACGTTAATTATGGATGACATTATTTGATATGTTTATGTATGTATACTGACATGTGTATACTGACATGTGTACCAATGTGAATTTTAGATTTGGCATCGTGAATTTTAGATCTGGCATATACCCTTACTTTTGAAATTATCTATAACCTGACTGTTTGTGAAGATCCTTCATACACCCTGTATAACATGGTTAGTATTTTGACACATTAATTATGGATGACATTATTTGATATGTTTATGTATGTACTTGATACTTATGTTATGTATCCCCTCTTTTTCCTTTGGATACGTAGAGTATCTGTTTTTAACTTCAAGACCACTTACCCCTGAGGAAGATATCTGATCAAACATATTTGAAATGCGTTAGGTCTTTGTCTGCTACCTAAACAGATTCAGTGGTTCTTTTCTTTTAAGCCCTTTTGGCTATTTCTCTACATATTTGCTTTTGTTAGTGTCACATGTCATTATTATTTTATGTGTTGTCCATGATGTGAATTACCACCCTTTTGGGTGCTTGTGTTTCTTGCTCTTTTTTTAAAAAGTGTACAAATAAATATCTACATTTTATATATATCACCTTGTTCTTAGTGAGTCGGTCTCCTCATATAAAGTCACAAGGGGGTTTTTTCTTGTGCTTCCACTTATGTTGTACGGGATGGCGGCAGTACCACTCTAATTATTTGGGGCTATCACTGACAGCAATCCATATAGTCTAAATGGCTATAGTGGATCAGGAAAAAGTGGTGCTCCAAAAATCTTTGCCATGCCACTGTTCAGGCCCAAGTGGCCTGAACAATGACATTGGAAAAGTCATGTCAGATAGCAGAGGGTCAGTCAGTCTATATACCGACTTGCATGGTGTTTTTTGGTGCAGTGCACGATTATGCAGCTTTGTGAAAAAGTATAGCGTTCAATAATTATCATTAAAAATGCTATTTCGTTTTCAAATGGTCTTTATCCTTGTAAATTGGAGTGATGATGGCTGTGGTGTGATGTCTAGTTTGCTTTTTACCATATCTTAATATGGGCTTCCCCTTTCTAGTCCATTTTAGGCAGATAGGAGGTTTGTTAGTATCAATATACACAAGTTGTCACCGCACCAGTACACTACCGGTGCCATATGATGTAGCTATAGTAACCCTGGGCGATAGGGGGCGGTTACTTCCGTTCTTCACTCCAGTGTATAATTGCGGGTGTGTCACAAGGCTTCCGGATCCGCTGAAGAAGTTCAGTTGAGGGGAACGTAACATGTACAGACCGGAAGGAAGCTAATGTGATGTCACCCATGGCTGCCATTGCTCTGATCAGTCAGACTGTGTACACATTGGCTGTGTCATCCACTGTCTGCTCGCATACCAAGCTGTCACATACCTGGTGGTGAAGTCTGACTTATGCAGTGGGCAACCTCTATTATGACCCTGATTAGGGAACCCCTGGTAGAGTAAACAGGAGGCTCAGGAGTGCAGGGAGGCACGAGGGTCAGACTGGGTCACTGGTGGTGATGTGCAGGTCCTTGATGAGCTTGTGCAAACAGAGGCGTAGTGGTGCAGGCCGGGTCGGTAGTAGGTTGGTGGTGTGGTACAGAAGGGGTAGGCAGGAGAATAGTCGGGCACTGCAGAGTTCGTTAACAGGCGGGCGGGTGGCAAGGTACAAGGGAGCAGACAGAAGAGTGGTCGTGGAAGCCGAGGTCAGTGCAGGCGGAGGTCAAAAGCAGGGTCAAGACAAGATGGGTCACAGGAACAGATAATCAGATAATAGGTCACTCAGGAACACACAAACGCTGTAGAACAGACAGCACTGGTTGCAGGGTGCTGTCTGCTTAAATGGGCCGTTTGGGCACTAATGCCGGTGCATACGCGTGTGCACAGGCACGTGCAAGCGCTACGCTCGCCCACGCACAGGCTTCCAGACCCACCCAGAGCAGTGGTTGTTTCTTAACATTGCCCCCCCCAAGGGGCAGCCTCTGGATGCCCAAACGGGCCCTCAGTTCTGGGTGCCTCCTCCAAAATGCTTCAATAAGTTCTTTGGCGTGGATATTGTCCTCGGGTTCCCACGGGTTTTCCTCGGGGCCGTACCCCTTCCATTTGACTAGGAATTGGGTTGAGCCTCCCCTCTCCCTGCAAGCAAGAATAGCTCAAACTCCTCCTCTCCGTCCACAAGGACTGGCCCTGGTGGAGCCGTCCTCCGTCCCGGAAAGGGATCCTGGGTCACCGGTTTCAGTAGTGTGATATGGAACACCAGATGAACACGCATGGATGGAGGAAGGGTCAGCTCATACGCCATCTTATTGATTCTCCTTTTCACCGGAAAAGGTCAGATGAACCTTGGTCCCAGTGTATTGGAGGGGCAAGAGAGCTTCAGGTTTTTGGTTGCCAGCCAAACTCGGTCGCCTAGTTGTAGATCCAATTCCCCTCGTCTCCTTTTGTCAAAGGCCTTTTTGTTGTACTCCTGAGTCCGGGATAGTGTCTCCTGTAGAAGTCTGTTATTCTTCTCCAAGAATTCTGTGATGTTTTGTGCCACAGGTACCATACTTTCCAGAATCACACTGGGTAGGAACGTAGCATGGTAGCCGAGATTCGCCCAAAACTGAGATTGTTTAGTGGCTGAATGCACCGTGTTGTTGTAGGCGAATTCAGCTACCAGCAGCAGTTAAACCCAATCATCCTGAGAGAAAGAGGAGTAAAAGCGGAGGTACTGTTCCAAGGTTTGGTTAGTCCTCTCCGTCTGGCCGTTAGTCTGCGTGTGGTAGGCAGACGAGAATGCCAGTTCAATCCCTAAGGCCCAGCATAAAGCCTTCCAGACTCGAGACGTGAATTGTACTCCACGATCGGAAACTATATTGGCAGGGATTCCATGGAGACGGACAAAGGTCTCTGCTGTTTCCATTGCAGACAGAGTGCCTTTCATAGGTATGAAATGCGCCATTTTGATGAGGTGGTCCATGACCACAAAGATGGAGTTGAATCCGGCAGAAGGGGGTAACTCGACTATAAAGTTCATGGATATGTAGGACCATGGGCGCTCAGGAATAGGAAGTGGGTTTAATAGACCCCAGGCCTTGGTTCTACTAGTCTTATTTCGGGCACAGACTGGACAGGCGCTGACGTATCTCTTACAGTCTTCGTCAGCTAAGGGCCACCAAAAGGAGCGTGACAATAGTTCCAGCGTTTTGCGATACCCCAAATGCCCGGCCAATTTGTGGTCATGACAGAGTTCTAAGATGGTCAGGCGCAGTTCCTCAGGGATGAAGATCCTGTCATGGTACCACCACAGCCAATCTTTCATTTCAGTCGGAGGTCGGGTGGCGTGGTGGAGCTGGTTAGAGATCGCCTGACCCGAGACAAGAGGTCCTCCTGAGATAACAAGAAGCTCCAGGAAGGGAGGATGGTGACCGGTGGGCCAGACTTCCAGATTGACAGAACATCCTGGACAGAGCATCCGGCTTGATATTCTTTGGCCCAGGCCTGTAGATGATGTGCAGTTGGAATCTAGAGAAGAAGAGTGCCCATCGTGCCTGAAGGAATTTCAGTCTTTTTGAAAGAACTGCTCCCACCGTGGTCTCTGAGGCATCCACCCCTAGGATGTAAGGCAGGACTGGATCCGGGTGCTTCAGGACAGGAGCGGAGATGAATAACTTTTTGAGTGTCAGAAAAGCCATTTGAGCCTTGACCACTGGAAGCGGGAGTTCTGTTTCCTAAGCTGAGTGATGGGTGCGATCACAGCGGAGAACCCCTTAATAAACTTCCTATAGAAGTTAGCGAAGCCTACGAAACGTTGGACCCCTTTTTTGTCTACTGGTGCGGGCCAATCCAGGATGGCAGAGACTGTTTGCGGATCCAGAGTGACTCCTGTAACGGAAATGTTGAGGCCTAAAAAGGGGATACTGGAGCTTTTAAACACACACTTTTGGGCTTTTGCGTAAAGTCTGTGTTGTCTTAAACGTTCTAAGACGCACTTGACGTGCCTGCGGTGCTCCTCCAGGGTTGACCAGAAAATGAGATGCGAATGAGGTTATATGCCCCACGGAGATCCAGCTTGGTGAAGATGGTAGCGAGCGGCTAGTTTGGTCAATGGTGGAGGTCTGCACAGAATCACTGCATGTTTACCGATTCTCCATATTGGCACTGGTGGTGGTGTTCATCTTCTACAGATTTTATGGACTTTTTCTTCTTTTTTTTATTTATAGTTTTATCCATGTGATATGTATTAATATCAATAGCGCTGCACCCTGACTATCAATTTTACTGTAAAGGCTTTGTATTTTGTACCTTGGTGTTCAGCTGCTTTTGCTAGAGGTTTTTTTAAAGTTTGCGCTGATTGATTACCTATTTTATTGTGAAGAAGTAGGAATTGGTTAACAATCCAGGGTAAACCTATATAAAATGCTGCTCAGGTAATGGCTATGTTGGAAGCTATTACCTTACCAACTGTTAGTGCTATAGTAAAGGTAAAGGCCCTTACTAAAGGGGGTGATCCTATCACCATAGGAAACCAGAGAGCAGACAGGGCTGCAAAAAAGGCTGCTCTGTTTCCTCTAGATGAGGGGAAAAATGAAAGGGTGTGTTTTCTAAAAGGCACACCCAATGAGGAACCATTGGGAAAACTGCAGGATGCAGCATCTCAAAAAGAAATAAGTAAATGGAAAAAAGCCTGGGGCGGACAAAATGAAAGGTATTTGGCATCATGAGGATGGGAGACCTTGTGCCCCTCATTCTATGTTCTAAGGGGCATCTCCCCTCTCATGTTACCAAAAGGAGGGATGGTTGATATCATTTTGAAAATGTGGTTATTGAGACAATGGCAAAACAATTTTGTCAGGCATTCGATCGCGTGGACTGGGACTTTCTCAGAGCGGTCCTGGAAAGGCTGGGGCTGGGCCCGCACATGATGAGATGGATAATGGGGCTCTACACATCTCCGACTGCACAGGTAAAGGTCAATGGAGGGCTATCATTGGAGTTCCCTATCCGGAACGGCACGAGGCAGGGCTGCCCTCTGTCCCCCCTGCTGTTCGCCCTGGCCTTGGAACCGCTACTCAGGAGAATACGGGTGAACCCGAGTATCAGGGGGGTCAGAGTAGGAAGCACAGGGGGGCGTGGCCTGGACAGCAATGGAGTAGGACGCACGAGGAGAGAGCTCCGCAGCACACTACTCCTTCTACACAAATCCTGATTATTTAGACCAGCCTGATCGACACTAATTCACTGCTTGTCACTCGGGAAAGCACCGCAGCATGTCCCCGACGAAAAAAGCGCCGGAAGCCGCTACCCAGCTTGCGAAATTCCGCCGACAAGACAGGGAGGCACAGGCCGCAGATGGCGCCGGGGCCTCACCTTCGGCGGAACGGCCGACCGCGGACACGGATAAAATCCTTGAGGCGGTGTCCCTGTGCCAGACTACCCTTACTAACAAGATGGATGAAATGAAAGTGGAAATCTCTCTTATCAGGCAAGATGCCTCCAAATTGAGAGACAGAGTGAAGGAAGCAGAGGATCGTGTAGGCGCGGCTGAGGACGCCATTTATCCCCTCCGCCATGCCACAGATGAGCTGCGCAGAGAGGTACAACAGATTGCTCTCAAACAAGATGACATGGAAAACCGCCTCAGACGGTGCAACGTTCGTTTTATCGGATTCCCTGAGAAGGCGGAGGGCACCGACACAGCGACCTTTTTGGAGACACTACTTGCTAAAACATATGGTAGAGAGGCCTTCTCCATCATGTTCGCGGTGGAGCGAGCCCATCGTATCCCTGTATCCCGCCACAGGTGGGGGCCCTGCCGAGGACACTGATTGCTAAACTCCTAAATTTTCGGGACCGTGACAAAATCCTCCACTTATCAAGGGAGCAGGGAAACGTCTCCTTCAATGGTACCCACATTGCGGTGTTCCCTGACTTTTCTGGAGAGGTACAGAGGCAACGCTCAAAATTTCAAGAAATTAAACGGCGCCTCAGAACCAAGCATATCAAATATGCCATGCTTTTCCCTGCCCGTATAGGGGTGGAAGATGAGGGCCGCGTGCAATTCTTTGATGCCCCGGAGGCGGCGACCTCATGGCTTGATGGCCGACCATGATGACACAGAACTCAGCATTATTATTACTGTAAGTACATCTCTGACACAAACTGCGTGGACATCTCCTCCACAATCGGCAAGTATTTGACAAATGTGTTACTACCTACCTGTTATAACTATGCGGCATAAAGGACCCCTATGCCAGTGACGGTTCCTGTTTTGGATGGGGGGGGAGTTAGACACCCCCACCTGCCCCACTACGGTTTTGATCAGTCTAATTTATCCTATATTGTTTCATATCATTTTACTTCCATCAGCGGACCTCAGGAGACTATTGGCTCCCCTATACTAACTTCTGTGCCATACCACCATTGCCTTTTGACCAGTGGACTGGTCGCCCCCCTAGACTTAAGTTGTGGGATTTGGAGCGGCGAGGCCGAAATGCTACCATTCCTTGATGTATTGTGCTCCCCCCTTGTGGATGCTACATGGGAGAAGCTGACCCATTGTCGGCGGCTGCTGCTCCAGCCCTTGTTTGGGAATTCTATGCTCACACCATGTTGGGGAGGTGCTGAGCTGGGTTTGTTAAATTGTGCTCCTGTTGAGCACTGGTTATGTTTCTGGACTAAATATTACCATGGTACAAAGTGCTTTTCTAGGATTGCTCATGTAAATCAGTATGTTCTTCACCGATGCGAGTATGTTTGGGGCCTTAAAAATGCTTCTTTAAAATGTATCCGTTCTGATCCGATACACTGTGAGACACCTCTTATCTTTAAGTCTCTAACATGGCTACTCTGAAATTCATGACCTGGAACGTTAGAGGTCTTCGCAACAAAATTAAGCGTACGGCAGTACTCAAGTACATTAAATCACAGGGGGCGCATGTTGTGGCATTGGTTGAGACCCATGCTACAGGTCACCTGCCGGCGGCTTTCCGCCACCCCTGGGTGGGGTGGGCATACCACTCGACACATACCTCAATGTCGAGGGGGGTCTCTCTCCTAGTGGCCAAATCTGTCCCGTTTGGAGTAATTTCTGTGAAATCGGATCAGGACGGAAGATACATATTTATCTATGCTACCATTCAGGGGACCCCACTGCTTATTCTGGTGTGCTACGTCCCCCCCCCATACAGCTCGGAGATTGTCAACGAGGGCTTGGCCTTTATGACTCAGTACCCGTCGGTCCCGGCTGTGTGGATGGGAGACTTCAACATGACCATGACCCCTGTTCTTGACCGAATGTGCAGGGATGGGGGAGAGCCCCCCCCACAGGGACACACTAGACTGCACAGAAACCTAACTGACTTCTCTTTAATAGACGCATGGAGACATCTCCACCCTACTGAAACGGCCTACTCCTGTTACTCAGCCAGTCATAACACTATGTCACGTATTGATTTTACACTTGTT
>BLSH010256433.1:97400-110846 GCA_018402905.1 Glandirana rugosa
TTATTTAATTTTAGTTTATTTTTTTACCCTTCCCCCCACCTACACCTCATCCTCGGATCTCCAACTGATCCGCGGCCTAGTCAACCTCTAGGCTCCTACTCCACATCCACCCCCCTTCCCATTTTTTTATTTGATTTTAATTTATTTTCCCTATCCCCATTTATTTGTAGGGCACTAGCCCTACAAAGAAGATGATTTTAGAACAGTTATATGGCTTCTACCGTTAATTAATACTTTTCAGACACAGTTTGAAGATGATCCACATTCACCTCCATTTTTGCTTTTTTATGTTTTTATTTTTTTAAAAATATTTAAAGTTATTTCCCTGTCCCCTTTTTTTGTAGGGCACTTGCCCTACCCTTACCCCCATTTTAC
The DNA here is from genome assembly GCA_018402905.1 of Glandirana rugosa. Lineage (NCBI taxonomy): Eukaryota > Metazoa > Chordata > Amphibia > Anura > Ranidae > Glandirana > Glandirana rugosa. Next base: position 97,776 of record BLSH010256433.1, read on the forward strand.
TTCCTTTTGCAGCCCTCTAGGGCTTTCCCGGACTTTGTTACAGCCATTTTTGTGCCTAAAAGTTCGGGTCCCCATTGATTTCAATGGGGTTCGGTGTCCGTGCGATCGTTCGGGTTCCGTCCGGACCCGGACCCGGACTTTGTCCTGAAGTTTGGCCGGACCAGCAGAACCCGAACTTTCAGAGGTTCGCTCAACTCTAATTACTTTATCATTTTATATTCTTTTTTAGAAAATCAATGTTTTTTTTTTCTAATTTGTTTCAAATTTATTTCCGAATTCGATTCAAATTGTTTTAGAATCAAATTGTTTTCGAATTTGATTCAAATCAAATTTCGGCCGAATTTCTTTGATTCATATGTTATTTCAGATTTGTTTAATATTGTTACTATTGTAATTTGGTAATTCGGATACATCCGAATTCCGAATATTGGAAAATTTGTCAGAATTTTGATTCGGAACGAAACAAACTGCACATGTCTAAAGCAGAGGAATTAATAGGAATAAGTAGGCAGATGGTTGCTAACCATATGGGTCTAGACATTCTATTTGCATCTCAAGGAGGATTATGTACAGTGGAAAGGAATGTTGTACCTATATGGTCGACAATGAACTATGACATAAATGCCTACCTGTCAGTAGCATAGGAATAACAAGGAGATGTATATGATATCCTTAACCATAACTCAGATTTATCTTAATAGGGTGGAGGGGTGTTGTCATGGACATTTTGGTTGAACCCATCTAACTGGTTCAAGGGAATGATGAAATCTTTAAACCATTCTGATAGAATTAATTGTGTTAGGAGTAATGATATGCTTGTTCCTGTGCTAGAAACTTAACTGGTGTATTTGAAAAAGCCTTTACAAAAGGTTTAAATCTAAGAAACTCAGATGTGTTTGTCACTTTATTTCAAAGGAACAATGGAAAGTAGGAGAGAAGGAAATGAGATGCCTAATCTGTCACCAATCTATGAGGTTTCCTCTGAAACAATTATTAATGCATTCCGAATGTGAGATGCTTACTCGTAAGGCCCCTTTCACACAGGCGGATCGTTCGGGTCCGCCTGTCAGTCTTTCAGGCGGACCCGAACAGACGATCCATTGTTCTCTATGGAGCGACGGATGTCAGCGGTGACATGTCCGCTGACACCCGATCCGCTCCGATCCGGCAAAAACAGATGGATGGAAACCCTATTTTCCATCCACCTGGCGGATCGGATCGGTTGTACACGGACAGGCGGTCCGTGTTCATCCGATTCTTCATAGAGGAGAATGGAGCTCTGACAGGACAGTCTCTGCACGGAGTGCAGAGTCTGTCCTGTCATCTGCTGGCTCAGCGGGGATAAACGGATGGATCCCTGCTGAGCAGCGGAGCCCGTCAAAACGGGCTCCGCTGGTGTGGGAGGACCCTAACACCTGCGTCATCCACAACTCCTGATGAAAAAACAAGCCTGACTCTGATAACTCTGTGGAAGATGTAAAGTCTGTGCTGTCACTGAAGTATAAGTCCTCCACCACTGCTGTCTGAAGTAAATTAGATTGGGCCTGCATTGACTAATCTATCATCCACCAGTAGCAGACTGACACAGTACCCAGTCTACCCTAAATGTGCAGAAGAGCTCCAGGACTGGCTCAAAGCCCACAAAGAGTTAAAAAGAACATTATAATTGTTGGACATGTATATGTGTAGGGCACATTCTAGAGCCACATGGTTGAAAAATGGAAAATTGGGGTTCCCAGAATAATGGTTTAAAATCTGGTGGATGGGGTATAGAGGGAGGGACATTTTAGTTCATAAAAATAATGCAGGGAAATATGCAATGGATAAGAGAACACTTCCCAGACATGCACATAGATTTTCCACATTAGCCTTTATGAAGAAGTGACAGCATCAGACATGCAAATGAGTTAACTGGGAGTGATACAGGACTATGTGAGATTAATGGGTTGCATAAACCTACACGGGGCCCATGCTTATTTAGAGCAGACCAAATGCACCTGGGTGACACAGGGGGTGACATTTTCTAGACAGGATTACAAGGGATAGTTACTGTACGTAATTCAGGGGTGACATGTGGGCCAAAGGCAAATTATGATAAAAACCTATTCTTGATTAGCTAGAGTATGAAAGCATTGTGATTGAGGAAGTATGAAAGCAATAATAAAGATGAATGTTTGCTGGTGTGAATGTATAGGGCCAATGTCCCTTCGTTGTGTCCTTGCCCCGGTTGGAGGCGCTCCTCCGACATATAGGTGGGCTTAGCCTACCTATATGTCCCGGTAAAGGACAGGGATGGGATGTTGTCCACCTACAGTATAAGCAAGGTAGTAAGGACACCTTTTGTAACAGCTATTGAAGAGGGGCCAAGCGGCAAAAGGATGCAGAAGGTGAAGAGCCATGCCTGTGAGGTAGAAGTGCAGGTGAATGGAGGTAAGAAACGTATTACAGGGCACGCAACCTCTGAAAGTCATGCTGCTGGGCTCTTCGATCTATGTATGAAGAATAAAGGAGATGGGTCTAGTGATTGGCAGGTGGTCAGAAAGAGGTTGAAAGATTTAGAGAGTTTTATCACTCTCTACAGCCTCTCTGATGGTCATGTGTGAGCCTGCTGGATTACATTTCCTTTTTGCTGTATTGTAATCAATGAAATCGAATATGATCAATATAAATAAGGAATAAGCCTTCCAATGCATACTTGTGTGTAAGGAATGAGATGTATGATTAGTAATGGTCAAAAGGAGGGAGTAATGTATTGGGATAAATGTGATCCTTACTAACTCATCCACTTTTTATTCTGAAACAGTAACAATATTGATGAATCATATTAATGTAGGAGGGTAAGAGTCCTTTAAAGTAAATAATTCAGTATATTAGTAGTGGCTAATATTAGTATTTTTTTTCATTTTTATGTAAGTTTTTACACCGCTTTTTAATCAATTGTACCAAGAATTTTATGCTATGGCGAGACCTCTGTTCTTTTGCATGGGTGGATGAGTGGCCCTTATACTGTGATCCCTGGTCGGCTTGAAGACTTGAGTAACGGTGAACAAGCACCAAAATATTATTGCGGATTGTGGTCCATGCTGGTTATTACCGGTTTCCGGTAAGTGTTCAATCTGTCTGGTAGTGGATGACGTCCGATTCACTCGCCTGCGGCTTTTGGTCACTTGTGAAAGTCAATGCTTATATTGCCAAGATCATTATTTGGGACTTCTCACCAACTCCATCTTCCTTTATGCTATTATTTCTGGTTGTCTCAGCTTGGGACTATTATTGGATATTTCTTTGTATTATTATCATATAGTAGGTTTGGTTTACCTTGATGCGATTAACTACATTTTGCCCATTGGCATATTTTAGTTTACACTGAGTCAACCAACCTAAAACAGTACTATTTCGCTGAGTTCATAACTCTCCTATGTCTTTGAACCTGAATAAGTGCTGCACTAATAATTTCCATCCAGTTACACCATATGTCACCGTGTTGTGCCGGCAGCTGCTCAATCTAACTTTTACCTTTTTAGTGAGCACGGTATTTTTTAAGTTTTATTGAGGTATAACTTGAAATTACGTCTCATTTAGCAAGTAAGCATAAATTACTCCATCAGGGATATTTTGGTCAAACAGTTATAGGCTTTACAGAACTAAGTAACCACAGTTGAATATATCTGAATATCTAATTTGGCGTTCACGTTTAAAGGATTGTTGCACATAAGTTGTGATATAACAGTCTCAGTATTGTCGGGTGTATTATAAGGGTTGTGTTATAGGTGTCGTCTGGCTTCGTTTTCGGGAGATGTAGTCATAGGGAAGGGTGGAGTAGCAGAACTGGTATAGGTGGGATCAGTTGTATAGGGGTGTGTGTAAGGGGAGGGGGGTAGGTGAGCTTGAGAAAGGAGAGGAAAAAGGAGGTAGAGAGGTAAGAAAGGGAGTGGGGGGGAAAAAGAAGATGGGGGTGGGGGGGGGTGTGGCCCCCAGCATCCGGGCCCAGCCACCAGATCAGTCGGGGATGGGAGTCTGTGCAGGTTTTGTGTAGATTGCCAATTTCCTATCTCCCCATTCTCTCTTTCCTCAGTTGAAAGGGAGGATTGGGATCAGAAATAAGTGGCCCACCCTCTTTCTGCCCCTGTATGGGGGAGGGGGGCTCGTCTCTCTCTTCCGGGTGTTTGAGGTGTTTGCAAGACGTGCGTTGGAGGGGTTTACAGTACGTGGACTGTTCCCGAGGGAGGTATTAGGGGGAATCTGTGAGAGTCTTAAATTGATCTGTGGTGCAGAAGTGGTTCCAGCAAGCCCATGTGTGTGAAAATCTGTTCGGACAATCTCGCGCAATCGCGATTAGCTCTTCCATCTCTGCAGTTTTCCTCACTCGTGTGAGCCATTCCTTAATAGTGGGGGGGTGGTTTGATCCCCAATGGAGAGGAATACACATTTTGGCTGAATTTATTAATGGTGGGATCAGAGTTTTGCGATAGTGATGTGTGGGGATGTCTGAGTGGTGAAGGAATTGTGCTTGGGTGTTGTCCAATGCGTACGTAGAGATATCTGTTATAAGGTCTCTGACCTGGTTCCAAAATGGTTGGATTAGGGGGCATGACCACCATATGTGTGTCAAGCTACCTGTCTCATCGGAACACCTCCAGCACTTGTTTGACAAAGCTGGGTTAATTTTATGAAGCAATACTGGAGTTCTGTACCAGCGAGACAGCACCTTGTAACTATTTTCCTGTGTTGAGACGTTTAAAGAGGATCTGTGCATAAGTGTGGATATGCGTTCCCATTGGTCTTCTGTTAGGGTAATATGTAGTTCTTTTTCCCAGTTGGTGCACATTGTGGTGGATTTCATAGGGCAGTTAGAGGAGAGAGTGTTGTAGATGGTGGAAATCAAGTGTTGTTGAGGGGAAGTTTGTGTACATAGGTACTCGAACGGTGTCAGGGGGTGAGAGGCAGCTGGGTCACGGTTGATGGTTGTTAAAAAATGTTGCATTTGGAAGTATGTCCAAAGGGGGCATGTTAGTGAGGTGTGTTTTGTAGGCAGAGAGGTTCTTTCTAGGAGCTTGTTGTTCTGGTAGAATTGATGGGCAAATATTTCATTATGTGCCCAGATATCCCCTAAAAAACTAGCTGACATGCCTGGAGGAAAGGCCGGGTTAAGCTTTAAAGAAGTAAGTGGTCCTGGATTGGACGATATCTGAAGTGTTTTACACGCGTTTCTAAAGCAGTGTAGCATTGCACTGATGAGTGGGTGGAACTTTAGAGATAAGGGGATATCTGAGGTCATTATCCAGGGTGAGAATTGTGTTGATAAGGGAGAGAAAGAGTTTTCTAGGGAAACCCAATCTTTGTGTGGTCCGTGGATTGACCAGTCTACTACTCTGGTTAAGTGGCAAGCCCAATAGTATTTTTGGAGATCTGGGAGGCCTATACCTCCTTTTGTTTTGGGTTTTGTCAGTTGTTTAAGGGGGAGTCTGGCTCTTCTCTGTCCTCATAGGAAGCTGGCACATAATCTATTGTATGTCTGAAAGAATGTGGGTGGGATTTTAATGGGGATAGTTTGAAAAATGTAAAGTAAACGGGGAGGAAGATTCATCTTAATAATTGCAGCTCTCCCGAACCATGTAAATTGGGCTTTGTTCCATTTATCTAGGTCGTTAGCAATTGTTTTAAGACTGGGTAGATAGTTTTTGGGGAAGATGTCAGTGATATTTGGTGTTAGGTTGATCCGTAAGTATTTAATTTGCTCTCGAGCCCAATGGAAGGGGAAGTTTTGTTCGCATTGGAAGTTGGAAATGTAGCAAAAGTGATCTAGCTCCCTCAGGAGGTTAGGAAGCGATGTGTGCGGTTCTCACAGGAAGAGCAAGATATCGTCCGCGAAAGCTGCGATTTTGTAGGTGCGGTCACCTATGGGGATTCCTTGTATATCGTTGTTGGCTTGGAGGCACTTCAGGAAAGGTTCGAGTGTTAAAACGAAGAGAATTGGGGAAAGAGGGCATCCCTGCCTCTTCCCATTCGTTATGGAGAAGGCGTTTGACAGGTGTCCATTAACCCTGACCCTGGCAGATGGGGTTGTGTAAAGGGACATGATTGCGTTGAACATCCAGTCCCGGAGTCCAAGTTTGCGCAAGACTGCTCCTAAATAGTCCCAGGACAGCCTGTCAAACGCCTTCTCCGCATCCAATGAAAGAAAGAACCCTTTTTGGTTGTGTGACTTGAGCCAATGTTGAATGTTTAGGGCTTTAATTGTATTGTCCCTGGCTTCTCTTCCAGGAATAAAGCCTACTTGATGTTTTCCGATTAGGGAGGGTAAAAGGGGCAATAGTCGGTTGGCTAAAATTTTGGCATATAATTTAATATCTACATTGAGGAGGGATATAGGTCTATAGCTAACTACTGAAGTGGTATCTTTCCCTTCCTTTGGGATCACCGTTATATGGGCTTCTAATAGTCTGTGTATTGGGGCTGTGGAGGAAGGGATGGAGTTGAAAGTCCTAAGAAAGTGGGGTTGCAGTGTTTCTGCGAATGTTTTGAAATAAGCGGACGTGAAACCATCTGGACCAGGATTTTTACCATTTTTAAGTTGTTTGATAGCGGTTTTAAATTCTTCTGTTGAGATGGGGTTTTCTAGTTTTTGACAGTCTTCCGTGTTGATATGATTAGGGCAATGTGTCTCAAGGAAGTTAGTAATTATAGCTGTTCGGGTCTGTGTGTTCCTATTCCCTATAGTAGCTTTGGGAAGGTTGTATAAGTTAGAGTAATATTTTTGAAATTGTGTTGCTATATCGATTGAGCTGGATAGGACTTTCCCTTGAGCATCATTAATCGTGTGTATGTTTGTGCTAGCTTTTTTAGAGTGAAGCGCCCTGGCTAGGTATCTTCCACATTTATTACCGAACTCGTAGAAGAGTTTCTGTTGAAGGACGAATTGCCGTCTTGTTTTACGGAGCAATTCATCTTTTAGTAGTTGCCTTTGAGCTGTGAGTTCTGGGAGTATTTGTGTGGCTTGGGATTTTTTATGTTTCCGCTCAAGTGTTTTAATTTTTTCCAGCAGGTCCAAGATAATCTTTTGGTGGGCTTTTTGTTTAGATGCTTTTAGTGCTATAAGATTGCCTCTAACTACACATTTATGGGCTTCCCATTGTGTGAGTGGGGAGATATCTGGTGTGCTGTTTCTGTTGAAGTAGTCTTGGATGGTTTCCTGGATTTCTTGGGTGTCTTTTTCTGAGGTCAGTAAAGAGGAGTCAAGACGCCAGATTTTGGTGAATGAGGTAGTGTCTGGGAATGTTAGAGTCATTGTGATGGGGTGGTGATCCGATAGGATCATTGGTTCAATTGTTGTTGCCGTTAGAAATGGTAAGTCTTTTTGGGAGAGGAATAGATAATCTATCCTCGAGTATTTATCATGGGGTGGGGAGTAAAAGGTGAAATCCTTTTTGGTGGGGTGAAGTGTGCGCCAATCATCACGTAGGAAAAGTCCTTGTATTTGCAGTTTTATTTGTTTAAGGGCTCTGAAAGGTAGGGATGTTGTGCCATTTGAGGTGTCGAGTAGTGGGGATAGTGCTGCGTTAAAGTCACCGCCCAAGATAGTGAGACCAGATTGGAATTCAGCTAGGCACTGTGCGATGGACCTGAAGAAGGTCACTTGGGCAGAGTTAGGGCTATATATATTGGCTAGTGTCACCGGGCGGCCTTGTATGAGGCCTTTTAGGAAGATGTATCTACCATCTTCGTCTATGAATGAATCTATGAGAGTCCATTCAAGGTTTTTGGAAAGGAGAATAGATACTCCCTTTGTTTTCGCAAGTGGATTGGTTGCGTGGTAGAATGTAGGGAAATATCGGTTCGTTATTTTAGGAATCTTTTGTGAGATAAAGTGCGTTTCCTGTAGGAAGATAATGTTGGGCTTAAGTTTGTGCATCAAGCTAACGATCTGGCTGCGCTTTTCAGGAATGTTGAGTGCCTTGACATTGAGGGAGATCATTTTTAGGGTTGAGTGTTTAGTTTGAGGTTGTGCATTGGGCATCGTATCGTATTTTACCTTCACAGGATTAAGATTGCTAATGGGGGTGTATCGTATAGAGAGTGGGTAGCTTGGGTACGTGAGAGAGTTGGTATGCGATTTAGGCAAATGTTAAAACTGGAGAGCTGGGCTGGCGGCTAGACCCGAGCGGTGGGGGCGTAGGTGAGGTAAGAGAAAGAGAAAGGGGAAGAAAAAAAAGGGGAGGGGGAGAGGGGGTGGGACGAGCAGAGAGGAGTAGGGGGGGATGAGGGGGTTCCGGAGGGGAGTCTATGTATAGGCTCCCTGTGGTGAAAGAAAATTCCGGTTCAGGTTGACAGGGACATGTGTTTCCCTGTCTTGTAGGAGGGTGGTGGGCGGTAAGAAGGAGATACGGTGTCAGGGATGGGGGTGTTGAGTCCTGAGTCACCGGGGGGCATTAGGTGGTTGTCTGTAAGCGTAGTCAAGCCGTTAGAGGCAAAAGGTTTTCTAGCTTTTCCAGGTTTTTTATTTTAAGGTCTGGTGAGTCATGTAACAGTGAGATTGTGTGCTTTATAGAAATATGGGGGCCATATAGTGGAAGTCAGCCACTGGGAGGGGCTAGGGGTGGGGCATATAGTCATGTTTGGATAAAAATTCCGTTGGTCGACATAACTTTGCTTAGTGGTCTAGTGCCTACGCACTACGTCATATCTTGGCTAAGTATTGCAGAGGTCTGGCTGTTTTGGGGTTAGTCTGTGGGCTCTTTTTGTTGTGTCATCTGTGATTAACATAATATATATTAAACAGGCTGTCTTCATGTATTCCCATTCGTATCAAAGACAGCGGGCCCCTGTGGGGCGACACTGCGTGACCAGGTTGCGTATAAGTAATGGTGCGGTTATTAGTAAGATTACGTGTTTGTGCTTAGATACCATCTGCATCGTTGCAAGGGATGCTGGCTCCAGTTTTGGAGTCTGATATTCTAATGTTTGGCTCAGAGTAAGGGAAGGAAGAGTCGCACAGCGTCGCCCCATGAGGAGCGTCTGCATTGAGTTGATAACAGCAAAATAGATATATGCATTAAGGGCTAGGCCCACTCTAACATTGTCAACCTAAAACCACTGTAAACAGAAACACGAGCAAAAAAAAAAAAAGAAAAAGATAACTGTATATGCATGAATAACCAAGGGAAGATAAGGTGAGGGCAAAATATGTTATATGTAAAGAGACATATATCGATAGGGGAACACAAGGCAGTCTGAGGTCCGCAGGTTAGGGACAAGATTAGGGATAGTAAAGCGGAGGAGGCATCTGGGCTGAGGCAGGCTGTACTAAGTACATCTGGTTGTTGGAAGAGTTCTGCCTCCCGCTTGTCAGTCTTATGAAGAGGCAATAAGCTGAGTATGTGGACCAGGAACCTCTAGAGCAAGGAAGGTGTAGTAGGGGTGTGAGTGCGTTACCTGTGAATTGCGGGGTAAAGGAGAAGGGGTACCTTGACAAAGATAGTGCAGTAAAGGCTTCATGCCCAGACAGGATGCAGGATAGCGTTCATGTAGGTATTGCATCTTGGGACTATGGTTCCAACGATGCTCGTGAAGATCTGCATAAAGGAAGCAAAAGAGAGGGAAGCGAGAAAAACACAAAGGGGGGGGGTTGAAAGGGAAAGGTGATGTGAAAGAGAGGAGGGAAAGGAGGAGATGGGTAGAGCTTGAGTCTTGTAACTTGTCCTTGTCCCGTAGATCTGCAGTTTCATGCGGACTTGATAGGTGTCTTAGAGGGTGGATGTTGGGGTTGGGATTGATTGGGTAATTCCAGGGTACTGAGGTGGCAAGGAAGATGTGGTGGATATGGAATCTGCCCCTATGATCAGTCTTGTCTGGGTCTTCTGTGGACTGGTGAGGAGGTAGGACTGTTGATTGCAATGCGTCCGGCAGCCAATGAGCTGGTATTTCTTGGGGATGCGGATCTCCGGCGCCTGATATGGAAGTCATCGCGAACTGGGATGGCGTCTGTGGAGGTCGTTCTCCTCCAGGTAGCCAGGGTGGGTGCAGTTGTACCAGTCTGGAAGATCGAGGTGGGGAAGATTGAATGCTTCGCAGAATGAGGGCAAGTCTTCCCTGAAGCGTAAACTTGCTGAGTGATTCTGGAAGGAAGCTGACAGGCAAAAAGGAAACTTCCAGCGGTATTGAATACCCTTTTCGCGTAGGAGATCTAGAAGCGGGCGTAGTATTCTCCTGTTTTGGAGCGTAATAGGGAACAGGTCTTGAAAGAACTTTATTTCAGTACCGCGGTATAGCAGAGATTGGCGGTCTCTCTCTCTGAGGAGGATTTCTTCTTTAATTTTAAAGTTAATGAGACAGCAGATCACATTTCTGGCGTGATTGGCGTATAAGGTGGTCTGCCAAGCAGGTCGTTGAATATGGCGGTAGTGGCGTGTGTGATTTGGGTGTGTTCGATCGTCTCGGGTATACCTCTAATCCGTACGTTGTGTCGGCGTCCGCGGTTCTCCAAATCCTCCAGATGTCTTTGCATATCTCTTAGCTGGGTTTTTTGGGAGTGTACAGACTCTTGAAGTTGCTGTATTGCTGAGCTGTGTGCAAATGTTGTTTCCTCCACATCATCAAGCCTAGTGTTCATTGCTTGTATGTCTCTCCTGAGATCTGTGATGGGCGGAGGTCATGGCTGCGGTCAGCAATGTTTTTATATCTTCTGCTACTGACCTGAGGTCATCCATGGCTAGTGGCCGTGTCCTAGCTGGCTCCTGTTGGTGGGAGCCGCTGTGTTGCCTTCCTGGTGGGCTCAGGCTGGAGGATCACACTACGGCCTGGTAGGCCTGATCCGAAACCGGGGACTCGCGTGATTGCGAGCGGAAGAGCTCCGGGATGCTGCGGCCTGCGCAGGCGTTCGTTTGCCGGGGGGAGCGTGATCATGCTGGGGAGGGTTCCCTGGAGGTCCTGCCCATTTTTAATCGGCGGATGGCTCGTTTCTAGGGTGTGAAGGTCCCGGTGATCAGGAGCTCAGTATTCAGGCGTCCATTCCGCTCCGACGCCAAGCCACGCCCCCACGGTATTTTTGCTTCTTTATTCCATAGTAACATTAACATACATGCATACATTCATATATGGGTGAGATATAATGCTTAATGTAATTATAACTTTTATTTTATGCAATTGTTAAGATGGTGTTTGAATATCTCTTACTGCTTAAGAACATGTCATCTGTGGTAAACATGGAAAGTACCACTTACAGCAGTAGGTAAACTGTTGGGTAATAATGTGGGTTGTTTGTGATAAGAAACCCTATAAAAGGGTGGTCTGTAATCTGCTTAATCAGAGCATACTCTGACAGCCATGTATGTGTGTGCTCTCCGTAATTATGTACAACAATAATTACGTAATAAATTAATATAATTTGGAACCTCTCGTCTGAAGGTTGATTTCACAGGTTTCCTGTAAGATAGAACAAGTATAAGGTGCAACACCTTAGGTGTGTCAGTCCACAAAGTTCATATGATGATATGAGTATACTAGTCCATGCAAAGTGTGGCTAGCTGGGGTGGCAAGGTTGGTAGCACTAGATCAAGCCTCTTTGAGGACTTAAGGCAGAGTCCCAAAATTACTGAAAAGACAAAAAAGAAAAAAGGCGCTCTAAGTGCAGACCAAAACGTTTATTAAAACCAATGTACAAGTGACTCACATGATAAAAAAGCCAGGAGCAAGGTGGAAGATCGTCTGTAGGGAAGGGGGGAGAGTCCGGTGGAAACATCCATATCAGGAGATGCAGTAATCAGCAAGGTAGAAAATCCAGAGTCCTGTCTGTGCAGTGGCTGGCTACACACAGGGGACATCCAGGGTGAGGCGTGGAACGCAAAAACGGAAGTCCTGAGAGGATGACGTCACCATATCGGACGCGTTTCCTGAGCTGGCGTACTGCAATGACACGGCAGTCGCACTCCTTCATCAAGCGGTTCTGCGTTCCACGCCTTGCCCTGGATGTCCCTGTGTGTAGCCTTCCACTACACAGACAGGACTCTGGACTTTCCTCCTTGCTGATTAATGCATCTCCTGATATGGATGTTTCCACCGGACTCATAGAAACATAGAAACATAGAAAAGTGACGGCAGAAAAAGAGTGAGTAGTCCATCGAGTCTGCCCATTTTTATTTTTTATTTTTTTATTTATTTTTTTTTTTTTTTACATTAACCTTGTTGTCTGACTATAGATTTATGTTTATCCCAAGCATGTTTGAAGCCATTTACTGTTGACTGTCTCACAACCTCTGTTGGTAGTTTATTCCAATCATCAACCACCCTTTCAGTAAAATAATACTTTCTAAGATTAGTTTTGAACTTCCCTCCAGTTAGTTTGAGGTCATGTCCCCGTGTTCTTGATTTTGGTTTCATATTGAAAAGACTGCCCTCCTGAACCTTATTCACCCCCTTGATGTATTTAAAGGTTTCTATCATGTCTCCCCTCTCTTTCCTTCAGACTGTACATATTAAGTTCCTGAAGTCGCTCTTGATATGTTTTATCTACCAGACCTTTCACCATTTTTGTTACCCGTCTCTAAACTCATTCTATCTTATCAATATCTTTTTGTAAGTGTGGTCTCCATAACTGGACACAGTATTCTAAGTGAGGTCTCACTAAAGATCTATATCCCTCTACTGATACATCCCAGAATTGTATTTTCTTTTCCCACTGCCTGGTCACACTGTTTGCTCATTTTGCAATCATCTGAAATAAGCACCCCCAAATCTTTTTCTTCTGTAGTGCTGGCTAACACTGTACCCCCAATGCTGTACTCGCTAAAGGGATTCTTTTTCCCTAGATGCATTATTTTACATTTAGAAATATTGAACTGCAGTCTCCACTGTTTTGACCAATCTTCCAGCAATGCCAAATCATGTTCCATGTTACAGACACCTCCAGGGATATCAACCCTATTACACACCTTTGTATCATCAGCAAAGAGACATGCATTGCCCAACAAACCTTTAGTTATATCACTTACATATAGGTTAAATGGAACAGGACCCAGTACAGAGCCTTGTGGTACCTTACTAGTGACTGGTCTCTGCTCTGAGTGAACCCCATTT
>BLSH010256451.1:0-18637 GCA_018402905.1 Glandirana rugosa
TCTTTGGGAAGAATGCACCTTACATTGGTGGTCTTTGGGAAGAATGCTTCTTACATTGATGGTCTTTTGGGAAGAATGCTTCTTACATTGATGGTCTTTTGGAAAGAATGCTCCTTACATTGGTGATCAGTGGGAAGAATGCTCCTTACATTGGTGATCAGTGGGAAGAATGCTCCTTAAATTGGTGGTCAGTGGGAAGAATGCCCCTTACATTTGTGGTCAGTGGGAAGAATGTTCCTTACATTGGTGATCAGTGGGAAGAATGCTCCTTACATTGGTGGTCAGTGGGAAGAATGCTCCTTACATTGGTGATCAGTGGGAAGAATGATGACCCAAGGAACCTCTGGAGGAACCCTATTTAAGATAAGCGGTTGTAGATGCCTCCACATCTGAAGATATTTATGAGTTTTGTCCATGGAGGAGCTCTGACCTTCTTTGTCTCTTCTGCAGGTGGACAAGTGGAACCGACATGACCAGAAGCTGGTGGAAGCGGTGGAGAAAGGGGATGCGAAGAAGGTTTCTTCTATCCTATCCAAGAGGCCGATCAGGGCCACCAAGAACGGTCCAAGCGGCCAATCAGCGTAAGTCAACTACTTTGGCTTGTGGGTTAGCTCAGCATTGGATGATTGGATGATCTGAGGCCACTCACACATCGTATTCTGAGGTTACAGAGATCTACTGGACTAACGTTTGGGTTCACCAAAACCAAACAACCCTTTAATTTAAGTCCAATTGGTTGGACAATCGCACCACACAGTTGTTGATGGATCTAAAGGAGGTTGCACAATTAGACTAGAATGGCCATCTTAAAACAGATTGTGCAGATTGCAATTTATGTGGTGGTTCAGAAGTGGTCCAGTCCTTTAAATAAACAGGTTCCTGATGTGCAATCCCAGCACACAAACCCTGAAAGATTCGGTTATACCCCGAAAAAAAAAAATTGATTTCCAGGAAGTGATAAATATCTAATTTTTCTGTGGTGCATTCATGCTTATTTCCTGTCCTCTGCCTCGGTGCGTCTCCATGGTAACCGCTTTCACACGGAGCAGAATGGTGACCATTTTAGCCTCGACCTCAACCACGCGGTATCTAAAATTACACCATCTGCTCAGTCATGGAGTGCAATGAGTCAGGGTGGGAGAAGAGCTATCAAGGCAAAGTTGCAAGAAAACACCAGAAATTAATTCAGTAGCAAAATATGGGGCTTGTGTTTCTGCAAAGGGGAAGTCGACATCAGGCTTGCAGTGAGCCCAAGATGGGGGACACCAGAGGGGCAGAGCTAGGGATGGGGGCCACCAGAGGGATAGAGCTCGGGATGGGGGCCACCAGAGGGACAGAGCTTGGGATGGGGGCCACCAGATGGACAGAGCTCGGGATGGGGGCCACCAGAGGGACAGAGCTCGGGATGGGGGCCACCAGACGGACAGAGCTCGGGATGGGGGCCACCAGAGGGACAGAGCTCGGGATGGGGGCCACCAGACGGACAGAGCTCGGGATGGGGGCCACCAGACGGACAGAGCTCGGGATGGGGGCCACCAGACGGACAGAGCTCGGGATGGGGGCCACCAGAGGGACAGAGCTCGGGATGGGGGCCACCAGAGGGACACAGCTTGGGATAGGCACCACCATAGGGACAAAGTTCAGGATGCAGTAGCAGGAGGGGCAGAACTCAAGCTAAGCATCACTAGAGAAAACATAGCTCAGGTGGGCTGCCACCAGAGGGCCAGAGCTCAGGTGGGCTGCCACCAGAGGGCCAGAGCTTAGGTGGGGCCTACCCAGGGCCGGCTCTACCACTAGGCGGAGTAGTCGGCCGCCTAGGGCGCACTGACGCCCAGGGCGTCAAGCCCCTGCCCATATACTACCAAAGCCTGTCCATTTACTACCCCAGCCTGTGTATCTACTGCCCCAGCCTGTCCATCTACTGCCCCAGCCTGTCCATCTAGTTGCGGACCACGGCTGGCATAAGAAAGGCCGGGTCCAGAGGCACAGGTGCAGGCCTGTGGACCACAGCTAACGAAATAGAGAGGAGCTGCAAAAATCTCCACCTCCGCCACTTGTATACATGGACAGGACAAAGGGGGTGGAGTCAGGGGTGGAGCCAAAGGGGGCAGCAAAATGAGGTTTCGCCTAGGGTGTCAAAAATCCTTGCACCAACCCTGGGCCTACTAGAGTGAAAAAGCAAAGGATGGGCATCACCAGAGGGACAGAGCTCAGGATGAGCACCACGAGGGACAGAGCTCAGGATGAGCACCTCTGAAAGGAACAGAGCTCAGGGTGAGCACGAGCAACAGAACAGAACTCAGAATGGAAGCAACCAGATGGACAGAGGCCAAGATGGGCTCCATAAGATGGACAGAGCTCAGGATGAGCCTCTCTGGAAGGACGGAGCTTAAGGTGAGTACGCACGGTGGGAAAGAGCACAGGATAAGAGCCACCAGATGGAGAGAGCTCAGAATGGAAGCCACCAGATGGACAGAAGTCAAGACGGGCTCCACCATAGGAACAAAGCTCAGGATAGGCACCACCAAAGGGACAAAGTTCAGGATGCAGTAGCAGGAGGGGCAGAACTCAAGATAAGCATCACTAGAGAAAACAGAGCTCAGGTGGGGTGCCACCAGAGGGCCAGAGCTCAGGTGGGGTGCCACCAGAGGGCCAGAACTGCCACCAGATGGCCAGAGCTCAGGTGGAGTGCGTGTCACCAGAGGGCCAGAACTGCCCCCAGATGGCCAGAGCTCAGGTGGGGTGCCACCAGAGAGCCAAAGCTCAGGTGGGGTGCCACCAGAGGGACAGAGCTCAGGTGGGGTGCCACCAGAGGGACAGAGCTCAGGTGGGGTGCTACCAGAGGGACAACAGATTTGGTGGGGGAGGAAGGTAACCAAAGGTTTTATATTAACACAACTCTGCATTCAGGGACTCCTAATGTTTTTTTCATTTCCCACCCTAACCGCCTTCTAATTTTATTCTTGCAGTTTCCATGTCGCAGCCGCCAAGGGTCTCGTTGAGTGCATGAACGTCATTATATCTCTCAAAGTAGAGATCAACGCCAAAACGGACGATGGTAAGGGTCACGATTGTGATAGTGAGGGCCACGTTTAGGTTGGGCTTTCCCTCAATGCTCAAGAGCCCCACAAGCACCCGGGGCAACGGTTGTCAACACTGACCGATAGCCTGGAAGCATTCGAGGTGGGGTCTGCCATGGGAGAATTCAATTAGAGGTGGAATTCCTCGCTGAAGATGCAGAAATGTGATTGTTCAAAATATTAGTCTTGTGTGCCAACCCCCCCATGCAAGGTTACATGGTTTGGCCCAAAGGCTGGCACTACCCCATTTCTGGCCAGCTTGGCCCGCATGGAAATATGATAAATGATTAAGGCGTACAATAACAAAAACAAGAATAATTAGTATTTACCCCGTATAGATATCTTTTTTTTCTTTTTTTTGCTCTAGGGGCCCTTTTAAGTTTAGAATTGAAAAAAAAAAAAAAACTTTATTGTCTATAACAAATTAATCTCCATGATACCATTTCCTGTGCGTTCTGCAGGCTG
Organism: Glandirana rugosa; assembly: GCA_018402905.1. Lineage (NCBI taxonomy): Eukaryota > Metazoa > Chordata > Amphibia > Anura > Ranidae > Glandirana > Glandirana rugosa. The sequence goes on from BLSH010256451.1 coordinate 3,546, forward strand.
CACCGCGCTACACCTGGCCGCAAGCAACTGTCACCCGGAATGTGTGAGGCTGCTCTTGCAGGTAAGTTACTGTCACCGGGGGATGGAGGGTCACTTGTGGCAGTTCTCTGCTTCTTCAGGTCCGTAGCTCACGCCCAGTGATGCCCCTATCGTGGCAATAGAATAGAAGAACTTCACCATCAGTTAATGGAATTCCATGAAATCCCTTTTTTTTGTATTGAGCTTACACACCAGCTGAAAGTTGCAATGGGACTTGCAGGGGGAGTGTTTGATCTTCAAAATGATTGGGGGGGGGGGGGGAGTTTAAAAAAGGGAGGGAGTTCAGGGTGGGCGTCACCATTGTGATCACTACTCCAAGGGGGGTGAGTCCACAGAACTGCAAGCCTGAATGGTGTTGCCACCCCCCTGTAGGACCAACCCTACAAATAGGCGACTCCAGACTTCAACCTTAAGGCTAATTTTACGTTAACGTGCGTTTTCAATGGGCTGCCATACGCGCGCCAAAGCAGTTCAGGGCGCTCAACCGGTGGCCCATCAGCTATTGCGGAACTACAAGTCCCACCATGCCTCTGCCTTTGGGAGTCATGCTTGTGATTGTTAGCTTTGCAATGCTTCATGGGACTTGTTGTTACGCAACCGCTGGAGGGCCGCAGGTTGAGCACCCATGTTTTTAGGGCGATGGACTTCACGCGCCCAGTTGCCATATTTGGGGTGCCATTAACTATCAAAAGGCGTCACAAGCCCAGGAAGGGTTTTCCCGCACATTCATGAAACGCTCGGGTGTGAAATGCCACCTTATAAAAGGGCATGACGGACCCCTAACTTGCAACGTGTTAATGCGCATTACGGCGCTCCTTAACGTGCGTTGTGTTACGGCAGCCCATGTGCCTGAAGACGACTTTTTTTGGTAACTCAACTGCCTTGAGCCGCCCTATGACACCGGTGCACCTCCTCTCAGTGTGTTGGGGTGCCATTGAAATGAATGGAATGTGGGTGCCGCCAGAACTCAGGTGGGTTGTAACCAGGGGGCCAGAACTCAGGTGGGGTGGCACCAGAGGGCCAGAGCTCAGGTGGGTTGTAACCAGGGGGCCAGAACTCAGGTGAGGTGGCACCAGAGGGCCAGAGCTCAGGTAGGGCCCACCAGAGGGCCAGAGCACAGGTGGGGTGCCACCAGAGGGCCAGAGCTCAGGTGGGGTGCATCAGAGAGCCAAAGCTCAGGTGGGGTGCCACCAGAGGGCCAGAGCACAGGTGGGGTGCCACCAGAGGGCCAGAGCTTAGGTGAGGTGCCACCAGAGAGCTAGACCTCAGGTGAAGTGCCACCAGAGAGCCAGACCTCAGGTGAGGTGCCACCAGAGAGCCAGAACTCAGGTGAGGTGCCACCAGAGAGCCAGAACTCAGGTGAGGTGCCACCAGAGAGCCAGAACTCAGGTGAGGTGCCACCAGAGAGCCAGAACTCAGGTGGGGTGCCAACAGAGGGCCAGAGCTCAGGTGGTGTGCTCAGCAATAATCAGGGCGGGGCTCCAGATTCTGCCACTCTAATATCTCATTTGTTTTTTGCAGAACGGCGCTCACGAAGACTCCATAGACTTCCACAGTCGGACGCCATTACATTGCGCTGGTGAGTGTCGCATCATCAAAAAAAAAAAAAAAAAAAAGGTCCAGGCCGCTCAGGAATACAGCTTCCTCCTGCTGGGTTCAGGGACCGACCAGCCATTACACACAATGCAGAGAATCCTCCTCCATAGCCAGGTCATCAGGGAGCGATGTACTCGCCCCCGCGCTGTTCGAGTGCAATGCGATCTTCCACATTTTAAACTCGATTGTCTGATTATTGGAAAAATGACCGTTGGCTGGAATTGTCAAAATATTGGAAAAATGACCGTTGGCGGGAATGGACTGATTATTGGAAAAATGACAGTTGGCAGGAATTGTCTGGTAGTTGGAAAAATTACCGCTGGCGGGAATTGTCTGATTGTTCGAAAAATGACCGTTGGCGGGAATGGACTGATTATTGGAAAAATGACCGTTGTCGGGAATGGACTGATTATTGGAAAAATGACCGTTGGCGGGAATGGACTGATTATTGGAAAAATGACCGTTGGCGGGAATAGACTGATTATTTGAAAAATGACCGTTGGCGGGAATGGACTGATTATTGGAAAAATGACCATTGGCAGGAATTGTCTGGTAGTTGGAAAAATTACCGCTGGCGGGAATTGTCTGATTGTTCGAAAAATGACCGTTGGCGGGAATGGACTGATAATTGGAAAAATGACCGTTGGCGGGAATGGACTGATTATTGGAAAAATGACCGTTGGCGGGAATGGACTGATTATTGGAAAAATGACCGTTGGCGGGAATAGACTGATTATTGGAAAAATGACCGTTGGCGGGAATGGACTGATTATTGGAAAAATGAACGTTGTCGAGAATGGACTGATTATTGGAAAAATGACCGTTGGCGGGAATTGTCAAATTATTGGAAAAATGACCGTTGGCGGGAATGGACTGATTACTGGAAAAATGACCGTTGGCGGGAATTGCCTGATTATGGGAAAAATGACCGTTGGCGGGAATTGCCTGATTATGGGAAAAATGACCGTTGGGGGGAATTGTCTGATAGTTGGAACAATTACCGTTGGCGGGAATGGTCTGATTATTAGAAAAATGACCGTTGGCGGGAATGGTCTGATTATTAGAAAAATGACCGTTGGCGGGAATGGACTGATTATTGGAAAAATGACCGTAGGCGGGAATGGACTGATTATTGGAAAAATGACCGTTGGGGGGAATTGCCTGATTATGGGAAAAATGACCGTTGGCGGGAATGGACTGATTATTGGAAAAATGACCGTTGGCGGGAATGGACTGATTATTGGAAAAATGACCGTTGGGCGGAATGGACTGATTATTGGAAAAATGACCGTTGGCGGGAATGGATTGCCATTCACTTGACTCACAGAAAACATGCGCACGCGCACTCGGGTTGCGCCCGTAGGCGGGAACCTAGCCTTAAATGTGGTGACTGCATTAGTTCACCCCTTTTTTTAGTTTTATTTTCACCTGGTAAGCCAGCTACCAACCCACTTACCGTCCTAGGGTGACAATCATACCGAACAGTGAGGATAGGGAGTGTGTTAGGACTACATAATACCCCCCCTCCATTACGAGGGGGGGTTGTAGTCCACTAAGCTAGCAGGAAACGCTGATAGCTCTGTTCTGTTTGAATGCCGCTTTAGTCATTGACTTATCTCCTTAGACTCAGTCTCTATGGACATTATGGTCACTTTCTGACTGGGCACCATCCACAGGCAACTTCACTCTTCAATAAGACACACAGAAGTTGAATCCAACGCAACTTTTTACTATCTATGGCCGGCTTAAATTGCAGCACCGCCCCCAAAAGGGGAAGTTCCGCTTGTTTGCACCCTCCTCCCCTCCACTGCCACGTTTGCCACTTTTATGGGGGGGGGCTACCAGATTTTTGACAGGTACACGCTCCCACTTCCGGCTAAGATCGCCGCAGCCAACTAAGCTGGAAGTTCGGTCCCCCCCGAAGCAAGTTACTGTGGAACTAATTATCTGAGTTTCCATTGTAGCACCACCACACCTCTGGCCACATACGGTATTGCATACACCAGGCGCCCCCGGACCTCTGGCCACATACGGTATTGCATACACCAGGCGCCCCCGGACCTCTGGCCACATACGGTATTGCATACACCAGGTGCCCCCGGACCTCTGGCCATATACAGTACTGCATTGCCAAGCAGTGACTGTGGAATAAATTATCTGAGTTTCCATTGTTCCCTATGGGGGAAACTTGCTTTGATATACGAGTGATTTGGATTATAAGCATTCTCCTGGAACGGATTATCCTCGTAATCCAAGGGTCCAGTGTGCTTCAGATACCGGTGCCTGCGACTGAGCCCGGCTCGGGTGAGGACAGTGCTGGATCCCTGGACAGGTAAGTGTCCTTATACTAAAAGTCAGGAGCAACAGCGTTTGTAGCTATTGACTTTTATTTTTTATTTTTTTTTGGGGGGGGGGGGTCTCTGTAAATAACCAACACTGTCTGAGGGAACATGGAAAAAGCCAAGACTAAACCACCCAGCTCCAAACAGGAGGGGAAGACAGAGGAAAATAACAAAATCACATTGGTAAACATGTTGTAGTGGCCTAAAACCACCACTAGAGGTCAGCATACTACAAAAAAACCCTCATGCAGTTTTATAGAAGATATAAAAACAATCGTCCTGTGCTCTGCATCTGGACTGTCACCAGATCATTTCTGATTGGATCAATGTGGTGTTTTTTTTTTTTTTTGCACTTCTCCAACAGATATAATAAAAAGATTTTCAATGGGATATTTACTACACCAAAAAAAAGGGAGCAAATATTGAGATATTTCATTGGATCTGCTCAACGGGTGCAAAAAAAATAAATAAATACCCGTTGGTCCTGCCAGAAATCTTGTGAGCCAATAACATCATTTGCTCTCTGCCTGTGCTGACTGCTATCAGTTACGTTGTTTCCTATTATCTCTGAAGACTACAGAGCACCCCCCCCCCCCGTATGCAGTAAGGGGGAGGCGTCCTGTAGACCTGCCCTATGGTGACAACGTTGCTGCTCTTTCACCGCAACACACTGAGCGTTGTCACTCTGGGACAGGAAATGTGTTTTTTGCAGGATCACCGGGAGAATATAAAATACATATGTAATTAAAATAAATAAATAAAAATATATATAAAATAATAATAATAATATTATTATTTATAATATATATATACACACACACATACACACACACGGGATAATAATAAATATTATATATAAAAAAAAAATATTATATATATATATATTAATAAATAGATATAATTAAATATTGAATATAAAAAAAAATGTATATATTAATAAATAGATAAAATATTAAATGGTATATATAAAAAACATAATAAATATTATATATAATAATAAATAGATATAATAATTAAACATTATATATAAAAAAATATTGTATATATTAATAAACAGATAAAATATTAAATGGTATATATAAAAAACATAATAAATATTATATATATTAATAAATAGATATAATAATTAAATATTATATATAAAAAATATTGTATATATTAATAGATAAAATATTAAATGGTATATATAAAAAACATAATAAATATTATATAAATTAATAAATAGATATAATAATTATTATATATAAAAAAATATTGTATATATTAATAAATAGATAAAATATTAAATGGTATATATAAAAAACATAATAAATATTATATAAATTAATAAATAGATAAAATAACAATAATAATAATAATATATAAAATAATAATAAAAAATATATTTTTTAATTATTTTATATATTTTTTTATTATTATTATTATGATTATCATTTATATCTCACACGTCATTGCTATCATCTCACTGCTTCTCTTGTCTCCCCTCAGCCACCTCCGGCTGTGTGTCCAGCATTCTGCTCCTGTGCGACTCGGAGGACACCATCCTGGACGCCGCCGATGATGTGAGTGCACCCCGGATTTCAGACGGGACGGTTCCCGAGTGGATCACAATGTTTCCTTGTAGAATATTAAATATGACCCCCATCCCCCGGGAGCTCCTCCCCCTGGACTGAAACGGCTTCCTCCCATTTCACTGCACACTGCGAGCTTCTCACCGTGTGCATTAGAAGCTGCAACAAGTCAGACAGAGCCCCGCCCCTTTTCCTGGCTGGAGGACATCCAGCATCATCTAGCGCTTTCCTCCCCCAGCCTGACTGCCCCTAGCCCCACCTCTTTTATCAGATCTTGGACGAGGGGCAAAAGGGGCACATGCCCCAGACTCACTGCCACAGACTCACTGGCCCTGCCCCCTTCATCAGATCTTGGATGGGGGGGCAAAAGGGGCACGTGCCCCAGACTGACTGTCCCTGGCCCCGCCCCTTTCATTCATTGGATTTCAGTTCCATCAATCATGAAGGCTGAAAATCACTTGTGGGTGTTGCCAAGGCCTTACTAGGAACGCCCACTCCTCTAGGCGTTCCTCCACCCATCAAGAGGAAGCCCCTCCCACCAGCCATGATCTGCCTGCATTGCATAGAGAAGCACAGAGGAGATTTCAGCCCCTGGAAATTCCTATAAAATCCCGGAAGATCTTCCTGATCCGCCATCTGTTCCCCGTCCTCTCCCCGTCGCTATCAATATTATTTCTGCAGCACGCACAGGAAATTCCACCAGATTTCTTATCGGCGATGGCGCCAATATCCCACGCTCGGGGGGGGGGGTGTTCAAAGAGAAATAAACTGGGAGGTCGGCATTGGACCGCCGCAGGGGGGGCGCAGGGTGTGGCCCCCAGAAAATGGAGGAGTTTACTTGGATAAAAGTTCACGCCGAGCCGAGCACAAAGAGGGGGCAACATGTCACTGTGTCAGGGGGCAATGGGTATGGAATGAGCCGGCCTCTTAAAGAGAACCCGTCTTATAAATTATTTAATTGTGCAGGCTTACTAAAAAAAAAAAAATTAATTTTTTTTAAATAATATATATATATATATTTATTATTATTTCATTACTTATTATTTTATTAATAAAAATAATAATAAATAATATTAATAAAAAATATACAATACAGGTAATAATAATTATCATTTGCATTAATAAATACTGCTTGTGTGTGTGTGTATATATATATATATATATATATATATATATATATATATATATATATATATATATATATATATTTATATATTTATTTATTTATTTTTTTAATTACTATATATTTAATAATAATAAAACAAATATATAATAATAATAATACGTTTTAGACATAAATACACAAACACAATATCAATTATTAATGAGAATGATAGTTATTAAGTATATATACACATAGATTTTAAATATATTTATAAGATAAACACCAACAAAAAACACACACTATATATTTTTTTATTATTATTTCATTACTTATTATTTCATCAATAAAATAATAATAAATAATATTAATACAAAAATATACAATACAGGAAATAATAATTATCATTTACATTAATAAATACTGTGTATGTATATATATATATATATATATATATATATAATTATTTTTATTACTATATATTTAATAATAAAAAAATTAAATATAATAATAAGAAAATAATATGTTTTAGACATACATACACAAACACACCAAATATTAATGAGAATGAGAATTATTAAGGATATATACACATAGATTTTAAATATATTTATAAAAAAAAAAAAAAACAACAAAAAACACACACTATATTTTTTTATTATTTCATTACTTATTTTATTAATAATAATAATAATATTAATAAAAATATATACACAATACAGGAAATAATATAAAATACAGAAAATAATAATATATATGTTTTCGATTTTGGCGCTTAAAGCTACCAAAACGCTCAACATTAAAAAATCCAATGACTTTAAATTGTATGAAATCACCTCAACGCTCGGGCGCCTGTGACTCAAAAAAAGCACAGGAGCTTCTTTTCATGAAGATTTCTGCACTTCTGGGCCCATAGACTTCAATGGCAGCGCCTGAAAAAAAGGGTTTTTAATAATAGAAGTCTATGGGGCCAAAAACACGCAATCTTGCCCCAAAAAAAAAAAAAAACACTGTATGGCAACGCACTGAAAGAAAAAAAAAAAACACAAAACAAATAAAACACACACAAAAAAAATAACAATCACATACAAAAAAATAAATGAATAAAAGAAAAGAAAAAAAACTAAGGAATTACACGCACGCAAAAAAAAAAAAAAAAAAAAAGGATCGATGCTCAGGAGCCTTTAATCCCATAAAAGCTTAAATGTGCTGATATAATTTCAAAAATAGGTTTTCAGTCTGCACCTTTCATAAAAATAACCCCTGGTGATCCTGCCATGGAGGCCCCAATCACTTTCTGTTACAGGGGGACGCACTGTCCCCATCTCCCTCTTGTGCTCCTGCGCCGTCACCCGGTCATAAGGACCTTCAATGGAGACTGAAAGTGTCCATTTCGCTACAGGTACTTCCTGTCATAGTGTATGCAAAACAATAGTGTAGCGCTTTAAATAAATTACATAGGTTAAAAAAAAAGCCCACCGTGTTTCATCCAATGGGACATCATCAAGGGGTTGATATGGGGGGTCTGAAACTTCCTGTTATAGGGTAATAACCCATGCCGGGACGCGGCCATCCAGTACTTAGGGAAAAGATGCCTAATAGTGTAACACTTTAATAGGTTAAAAAAAAGCCCACCGTGTTTCGTCCAATGGGACGTCATCAAGGTGTTGATATAGGGGGGTCTAAAACTTCCTGTTATAGGGTAATAACCCATGCCGGGACGCGGTCATCCCAGTACCCAGGGAAAAGATGCCAAATAGTGTAACGCTTTAATAGGTTAAAAAAAAAAGCCCGCGTGTTTCGTCCAATGGGACGTCATCAAGGGGTAGATATAGGGAGCTCTAAAACTTCCTGTTACAGGGTAATAACCCATGCCGGGATGTGGTCATCCAGTACCCAGGGAAAAGATGCCAAATAGTGTAGCGCTTTAAATAAATTACCTAGGTTTAAAAAAAAGCCCACCGTGTTTCGTCCAATGGGACGTCATCAAGGGGTAGATATAGGGGGCTCTAAAACTTCCTGTTATAGGGTAATAACCCATGCCGGGATGTGGTCATCCCGGTACCCAGGGAAAAGATGCCAAATAGTGTAACGCTTTAATAGGTTAAAAAAAAAGCCCACCGTGTTTCATTCAATGGGACATCATCAAGGGGTTGATATGGGGGGTCTAAAACTTCCTGTTATAGGGTAATAACCCATGCCGGGACGTGGTCATCCCAGTACCCAGGGAAAAGATGCCAAATAGTGTAACGCTTTAATAGGTTAAAATAAAAGCCCACGTGTTTCGTCCAATGGGACGTCATCAAGGGGTAGATATAGGGGGCTCTAAAACTTCCTGTTACAGGGTAATAACCCATGCCGGGATGTGGTCATCCAGTACCCAGGGAAAAGATGCCAAAGAGTGTAGCGCTTTAAATAAATTAAATAGGTTTAAAAAAAAGCCCACCGTGTTTCGCCCAATGGGACGTCATCAAGGGGTTGATATAAGGGGTCTAAAACCTCCTGTTAAATTGCACCCCCCCATGATGTGCAAGCTTAGGGGATCATATGCCTAGCAGTTTTTGCTCATCAAAATCACTGCTGCTGTCACTACTAGGAAGGCGCCCCCATCTCTACAGTAAATCATTGTGCCCAGGGCAACCGCCCCTCCTGCCCACCCTTTGTCCCGGCCCTGGTGACAACACTCTGTCCCCGTCTCCCTCCCGTGCCCCTGCGTTGTCACCCCGTCACATTGACTTCCAATAGAGGCTACAAGGACCAAAATGTACAAAAGGTTACAACGTTGCGCCCGGGCTTTATAGGTAAATTTAGCGCTTTTTTAAAATTTCTTATTTAATTACAGGATGGACGGACGCCGCTTATGATCGCCGCACAGCGCAACCATCCCACCGTCTGCTCGCTGCTTCTCGACCGCGGCGCTCAGGTGGACCTGTATGACCGCGACAAGAAGTGAGTGAAACATGTTAGTGCTCCGTACAGAAAATGGCCGCTCCTGACTCCTCCCCCCCTCCATTATTCTGCCGCGTCTGACTCTCCTTTTGCTTTTTGTGCGTCAGGACGGCGCTTATTCTGGCCTGCGAGAAAGGCAATATCCAGGCGGCGGAGACCCTCATCACCAAGGGAGCGGACCCCCAGCTGAAGGATAACAAATTCTGCGACCCGCTCTCCTACGCTAGCGTGGCGCGGGACGAGGCGCTCAGGAAACTGATCCAGTCTGCCCTGGACAGGAGGAAAAACGGTGAGCACCTGACCCTCCCCCCCTTTATCATCTGAGAATAGGTGCAGAATGGTGGGAGACCCCCAACTTTGAGTCAGTGGGTACCCCAAATTCACATCTTAATCACGGGGGGGGGTAAATTTAAACAACTTTAATTTAAAGGGTGGCCAATGAAGACCCAACTCCACCCCCAACCATGGCTGCCAATTATTCTAGGTGGGTGGGTCGGGCGTGCATTGCATGTTGAATATCAAGGAGGTGTTAACGCGGTCCTCATTTTTCTCTCGCAGCACAACTGTCGCGGATTCAAGATGAGCAAACTGCATCCAGGGTATGTACAAAGGTAGGAGGAACCAATCAGGAGCTATGGGAGCCGGGGGTGATTTTACTTCATTTCCTGTCCTAGAGACACAACAGGAAGTAAAATAGCAAACGTCCCCAATGGAAGATTTCCCCTCACTTCCTGGTCTGGTTGTTATAGCCTGGGGGGGCGGTATCCACTGAGAAATTAACACTTTACAGGGGTGTGGGGAGGCACCGGAGCCCAGTTGGAAACAGGCAGGTGCACTGGAGGCATGAGGGGGTGCAAAAGGAAACCCTTGGAGGCACAGGGATGCACAAGGACAGACTGGAAGACACGGGTGCACAGGGCACACTTGGAAGTATAGGGATGCACAAGGGCACACTTGGGGGAACACTGAAGACACAGGGGAACACCGGGAGCACTTGGAGGCACATGGATGCAAGGGAACACATGGGAGACAAAAGGGACACACAGCAATCACTTGGGTGCACACTAAAGACACTTGGGGGCACAAGGGCACACTAAAGACACTTGGTGGCACAAGGTTCACACTAAGGACACTTGGAGGCACAGGGGCACACTGAAGACACAGGGGGACACCAGGAGCACTTGGAGGCACAGGGATGCACGGGAACACATGGGAGACAAAAGGGACACACAGCAAACACTTGGGGGCACACTAAGACACTTGAGACCTCACTAAAGACAATTGAGGGCTCATTAAAGATACTTGAAGGCACAAGGGCACACTAAAGACACTTGGGAGTGCAAGGGCACACTAAAGACACAGGGGCACACTGAAGACACAGGGGCACACTGAAGACACAGGGGCACACTGAAGACACAGGGGCACACTAAAAGACACAGGGGCACACTAAAAGACACAGGGGCACACTAAAGACACAGGGGCACACTAAAGACACAGGGGCACACTAAAGACACAGGGGCACACTAAAGACACTTGGGGACACAGGGGCACACTGAAGACACAGAAGGACACTAAAGACACAGAAGGGCACTGGAGACACAGGGGCACACAGGGAGCGCTTGGAGGTACATGGATGCACAGGAACACATGGGAGACAAAGGGGCATACAGCAAACACTTGGGAGGTACAGGGGCGCACTGGAGGCACTTGGAAGCACAGAAAACACTGAAGACACAGGGGTACAGTGGAGTCAAAGGAGCGGACTGAAGACACATGAACTCATGGGAACAGATGGGAGAAAAAGGGGCACACAGCAAACACTTGGAGGCACAGGGGCACACTGGAGGCATTTGGAAGGACTGGGCACACCTGGAAACACAGGGATGCACAAAAATACACTGAGGACACAGGGGTACACTGGAGTCAAAGGGTGCGCTGGAGACATAGGGGCACACAGGGAGTGCCTAGAGGTACATGGATGCAGGGGAACACATGGGAGACAAAAGGGCACACAGCAAACACTTGGAGGCACAAGGGTGCACTGGAGGCACTTGCAAGCACTGGGCACACCTGGAAGCACAGGGATGCACAGAAATAGACTGAAGACACAGGGGCACACCGGAGATACGGGGCCCACAGGGAAAGCTTGGATGCACAGAAACACACTGAAGACAATAGTACACTAGAGTCAAAGGGGCGCACAGGGAGTGCTTAGCGACACAAGGGGACACACTGGGGACACACTGGGGACACTTGACCCTGGAACATGGGGGCATGCAGAGAGGCAGAGGTGCAACAACACTGGCAAGAAGGGCACAGGATAACAACCGATTGCTAGGCACCAATCAGGAGAGCTGTCTCTTGACCAGTCAGAAGAGCGGTTTCCTAACTAACTGTGGTGCTGATACTCTGGGGGAAACCTTGAAGTGCCAGTGGCCCGACGTCAGAAAGGAGACCAGGGGCTGAATCCCAGGAGAGGGGAGTGTTGCTCCCGTGACAACTGTAGAATTTTGGATTTCCCATCACTTTCTTTCTTAGCGACCATGGTCACCAGGAATAGGGTGGGTGACCCTCCTCAGCAGATGTAAATAAACTTAAATAATTGGTTAGCTTGTGTAGTCTCTAATGATCTAAGCCAAATAATGCAAATGAATAGCCCATCTTCTGAGAGTTTAGCCAATTGCCACATGAGTGTTAAGAGCTCTACGATGGCCAACGGGCCATCTTATATATTTTCTTGGCCAACAGGTAAAATAAAGCAAACGTTGTACAGAATTTACAAATACGTTTTTATTTTCAGGCTGCTTCCCCAAACTCAAACCATGAGCAAGAACTGGTCAACATATGGAAGAAAAGATTTCATGAAGAGCAAAAGCGAGGTGTGTGGCTACAAGGAGAACTGATGACGAAGACCCAAGAAATTGAGAGGATAACAGAGGAACAGAGGATAGAAAACAACAAAATTCAAGAACTAGCAGAAAGCTTGGAGGGACTTTTGGACAGGCAACCCGAGAACCTTGGCGCTATGGCTGGAGCTCCCATCTCCGACACCTGTGGTCTGTTGGCTGGAGTTCTGGAACGAGTTAGGACTTTGAAAGATCAGATAAACGAGAAGCATCTTCTAGACCAGAGGGTCAAAATCCTCACTTCCAAAGCTGCGGAGGCTGAAAAGACGAATTACCAGCACCAAGAGGAAACAAGGCTTCTTCAAAGTCAAGTTGCTGCAGCAAAGGAGAAGGAAGAGGGCGCGAGAAGGAAAGTGATGGAGCTGGAAGGCCACTTGGAGAACATGAGGGAGGTTTTGTCACAATTTGAGAAGCGCAAGCGAATACAAAGTACGGTAGTAGAAGATCTGCAGGAACAGATCTCAGAGGTGACCAAAGAAAAAGAAGAGCTTCTGGTGCTGTTACAAAAATTGCAAAGGCAAGAGGAAAATGGTGGCAGTGGTGAGACAAAGAGATCTGCCAATGGCCAGGCATTGACTGAAACGACTACCTTGAATGATTTCCTTACGAAGCTGAAAAGCAACTGCGTGAACGTTGAAGTAAGACCAAGCAATGAAGTATCGAGGAGTTGCTCGGGTTACGTGCCAAAGGACATGCTGGAAAAAAGTGCCGAAGACTGGAAAACCACCGTGTCATCAATAGAGAATTATATAACATCAACCGAGCGATTACAACACAACGCAAGGTCATTGCAAAGCCAAAGAGCAGACCCTGATCTTGTGAACGGTACTGCAAAGGAGAAAGCCAAGGGGAACGGGTCAATCAACGCTTTAGAACACTACCGTCCAGTAGAAACCAATGTGCCTTGTTTACAAGAAGACTTAACCTACTATCCAAAAAACACTATAGCCCAACTCAACAGAGGCCCATCCCTTTCCGATACCCAAAGCAGGGACCAAGCAAGGAGTATGGACTCATTAAAACAAACTATTAGAGGCTTAGAGGCTGAATTGTCCTCTCTTAAGGCAACCAATGCCGACTTTCTCTCCAAGATGAACCAAGTCATTCAGGAAAAGCAAAACCTCGAAGAAGGACTCCTCGCCCTACAGGAGAGCATGCAGTCCGAGTTTTCCATGAGGCAAGAAACTGAACTTCGGTGTAAAGATTACAAACACCAAATTGGAGTTTTATCCGATGAACTTCAGGCGGAGCAAGACAAACTGAAAAAGCTAAACGCGCGACTGGAGGCTCAGCGAAGCGAAATGGCCATGCTGAGGGACAGCTTTCCTCCAGAGGTCCTTCAGGTGGAGAACAACAGAAGTGTCCAGATGTTCAGCTCAGACATCTTAGAAGAGCTCTACTGGAATGTTGGGACCCTGGTCAGGAAATATAACGAGGCTTTGCAGCAGGTGGCCACTTTACAAAAAGAGAACCTCAAGCTTCTGGATGACCAAGGTCAGACCATATCTATGACGGAGCACAAAAACATTCTCAACGAAATGAAGAACAACTTGCATGCCAAGGTCAAGGAGATAGAAGACGTAAAACAAAGGCTGTTCCAAGCCATGGGTAGCGTGGTGGAGCTCAAAGATCAACTTGAACTCCAAACCTCTAGCTCTGTCTTAAAATCAGAAGTGGAAAGCCGCATGGATGACCTGGAAAGTGTAGTCATGGCTTTGAAGGAGGAGAACGAGGCCTGCAAGGTGGCACTGGAGGGCAAATGCGAGGAAGTCATCGTCCTAAAGCAACAGCTGGAACAGGAGGCTGAAGAAAGACAAGTTTTGCGGCAAAAGGAAGTCAACGCGCTGCAGGAGTTCGAACGAGCCAGGGGTCATCTGGAGGCCCAACTTCGAGGGTTGCGAGAGGAGGTCCAGGTCCTAAAAAAGGAATATAACAGAACCACAGAGGAGGCCAACCGGTGTAAAGACCAGCTGGCGTCTGAACAGGAAAGGGGGGTGGTCCTAGAGGGAAAAATTAGAGAACTGGAGAGAGAGGCTGAAAATCTGAAGATCAAGGTCCAGAAGTTTGAGGAAGAAAAGTGCCAAGTCAGCCAAAAGTACGACCTACTGTCTAGAGTATCCCAGGAAAAACAACAGAAGGTAAGTGGAGGAGACAGCTGGGTTGGTTTCATTGATCCTCAATGTTTCTCAAAGCTTGTCGAAAAGATGTTTATTTTAGATTGGGGAACAATTAGACTTAAAGTGAGGAGTGTTTAGAACCCTCGTTGTGTCACTGCCATCCCGGGTTCTGTAATTGGGGCACAGACAGTAGTTAGCATGTCAATGGGGGGTGAACCAGGGAAGGCAAACTATTAGCAGATTAAACTTCAGCTTTCATTCCTATCATTCACTTCTAAATGAGGAATTTTCTTCTCTTAGATGGAGGCGTCTGCTAAGGAGTCCAAGTCCTTGTCACAGGAGATTGAGCAGCTGCAGAGACGCTGCACTGAACTGGTGGGCCAGATGGAGGTAAGTCACTGGGTCTTCTAGACCAGGGGTCTCCAAACTTTCAAAGCAAAAGGGCCAGTTTACTGGGGGGGGGGGGCAGG
>BLSH010256451.1:20309-33035 GCA_018402905.1 Glandirana rugosa
ACTACCCCGTGATAAGGAGGGTGACTGTGGTTACTACCCCCATCATTGGTGTCAGTGGGAGGAATAGTGCCCCATCATTGGTGTCAGTGGGAGGAATAGTGCCTCATCATTGGTGTCAGTGGGAGGAATAGTGCCTCATCATTGGTGTCATGGGAGGAATAGTGCCCCATCATTGTAATCAGTGGGAGGAATAGTGCCCCATCATTGCAGTCATTAGGAGGAATAGTCCCTCATTGTTGGTGCCATTGGAAGGAATGGTCCCTTATTGTTGGTGCCATTGGGAGGAATGATCCCTCGTTGTTGGTGCCATTAGGAGGAATGGTCCTTCATTGTTGGTGCCATTGGGAGGAATGGCCCCTCATTGTTGGTGTCATTGGGAGGAATGGTCCCTCATTGTTGGTGCCATTAGGAGGAATGGTCCTTCATTGTTGGTGCCATTGGGAGGAATGGTCCCCCATTGTTGGTGCCATTAGGAGGAATGGTCCTTCATTGTTGGTGCCATTGGGAGGAATGGTCCCTCATTGTTGGTTCCATTGGGAGGAATAATGCCTCATCATTGGCGCCATTGGGAGGAATGGTCCCTCATTGTTGGTGCCATTGGGAGGAAGGGTCCTTTATTGTTGGTGCCATTGGAAGGAATTGCACCCCGTCATTTGTGTCAGTGGGAGGAATAGTGTCTCATCATTGGAGTCAGTGGATCAAATAGTGTCCCATCGTTGGTGTCAGTGGGAGGAATAGTAACCCTTCATTGAAGTCATTAGGAGGAATTGTTGGTGTTGTTGGGAGGAATAGTGCCTCATCATTGGTTTCAGTGGAGAGAATAGCACCCCAAGGGCCAAATAAAGGCATGCAAAGGGCCACATCTGGCCCACGGGCCGCAGTTTGGAGACCACTGTTCCAAAACAAGGGTTCCCAACCTTGTTCATCACCTACCCTTATCTACCTTGCATAGGTGCTTTATATCAATGCTATTTACTGAATACAATCATCACATGAATTACCCCATATAGTTACCAATATAGAAGTTTGTTGTATAACAGGAGGCCTTATGGTGGTCATATTTACAGAGAGAATGAATTCAGAAGACAAGTTCCCTTGAGGCTTGACTACACAGCTGCTATTGCCATTGACACTCTGCCCACCAGGGGGCGCTCTTGCATAAGCAGCTATTGACCCCCTACCAGTAACTATATTACATAATCCAGTGGTAGGCAACCCTGGCCCTCCAGCTGTTGTAGAACTACAAGTCCCATGAAGCATTATAAGATTCCAATAGCTGCAGGCATGACTCCCCAAGGCGGAGGCATGATGGGATTTGTAGTTTTAGCACAGCTGGAGTGCCAAGGTTGCCTACCTCTGACATAATCTAACAATATGAAATAAGGGCCCAAGGAAAAGCAGGGTCCAAGTATTAAAAGGTTTGTGTTGCATTCCTTTATTAAGGGGTTAATAGCTTCCTATTTTCTTCGGCTTGTAAAAAAAACCCCAAAAAACGATGGATTTGCTGCTAAAATTCAATAGTGTGAAAGCTTAACCCCGCCCCCGAGGGGCAACCCCAATGACAAAAGGAAGGCAGATCAGATGCACAGCAGGCACTCGAGGAGCTTCCATAAGGAAACAAAGAGAATGAAGCCGATGTTTTTTATTGGGCCAACGCCGAATTTATATGGAGGACGAGGCACGGAAATAACTCTCCCCATTAATTCCTTTCACCAATCACACGGAGCCGTTAGATGACCGTTTCGGGGCGTTCCTTGCCCTTTCCTGAGATCACGTGAAAAAGGGCGGGGAAACCTAAAACTCAATGTGTTTGATGGAAGGTATTAAAAGGAGGAGCCAAGTTATTTCTGACTCCTCCCTTTTTTAGGAATGATTTGTATTGGTGGTTTATGGGATGATTGCGCCTTACACATGGGGATCATCGCTACTTCATTCGTATATTTTATAGGCAGATCAGTCACAATTACAGAGGGTTTGTAGAGATCTATAGCCGACGCGTTTCAGTTACATTTTTCCCCTTCATCAGGGCAATTAAATAAGAAATATATACACTATATTGCCAAAAGTATTGGGACACCTGCATTTACACACATGTGAACTTTAATGGCATCCCAGTCTTAGTCCGTAGGGTTCAATATTGAGTTGGCCCCCCCTTTGCAGCTATAACAGCTTCACCTCTTCTGGGAAGGCTGTCCACAAGGTTTAGGAGTGTCTATGGGACATTTGTGAGTTCATGCTGAGAAAGCCTGGCTTGCAGTCTCCACTCTAATTCATGTTCTATCAGGTTGAGGTCAGGACTCTGTGTAGACCAGTCAAGTTCCTCCACCCCAAACTCCCTCGTCTATGCCTTTATGGACCTTGCTTTGTGCAGTGGTCCAAATCATTTGGTGGAGAGGGGATTATGGTGTGGGGTTGTTTTTCAGGGGTTGGGCTTGGTTCCAGTGAAGGGAACTCTCAAGGCGTCAGAATACCAAGACATTTTGGACAATTTCATGCTCCCAACTTTGTGGGAAGAGTTTGGGGATGGCCCCTTCCTGTTCCATCATGACTGCCCACCAGTGCACAAAGCAAGGTCCATAAAGACATGGATGAGCGAGTTTGGGGTGGAGGAACTCTATTGGCCTGCACAGAGTCCTGACCTTAACCTGATTTAGTCATCCCAAAGGTGTTCTATCGGGTTGAGGTCAGGACTCTGTGCAGGCCGGTCAAGTTCCTCTACCCCAAGCTCACTCATCCACGTCTTTATGGACCTTGCTTTGTGCAGTGGTCCAAATCATTTGGTGGAGGGGGGTCTATGGCCTGGGGTTGTTTTTCAGGGGTTGGGCTTGGCCCCTTAGTTCCAGTGAAGGGAACTCTTAAGGTGTCAGCACACCAAGACATTTTGGACAATTGCAAGCTCCAAAACTTTGTGGGAAGAGTTTGGGGATGGTCCCTTCCTGTTCCAACATGACTGCCGACAAAGCAAGGTCCATAAAGACACGGATGAGTGAGTTTGGGGTGGAGGAACTTGACTGGCCTGCACAGAGTCCTGACCTCAACCCGATAGAACTGGTGCGCGGTCATGTTGGATAAGGAAGGGGCCATCCCCAAACTGTTCCCACAAACGTGGGAGCAGGAAGTTGTTCAAAATGTCTTAGTATGCTGACGCCTTAAGAGTTCCCTTCATCAGGGCAATTAAATAAGAAATATATACACTATATTGCCATAAGTATTGGGACACCTGCCTTTACACGCACATGAACTTTAATGGCATCCCAGTCTTAGTCCGTAGGGTTCAATATTGAGTCGGCCCACCCTTTGCAGCTATAACAGCTTCAGCTCTTCTGGGAAGGCTGTCCACAAGGTTTAGGAGTGTCTATGGGAATGTTTGACCGTTCTTCCAGAAGTGCATTTTTGAGGTCAGGCACTGATGTTGGATGAGAAGGCCTGGTTTGCAGTCTCCTCTCTAATTCATCCCAAAGGTGTTCTATCGGGTTGAGGTCAGGACTCTGCGCAGGCCAGTCAAGTTCCTCCACCCCTTCAAATCATTTGGTGGAGGGGATAATTATGGTGCGGGGTTGGGCTTGGCCCCTTAGTTCCAGTGAAGGGAACTCTTAAGACGTCAGCATACCAAGACATTTTGGACAATTTCATGTTCCCACAAAGTTGAGAAGGCCTGGCTCGCAGTCTCCGCTCTAATTCATCCCAAAGATGTTCTATCAGGTTGAGGTCAGGACTCTGTGCAGGCCAGTCAAGTTCCTCCATCCCAAACTCGCTCATCCATGTCTTTATGGACCTTGCTTTGTGCAGTGGTGGGCAGTCATGCTGGAACAGGAAGGGGACATCCCCAAACTCTTCCCACAAAGTTGGGGAGCATGAAATTGTATAAAAAGGTCTTGGTATGCTGACACCTTGAGAGTTCCCTTCACTGGAACTTAGGGGCCAAGCCCAACCCCTGAAAAACAACCCCACACCATAATCCCCCCTCCACCAAATGGTTTGGACCACTGCACAAAGCAAGGTCCATAAAGACATGGATGAGCGAGATTAGGGTGGAGGAACTTGACTGGCCTGCACAGAGTCCTGACCTCAACCCGATAGAATACCGCTGGGATGAATTAGAGACAGTGAGCCAGGCCTTCTCATCCAACATCAGTGCCTGACCTCACAAATGCACTTCTGGAAGAACGGTCAAACATTCCCATAGCCACTCCTAAGCCTTGTGGACGGCCTTCCCAGAAGAGGTGAAGCTGCAAAGGGTGGGGCCAATTCATTATTGAACCCTACAGACTAAGACTGGGATGCCATTGAAGTTCATGTAAAAGCAGGCGTCCCAATACTTTTGGCAAGATAGCGCGTATTAATATAGTATTTTAGATCTATATGTACCTATCTAGCTCCATATTGTGTCATCAAATATATAATTATGGAAAAAAATCTAAGCAATGTAAAAAAAAAAAAAATAAAAAAGCTGTGTCCCTTTCCGGCTAGAATTGTTGCACAATAGAAATCGCTTGGCAAAGCTCACATTCAAAAAAATAATAATAATAAATAATAATAATAATAATAAATAACAAAAAAATAATAATAATAAAAAATAACAAAAATAATAATAATAAATAACAAAAATAATAATAATAAAAAATAACGAAAAAAAAAAAATTGCTTGTCACCCAAAAAGGAGCAACAAACGCACCTAGGGCAGCCTATGACAGTGAGCGGGCTTCCCTATGCAAGGCGCAAAAACGCATGTAAATCGTGCTTTCAGAATCGCACGCTCGATTCCTGCCACGTGATATCTGATTGGGGGGCCGGGGGGCACGCAATTCTCCATTTTTAAAAACATTGCTGGTAGTGAGGTTGTGTTTTTTTTTTTTTTTTTTGCAGGACACCAACAAACGTCATCAGGAGACCATCGCCACCTACAGGACTCACCTGCTCAACGCAGCTCAGGTAACACAAGCAAGGGAGGCGGCCGTCCAACCAATTGGGGAGGAGGAGGAGAGGAGGGACTTGTAAACCTGAAAAATTAAAAAAAAATTAAAAATAAAAATAATAATAATAATAATAATCTGAACTCCATGCCTAAAACTCTCATATAAACATATAAAGTAATAATAAAGTAATATAAAGTAATAACTCCATAGCCACAAAGTATATAAACCCCCTCTGCATGCACCAAATGACTTTACAAACCCAGATATTACCTTGTAGAAGAAGAAGCAATGACATCATCACTGCGCTGTGCATAGCAGAGCTGTGGGAGGAGCCAAGAGGCGTGTCACAGGGACAGGAAGTGAAGGAAAGTCTCCCCAGTGGGGTCACAGATAAAGTTTTCCCCTTTAAAATGCCCACAATGGGTTCACAAAAACTCAATTTTAGTGCAGCCAGGAAGGCCAGAATTCCTGACGATGTTTTTATTGCCATTATATCTTCCCGTCCCTGAGACAACCACTCCCTCCTTCCTTGTGCGGGCGTCACAGAGAAAGGAAATGAAGGAGTCTCCCCAGTGGGGTCACAGATGGAAGGTTTACCCTTAAAAATCCCTACAGTGGGTTCACAAAAACTCCATTTTAGTGCAGCCAGGAAGGCCAGAATTCCTGACGATGTTTTTATTGCCATTAAATTTTCCTGGCCCTGTGACAACCACTCCCTCCTTCCTTGTGCGGGTGTCACAGAGACAGGAAGTGAAGGAAAGTTCCCCCAGTGGGGTCACAGATGGAAGGTCTCCCCTTGAAATCCCTACAAAGGGTTCACAAAAACTCCATTTTAGTGCAGCCAGGAAGGCCAGAATTCCTGACGATGTTTTTATTGCCATTATATCTTCCTGTCCCTGTGACAACCACTCCCTCCTTCCTTGTGCGGGTGTCACAGAGACAGGAAATGAAGGAAAGTCTCCCCAGTGGGGTCACAAATGGGAGGTTTCCCCTTACAATCCCTACAATGGGTTCACAAAAGCTCAATTTTAGCGCAGCCAGGAAGGCCAGATCTCTGGATTACCATCTGTGACTTCCTGTCCCGGTGACACCCACTCCATTTTTTTGCGGGTGTCACAGAGACAGGAAGTGAGGGAATTGTCCTCAATGGGGGTCTCCTATGCAATTGATAGCCTATGAGGAATTTTAATTCTTCCTCTTTCTATTCAAAACGGATTTTTTTTTTTTAACGGTGGCTGGAGTTGGACTTTGAGGAGGGGACTGTAGGGGGTTAATGTCTGGCCTGTGTACCAAGGAGCTTGCAATCTAACTGCTTGTCTTTTCCTGCAGGGCTACATGGATGAAGACGTCCATCTCACGTTACATTGGATCCTGAAGATGCAGAACGACGTCGTTTACTGATCTTTTCTTTCAGGGACTGCACTACAAAAAGGCCAAAAAAATATCTAAAAAAACCTCCTACCCGCCTCCTACAGACTCCATGCGGTTCAGTGAGCGCCGCCATACCCAGGGATGCCAAGCTGGTCCCTGAATGGAAGAGGACTTAGAATTCAGAGGCGCCATTTTTTTCGTAACGCGCCAAATCACCAACTAATAGGCGGGACTTCCTGTTAAAGAGGTCCTCCGACTCGAAGAGCCCCCGTCACCGATGTAAAGCCCCCTTACCCTCACCTCTCCAGCCTCCGTCGCAGATGGCAAGAAATACCCAGGCGCCAGGAGGGGTCTGAGCTTAGGAGGATCAAGGATGCCACCCACCCCCCCCCCCCTCTTTGCCCACCCCCACGTTACATCGCTCGATTGGACGCTGGCCCCGACACGGGAGAAGGTCACATGCTCCTTCGAGCCCAAAAGCATTCGGTGTTCTTCGGCGGAGGAGGGGGTGGTTGGAGGACGGACTGCACTAAATGGACGAGGTGGCAGGGGCCCTTTAAATAAACGCCCAGCGCCAATGCACGGCACAGCCGAGGCTTTAAAAGTCGCCTGGAGAGAAGAGAGCGAGGCGTTCGTCTCAGAGCTTCAGCCACATTTCACTGGAAGGGATATTCTGCAGCAGGAATCCATCACTGGGTCTCTGTGCTTCTCTATGCAATGCAGGCAGATCGTGGCTGGTGGGAGGGGCTGAACACAGCCATAGGTAACGCCCACATGTGATGCTGAGCCTCCATGATTGAAAAAAAAAAACACTGAAATCCGGTGAATGGAAAGGGCGAGCTGAGGACAGCCAGGCAGGGGAGAAAAGGGCTAGATGACCCTGGACTGGAGGGTGGAGAAAGGCTAAAGGGTGTGGCTGTTACTCAGCTCAGCCAACACAGGGGGCTGGAGGGGAGGAGTGCTCAGGGGTGTGGCTGTTACTCAGCTCTGCCAGGGGGAGTGCCAAAGGGGCGCGGCTGTTACTCATTCTGCCAGAAGGAGTGCCAAAGGGGCGTGGCTGTTACTCAGCTCAGCACCAGAGAGGGCTGGAGGGGAGGAGTGTTCAGGGGTGTGGCTGTTACTCATTCTGCCAGAAGGAGTGCCAAAGGGGCGTGGCTGTTACTCAGCTCAGCACCAGAGAGGGCTGGAGGGGAGGAGTGTTCAGGGGTGTGGCTGTTACTCAGCTCTGCCAGGAGGAGTGCCAAAGGGGCATGGCTGTTACTCAGCTCTGCCAGAAGGAGTGCTAAATGGGTGTGGCTGTTACTCAGCTCTGCCAGGAGTGCTAAAGGGGCGTGGCTGTTACTCAGCTCTGCCAGAAGGAGTGCTAAATGGGTGTGGCTGTTACTCAGCTCTGCCAGGAGGAGTGTCAAAGGGGCGTGGCTGTTATCAGCTCTGCCAAGAGGAGTGCAAATGGGGTGTGGCTGTTACTCAGCTCTGCTAGGAGGAGTACTAAAGGGGCGCGGCTGTTACTCAGCTCTGGCAGAAGGAGTGCAAATGGGGTGTGGCTGTTATTCCGGTCTGCCAGCAGGAGTATTAAAGGGGCGTGGCTGTTACTAAGCTCTGCCAGGAGGAATACTAAAGGGGCGTGGCTGTTACTCAGCTCTGCCAGGAGGAATGCTGAAGGGGCGTGGCTGTGACTCAGCTCTGCCAGGAGGAATGCTAAAGGGGCGTGGCTGTTACTCAGCTCTGCCAGCACAGAGCACTGGAGGGGGAGGGCAGAAAGCAGATGTTTCCTGGCCAATATCAGTCACAAATCACTGCATGCCGGAGGACCATAAAAAAAGGCGTGGCTTAAATTTGGCGAGAAGAATCGGTGGTAACGCCCTCTTGCTCTCTACAGGACGGAGGCCCCTCCCAGGACAATGAAAATCTTCCACCTCAGAGAAATCCATAAACCAAAAAAGAAACTCGGTACTTGGCAAAAAGTCGCAGGTTGTCGTGACAACAGCTGAAAGCCCCGCCCAGTTTATGTGCCTTATGTGCGGTCTGCCTATAACCTGTAAGAGCAGCCACACGACAGATCGATTTTTTTATCATTGATAGGAGGAGAACTGATCGATGTTTATTTGTATCGTTACATAAAAAAAAAAAATGTAATAAAAACAAAACTTTATGTGAAATAATTTATAACAAAAACCTTCCGACTCTTCTCTGATTTATTGGCCGATCCTCGGCGTTCCTCCGCCCGTGTGTGGGGTGGTCGGATAATTCGATTGCTGGAGGGGGGAGGGGGGAGCGTTCCTTTTACAAACACTCATAAATCAACTGTACAATGGCGCACCATGGCGTTCCGCATCCCCGATACTTTCAATGGCACCCCAATGGTGGTGCGCTTGTGGCGCCCGACTAATTATTGCGGTAAAATCGCGCAAACGGAATCGCGGGAAAAGAATTTCCGGAATGCGATTTTCCCGCGATTCGGGTGCCATTGAAAGTAACGGGGATCGCAAGCGGGTCCCGCGCTTTGTGGGGATTCAGAACCGCGGGCAGAGTCGCAGCATGCGCCCGCAACCCGGAACACCATGGTGTGAAAGAAGCCTTTTTGCTAGAAAATGACTTAGAACCCCCAAACATATTATCTATTATACTATATACACACACTATATTATATATATATATATATAGTTATTTTTTACACTGTCCCTTTAATTTATTTATTTTTTTACACTGTCCCTTTAATTTATTTTTTATTGTTTATTTTTTTACACTGTCACTTTATTTTTTGCACTGTCCTTGTAATTTTTTTCATTATTTTTTTATTTTTTACACTGTCCCTTTATTTTTTATTGTTTATTTTTGACACTGTCACTTTCATTTATTTGTTATTTCTTACACTGTCCCTGTAATTTTTTTTTATTATTTTTTTTTACACTATGCCTTTAATTTATTTTTTATTGTTTATTTTTTTACACTATCCCTTTAATTAATGTTTTATTGTTTATTTTTTACACTGTCCCTTTAATTTATTTATTTTATTTTTTTTTACACTGTCACTTTCATTTATTTTTTATTTTTTACACTGTCCTTGTATTTTTATTTTTTTTTTACACTATCCCTTTAATTTATTTTCTATTGTTTATTTTTACACTATCCCTTTAATTTATTTTTTATTGTTTATTTTTTACACTATCCCTTTAATTTATTTTTTATTGTTTATTTTTTTACACTGTCACTTTATTTTTTACACTGTCCCTGTAATTTTTTTTTTTTTTCACGGTCCCTTTATTTTTTATTGTTTATTTTTTTACACTGTCACTTTATTTTTTGCACTGTCCTTGTAATTTTTTTATTATTTTTTTATTTTTTACACTGTCCCTTTATTTTTTATTGTTTATTTTTGACACTGTCACTTTCATTTATTTGTTATTTCTTACACTGTAGTAATTTTTTTTTTTACACTTGTCCTTTAATTTATTTTTTATTGTTTATTTTTTTACACTGTCACTTTAATTTATTTTTTATTGTTTATTTTTTACACTGTCCCTTTCATTTATTTATTTTTTTAATCACTGTTTTTCCTATTAGGAGAAATGTAAACATCCCCTGTAACAGAAATAAGAATAAATAAATAAATAACAATAAAGGCATAATGTAAAATAAATAAATAAAAATAAAAGGGAAAGTGTAAAATAAATAATTAAATAAATAAATAAATAACAATAAAGGCTTAATGTAAAATAAATAAATAAAAATAAAAGGGAAAGTGTAAAATAAAGAATAAAGGCATAATGTAAAATAAATAAATAAAAATAAAAGGGAAAGTGTAAAATAAATAATTAAATAAATAAATAAACAACAATAAAGGCATAACATAAAATAAATAAATAAAAATAAAAGGGAAAGTGTAAAATAAAGAATAAAGGCATAATGTAAAATAAAATAAATAAAAATAAAAGGGAAAGTGTAAAATAAATAAATAACAATAAAGGCATAATGTAAAATAAAATAAATACAAATAAAAGGGAAAGTGTAAAAAAAAAATAGCAATAAAAGCATAATGTAAAATAAATACATAAATATAAAAGGGAACGTGTAAAATAAATAAATAAATAACAATAAAGGCATAATGTAAAATAAATAAAATAAAAATAAAGGGATAGTGTAAAAAACTAAATAAATAAAAAATAATTTAAAAAAGGGATAGTGTAATAAATAAATAAATAAAAATAAAAGGGAAAGGGTAAAATATATAAATAAAAATAAAGGCATAATGTAAAATAAATAAAAATAAAAGGGAAAGTGTAAAATAAATAACAATAAAGGCATAATGTAAAATAAATAAATAAAAATAAAGGGATAGTGTAAAAAACGAAATAAATAAAAAATAAATTAAAAAAAGGGATAGTGTAATAAATAAATAAAAATAAAAGGGAAAGTGTAAAATAAAAAAATAAAGGGATAATGTAAAATAAATAAATAAATAAATAAAAAATAAAGGGACATAGTGTAAACCGTAGCCTCCGTATGAACGGGAGGGCGGGGTGTCGCCTTGTAGGATTGGCC
The DNA here is from genome assembly GCA_018402905.1 of Glandirana rugosa. NCBI lineage: Eukaryota > Metazoa > Chordata > Amphibia > Anura > Ranidae > Glandirana > Glandirana rugosa. The sequence continues at coordinate 31,139 of BLSH010256451.1, forward strand.
ACCCCCTCCCCCCAAAAAAATATCCACCAGCCTCCACCACTGATTGCAACAATCGCCATTTTATTCTCTAGGGTCTCTGCTAAAATTATATAAATATTTGGGGGTTCTCAGTAATTTTCTTACAAAAAATATGGATTTCAACTTGTAAACAAAAAGAGCCAGAAAAGGGCAAAGGGCCGGGCTTTCCAGAAAAAGGGCCGGGCCTTCCAGAAAAAGGGCGGGCTTTCCAGAAAAAGGGCCGGGCTTTCCAGAAAAAGGGCGGGCTTTCCAGAAAAAGGGCGGGCTTTCCAGAAAATGGGTGGGCTTTCCAGAAAAAGGGTGGGCTTTCAAGAAAAAGGGTGGGCTTTCAAGAAAAAGGGCCGGGCTTTCCAGAAAATGGGCCGGGCCTTCCAGAAAAAAGGGAGGGTCTTCCAGTGGATAAAGTTTACGGCCAGCTTGAAGATCGCACAATTTGATTGCAGGGCGCGTGCTCAGATTTCCTGGATTGCTATCAATCTGCGTTACAACAACGCGGCGGTGACATCCGACGCGACGCATTTTTAAAAAGAAACAAAAAACACAGCGCACGTTTATCGCGCGTTTGGCCGCGCTATTTTTTTAATCGTGACGAGAACTGGAAAGCGTGAATCCGGCAAATTTTTTCCGCCCCCCCCCCCCCAGGATAAAGCGATCGCGCCGCGCTCACAAACGCAGCCTTTGAAAAGGGGGCGGGTCATCGGGCGTGGATCGGATGTCGGATTGGTCGGTTTCCGGTGAAAATAATTGATTGGTTTTAGTTTGCGTGACGGCGTGCAATGATGGAATTTCACGTCTCTGCGCCCCTCCCCCATTGCAAAGTGGGGGGAAGGGGGGGGGCAGGATGGACCCCCCCCTCCCCCCATAGATAAAAATGTCTTTGATCTCCCCCCTCCCCCCTCTTTCACAGGTCTGCTTGTTATTTGCAGCACAAAGCAGATGGCCGCCCCTCCCCCACACATTGCAGACAATGAACCCCCCGATTCCTGTATGGGGGATGGGGGGGGCCTCATTATGCATGGGGCACACAGAGCCATAAAGGAAGCACCCCTCCCCCGCGCGTGGCCTTGGCCAACTCCCAGAAGCCTTCGCCCATACGCCAGGCCCCCCCCCTCCCCCGAGCCATTCTGCTGGGATCAACTGAGGAGAGGCGGCCTTGGTGAAAAGCGTGGAGGGGGTGCGTTTGTTTGTTCTGCGCGAAAAATTATAACCGAAAAAAAAATGCTGAGTTGCGTCCGAAACGAGGACTGTCTGTGCTGCGTCGCTCCTTGCAAACCGATTTCGATTCGCACGGCGAGCGGTCAGCGCCGAGGCCGGCGTTCGATCCGCACGCCATTGGCACAAACGTGGAGGGGGTGAGGCGATCGGCGTCACATGCAGATCTTTATCGACCGGCGACCAAAAGACGCGACCCCCCCGCCCCGCCCCGCCCCGTGGTGACATCACACTCAACGCGAAACAACAGCGCCTTTTCTGGCACTTAGAGACCCTAGAGAATAAAATGGCGGTGGGTGCCATTTTTTTTTATGTCACGCGGTATTTGCGGAATTTCAAACACAATTTTTATGGAAAATATGAATTTTAATACAAAAAAAAAAACTACCACAATATAAAACCCAATATTTTTCGGTAAAATATAAAAGATGACGTTACGCCGAGTAAATGGATGCCAAACGCGTCTCGCTATAATACTGCGCACGCCCGTGGAATGGCGAATAATTACGACACCTAAGAATCTCCATAGGCGACGCTTTAAAAAGTTTTACAGGTTACCAATTTAGAGTTAGAGCCGCTTCACACACAGGGGGCGACTCTGAGCCGCTTCACACACAGGGGGCGACTCTGAGCCGCTTCACACACAGGGGGCGACTCTGAGCCGCTT
>BLSH010256483.1:22063-32629 GCA_018402905.1 Glandirana rugosa
GTCTAGTCAGTGATAAAGATATATATAAACGTTTACCGTACAAAATTATGTTAGAGTAATAGAGATAGTCTGTTACAGTCGAAAATGTACTTAGTTACGTCTTGTCGTTCACTGTTAAGTTGTCACCGGTCCGCGGGGATCCGCCGTCACACGGAATCCGCCGGCGGATGAGGCAGATAACCATCTCGGTCGGGACCTCTGGACGGGACGAAGAACAATGGTACTCATTGTCGTCGTTAAGGACGGTCGAACGAAAGATTCGGTCTATTACGTCTACTGTCCAGAAGAAACCATTGTTTTCGACTTCACAGTCATGTCTGATGTTATGTTATTTGATGAAGAATAAACCCTTAAAGATTTTTCTAATGATGTCGTTCATGCAAGTTCTTCGATGGAAGCTGAGAAAGGATTTTCAACACTACCTCATCTTCCACTTCAGCTTTTGTTACCAAAGAAGACCTGTCATCTGCATTATCTGGCTTAGAAAGCAAGCTGGCAGGAATTGCTGCTGTTACTCATGGTAACAAGAAGCAGGGCAGGTCTCCAGGGCTGGCTCTACCAATAGACGGAGTAGGCGGCCGCCTAAGGCACACTGCCGCCTAGGGGCGCCTGGCCACTGTTGAATTGTCACTTGCTGTTCTGCATTGATTCATGTAAAAGCTGACATTGTCTGATAGAGATAATGAGATTGTATTAAAACATGCCATTTGCAAATATATATAGAAATAGTGACTGATCTGTTAAATACCCCCCTCTGCCCCCACCCCCCGTGAGGCTGTATTTTATGGGCACAGGTGACGCTGTATATGATGGGTACAGGTGACACTGTATTTGATAAGCACAGGTGAGGCTGTATTGATTGGCACTGGTGAAGCTGTATTTGATGAGTACAGGTGAGGCTGTATTGATTGCCGCTGGTGAAGCTGTATTTGGTGGGCACAGGTGAGGCTATATTGATTTGCGCTGTCGAAGCTATTTGATGGGTACAGGTGAGGCTGTATTGATTGATGCTGGTGAAGCAGTATTTGATGGGCACAGGTGAGGAGGCATTAATTGGCGCTGGGGAAGCTGTATTTGATGGGCTCTGGTGAGGCTGCATTTGATTGGCGCTGATCAGGTTAGGCGGGGAAAGGGGGTGGGGTCAGGGGTGGGGCCAAAGGGGGAGGCAACATGTGTTTTGCCTAGGGTGTCAAACATCCTTGCACCAGCCCTGCAGGTCTCCATCTCCTGTCCCCCTGTGCTGTAGCAGGAGTAGATGGATGAAGAGGAAGAGGTAGTGGTGGAAGATTTGGCTGAAATCCCAGCAGAGGAATCAGCCTCGGAGGAGTCTGAGACAAGTGATGGGCAGGAATCTTCAGGGGTTCAGTCACAAAAGCTACTCGTACATACCTTGACACGCAGAGTGTGCGCTGCTTTCAGGTTGCCTCCTGTACAGATCCCCGATAGATTTTTCTTCTCCTTGGGGTCATTGAAACCCTCCGCAGAGCTCTCAGGTTTTCCCTTTATGCCTACTATTGGAACAGGTGTTATACTCGGATTTGGAACACCCGGATAAAGTCTTTATTGCTCCCAAGAGTTTCCCCTTATTATACCCCATGGAGGGAATTTTGTTGAAAAAATGTGGAGTACCGGCAGTGGATGCCGCAGTATCTTCCCATTCTAAAACTCTGACCTGTCCCATGGATAATGCTCAGGGATTTAAGGATCCGGCTGACAAAAAGTTGGAACCCTTAATGAAAGCCTCCTTCACCCTAGCAGGCTCGGCCATTCAGCCAGCAGTCGCTGCAATAGGGGGTATGCCAGGCCTTGAAGGATCAAGCCATGCGTACAGGCGAGGAAGGAGAAGAGGAGGAGTCTCTTAATTTACCACAGGCTTTATGTTTTGCGATAGATGCCTTGAAGGACTCTATACAGCAGGTCTCCCGAATTGCTCTCTTATCTGTGTATATGCGCGGGATTCTGTGGTTAAAGAATTGGTCGGCTGAGCTTCCTTGTAAAAGGTTGCTGACAGGATTCCCTTTTCATGGTGAGCGCCTGTTTGGGGGAAGATCTGAATAAATATATCCAAAACATCTCTGGTGGTAAGAGTACTCTTTTGCCAGTAAAAAAGCCAGCTAAGCGGGCCTTCTTTTAAGCCTTCAGCTGCGGTTTCCTCTGGATTTTTAGGATCTAGGCAGTCACAATGGCCTCAAGGTCCTGAGTTTAGGGGAAAACAGCAGGGCCAGGGGCAGAAGAGACCATGGGCCCAGAGGTCCTCCAAGCCTAAAGCCAAACCTTCCTTGTGGGGTATGGCGGGATATCATCCGAGACAACTGGTTGGGATCCCTAGTCTCTCTAGGCTACAAGCTGGAGTTTTGGGATTGGCCCCCTCAGAGGTTCCTGAGGTCAAGGTTGCCCGCAGATCTGGTAAAAAAGGATCAGCTACTCAAAGTATTAAGTCATCTGACCCTGCAAGGTGTAATTGTGGAGGTTCCAAAAACAGAGAGGGGCACAGGGTTCTACTCAAACCTGTTTACTGTGCCAAAGCCAAATGAGGAGGTAAAACCCATTTTGGATCTCAAGGCCTTAAACCAGTTTCTGGTAGAACGGTCACTTCGAATGGAATCCATTTGGTCAGTACTAGCCTCTCTTCAAAAGGCAGACTTACTGGTGTCAATAGACATCAAAGATGCCTATTTACTTGTGCCAATCTTTCCTCCTCACCAGAGGTTTTTACGATTTGCAATAGGACAGCGGCATTACCAATTTGTGGCTCTGCCATTCGGTATTGCGACAGCACCCAGGGTCTGGCCCCCGTTTTGGGGTTTTTGAGATCAAAAGGGGTCTTGACCTTGGGTTACCTGGACAACCTTCTGATCAGGGACCAATCCAGGGAGAGGCTCAAGTTCAGTCTGGCCTTGACAGTCCAGGTACTAGAAAGCTTGGGTTGGATCATCAACCGGGGCAAATCCTCCATGGTTCCGGTACAATGCCTGGAATATCTGGGTCTGCAATTGGACACCAGACAGGCGAAGGTTTTCCTACCCCTAAGGAAGGTCAACGATCTCAGGGACCTGGTGAGGCGGGTAAGAGATCAGAGACATCCTTCAATTCGGCTCTGTATGAGTCTGTTGGGCAAGATGGTATCCTCCTTCGAGGCTATTCCTTATGGTCAATTTCATTCCAGGGCAATTCAGAGGAACATTCTGGCAGAATGGAACAAGAGTTCAGTCTCTGGATTGTAACATGACCTTGACCCCCAGATCGCGGCACAGTCTCGGTTGGTGGTTGGTTCACAAGAACCTGACTCGGGGGAGGTCTTTTCTCACAGTTTTCTGGGAGATTGTCAGCGCGGACACAAGCCTCTCAGGTTGGAGGGCAGTTATGGAAGACCTCACAGTTCAGGGAAGATGGTCTCGGGCAGAGCAGCAACTTCCCATAAACATCTTGCTGGGGGCCATTTGGCTGGCTCTGAAACATTGGACAGTCAGGTTACGAGGTCACCCGGTGAGGGTACAGACAGACAATGCCACAGAAGTGGCTTATATCAACCACCAGGGCGGCCCCAGGAGCAGGGGGGCACACAAGGAAGTGAGTATATTGCTCAAATGGGCAGAACATCATGTGCCAAGGATCTCAGCGGTTTACATTCCAGGGGTGGAGAATTGGAAGGCGGTCTTTCTAAGTCGCCAGCAGGTCCTGTCAGGGGAATGGTCCCTGCATGCAGAGGTTTTTCAAGAATAATGCCGGTGCTGGGGGACGCCAGAGGTGGATCTGATGGCTTCTCGGTTCAACAACAAAGTCCAGCGGTTCATATCCAGGGCAAGGGATCCCTTTGCCACCGGGGTAGATGCTCTGGTGTTTCCTTGGGATCAGTTCTCCCTAATGTACGCTTTTCCCCCGGTCGTCCTACTCTCACATTTCTTACGCAGGATTTGGGAAGAGATGGCAGCAGTCATACTGGTAGCACCAGCATGGCCCAGGAAGGCCTGGTAACCGGAAATAGTCAGGATGGCAGTAGACGGTCCTTGGCGGTTGCCGATGCGCCCGAATCTGTTATCCCAGGAGCCTTTGTTTCACCTGAATTCACCTGTGCTAAATTTAATGGCATGGCTATTGAACCCACAGTTCTGAGAGAAAAGGGAAATCTCAAGGGCAGCCTTATCTACCCTTATTAACGTGAGAAAGATCTCCACCAGGAGAATTTACCATAGGGTCTGGAAGACCTACATTGGATGGTGTGAGGCCAAATGTCACCCGCGGATATGCAATTCAAAGCTAGCCTTGTCTACTATCAAGGGCAGGTCTCGGCCTTATCTGTGTTTTTTCAGAGACCTCTGGCTACACACTCTTTGGTCAAGACTTTTCTTCAGGGGGTAGCACATGTAGTACCACCAGTGACATGCCCTCCCTGTCCTTGGGATTTGAATCTTGGTCCTTTTGGTTCAGAAATTAGCTTTCCTGGTTGCAGTTACCTCGGCTAGGAGGGTTTCAGAGTTAGCAGCTCTCTCCTGTAGGGAGCCTTATTTAAGGTTACATCAGGACAAGGTGGTGTTTCGCCCCCTTCCGTCCTTCTTGCCATAGGTGGTGCCAGCCTTTCACCTCAACCAGGATATTGTGTTACCCTCCTTTTTTCCGCATCCTACTTCTCTCTCTAGATCTGGTTCAAGCTGTTAGGGTCTATCTGGAAAGGTTGGAGGACTTCAGGAAGACTGAGTCCTTTTTTGTATTTCCGGAAGGCCCTAAGAAGGGTCGGGCTGCATCCAAGGCAACTATTTCACTTTGGATCCATCAATTGATTACTCAGGCTTATGGCCTGAAAAGGAGAGCTCCCCTTTTAGGGTAAGAGCTCACTCCACCAGGAGGGTTGGTACCTCCTGGGCCTTCTGCCACCGGACATCAGTGGCTCAGATATGTAAGGCCACAACCTGGTCCTCGGTGCATACATTCACCAGGTTCTACCAGGTGGATGTCAGGTCAGCAGACAAGGCATCTTTTGGCCGCAGTGTGCTAAGCGCTGCGATATGATGAGACTTGTGTCTCCCTCCCCTCAGGTTTTGCTCTGAGACATCCCAGTATGTATTGAATATATAGCCTGCTCTGTGTCCCGTGATGTCCTTCGAAAGAAATGGATTTTACAGGTAAATATGTATTAAAAATCCAATTATTTAACATAGGGGATTTTCCAACTGATAACAACCAAACTGGAGATCAGGAGGCCGAACCGCCTAGACTTGTTCGAAGGCCTCCTGTGGGGACCAGGGTTTATTACTATTATTAAAATACTGCACATAGTACGGTTTTGTGATATAATTATTTTTCATTGCGGTCATCTGCATTTTTCAGTATTTAGGAAAAATAGTCTTCTGTACTATTATTATTTACTACAGATATTATTATAGTGGCAGCAATTTATGTAGAGCTTTACATATACAGTATCTCACAAGTGAGTACACCCCTCACATTTTTGTAAATATTTTAATATGTCTTTTCATGCAACAACACTGAAGAAATGACACTTTGCTACAATGTAAAGTAGTGAGAGTACAGCTTGTATAACAGTGTAAATTTGCTGTCTCCTCAAAATAACTCAACACATTATTGTCTAAACCGCTGGCAACAAAAGTGAGTATGCCTCTAAGTGAAAATGTCCAAATTGGGCCCAATTAGCCATTTTCCCTCCCCGGTGTCACGTGATTCGTTAGTGTTACAAGGTCTCAGGTGTGAATGGGAAGCAGGTGTGTTAAATTTGGTAGCATCGCTCACACTCTCTTATACTGGTCACTGGAAGTTAAACATGGCACCTCGAGGTAAAGAACTCTCTTCGTTTCTGAAAAAAAAATTGCTGCTCTACATAAAGATGGCCTAAGCTATAAGAAGATTGCCAAGACCCTGAAACGGGGCTGCAACATGGTGGCCAAGACCATACAGCGGTTTAAAAGGACAAATTCCAATCAGAACAGGCCACGACATGGTCGACTAAAGAAGCTGAATGCACGTGCTCAGCGTCATATCCATAGGTTGTCTTAGGAAAATAGATGTATGAGTGCTGCCAGAATTTCTGCAGAGGTTGAAGGGGTGGGGGATCAGCCTGTCAGTGCTCTGACCATATGCCACACACTGCATCAAATTGGTCTGCATGGATTTTGTCCCAGAAGGAAGCCTCTGATGATGATGATGATGCACAAGAAAGCCTGCAAACCATTTGCTGAAGACAAGTAGACTAAGGACATGGATTACTGGAACAATGCCCTGTCGCCTGATGAGACCAAGATAAACGTATTTGGTTCAAATGGTGTCAAGAGTGTATGATGGCAACCAGGTGAGGAGTACAAAGACAAGTGTGTCTTGCCTACAGTCAAGCATGGTGGTGGGAGTGTTATGGTCTGGGGCTGCATGAGTGCTGTTGCCACTGGGGAGCTACAGTTCATTGAAGGAACCATAAATGCCAACATGTACTGTGACTGTGTACTGAAACCGAACATGATCCCCTTCCTTCGGAGGCTAGGCCGAAGGCAGTATTCCAACATGATAACCCCAAACACACCTCCAAGACAACCACTGCATTGATAAAGAAGCTGAGGGTAAAGATGATGCACTGGTCAAGCATGTCTTTAGACCTAAACCCTATTGAGCATCTGTGGGGCATCCTCAAATGGAAGGTGGAGGAGCGCAAGGTCTCTAACATCCACCAGCTCTGTGATGTTGTCATGGAGGAGTGGAAGTGGACTCCAGTGGCAACCTATGAAGCTCTGGTGAAATCCATGCCCAAGAGGGTTAAGGCAGTGCTGGAAAATAATGGTGGTCTCACAAACTATTAACACTTTGGGCCCAATTTGGACATTTTCACGTAGGGGTGTACTAACATTTGTTGCCAGCGGTTTATACATGAATGGCTATATGTTTAGTTATTTTGAGGGGACAGCAAATTTACGCTGTTATACAAGCTGTACACTTTGTAGCAAAGTTATTTCTTCAGTTTTGTCACATGAAAAAGATGTAATAAAATATTTACAAAAATGTGAGGGGTGTACTCACTTTTGTGAGATACTGTATATTCTACATTCACATTAGCCCTGCCTTTAAGGAGATTAAAATCGATGGTCACTATCTCACATCCATACATATTAGGGGCAATTTAGACAGGTGCCAATTAACCTATCAGCATGTCTTTGGAATGTGGGAGAAAATCAGAGTACCTAGAGGAAACCCACACAGACAAAGGGAGAACATGCAAACTCCAGGCAGGTAGTGCCATGATTGGGATTCAAGTCGTAGACCCAGGTGCTGCCAGGTGGAAGTGCTAACCACTTAAGCTGGCCATACAAGGATCAAAATTTGTCCAGTTCAGCAGGGACTGGCCGCATTACGTTCCATGTATGGGCTGGGCAGTTGTACAGAAGTCGACCTACTGATCGACTTCTGTACAACAAACCTGATGGATTTTTGCTGCCTGATCAGTGCTGCTGCCTAGTGTATTCTGACGGCGGAGAAATCTCCTTGCTGTCATTAACCACTTAAGCCCCGGAGCCCTTTTTTACACTTGTTGTTTACAAGTCAACCACTTGCCGACCGCCCGCTGTGGCTTGATGGCGGCAACTTGGCTCATTATCGCAAAACGGCATCACCTGACGGCGGCCGCGAGAACGAGTATTGTGAGCGTGCACTGCCGGAGGTGCACTTACTGTGTTTCGGGGGGGCCATGGAGCGGGTACAGCGGACTCACTGTCTGCCCGTTACCTGCAATCACCACCCCGGAGCGATAGAACGGGGGTCCTAAACACGGATCTCCGTTCTGACAGAGGGGGAAGGGATGTGATCACAGGCTTCCTGTATACGGGAGCCATGATCACTCCCCTCCCCCAGCCAGCCTAGCCCCCATACAGTTAGAGCACACTGAGGGAACACAGTTAACCCCTTAGAGCACCCCCTACAGGTTAACGCCTTCACTTCTAATGGCATTTACACAGTAATCAATGCATTTACATAGCACTGATCGCTGTATAAATGCCAATGGTCCCAAAAAAGAGTCAAAATGGTCCGACATGTCCACTGCTATACCGCAGTCCCAATAAAAATCACAGATTGCCGCTATAACTAGTAAAATATAAAAAAAAATAAAAACCCCATAAATTAATTTTCATCATTCATAAACTGCAATCTTTTTTTACCAAAAATATGGGGAAGAATATAAATCGGCCAAAACCGATGAAAAAAAAATGTTTTTTTTTTATATTTTGTTTTGGATATGTATTTTAGCAAAAAGTAAGAAATATTGTTTTTCTTTTTTTGAAAAATTGTCGCTCTTCTTTTGTTTATAGTGGTGATCAGAAATGACGCGGGAGGGAATCAAATACCACCAAAAGAAAGCTCTATTTGTGGGAAAAAAGGACGCAAATTTTGTTTGGGTACAGCATTGCACAACCGCGCAATTGTCAGTTAAAGCGTCGTGGTGCCGAATCGCAAAAAGTGTTCTGATCCTAAACTGGGAAATCCTTCTGGGGCTGAAGTGGTTAAAATATTTTTTTTTTTGCTAGAAAATTACTTAGAACCCCCAAACATTATATATATATTTTTTCAAACACCATAGAGAATAAAATGGCGATTGTTGCAATGCTTTTTGTCACATAGTATTTGTGCAGCAGTCTTTCAAGCGCTATTTTTTTGGAAAAAAGTCATTTTTTTGAGTTAAAAAATAAGACAACAGTAAAGTTAGCCCAATTGTTTAGTATATTGTGAAAGTGGATGTTACGCCGAGTGAATAGATACCATACATGTTATGGTTCAAAATTGCGCACACTTGCGGAATGGTGACAAACTCCGGTACTTAAAAATCTCCATAGGCGACGCTTTAAAAAAAATTTAACAGTTACCAGGTTAGAGGTGCAGAGAAGGGCTTTTGCTAGAATTATTGTTCATACTCTGGCGATAGCGGAGATACATCACAATGTGTGATTTGAACACCGTTTTTTCATATGCGGGCGTGACTTGCGTATGCATTTTCTTTGCTCCGCGAGGACTGTTGTGCTTTAAAGTTTTGTTTTTTATTTATTTTATATTTATTTTTTTAACACTGTTCCTTTAAAAAAAAAAAAATCTGATCACTTTTATTGCTATTACAAGGCTTCCACAGGGACTCCACACAGTGGCCAGACGCGTCGGATTGGAGCTCCGGTCTCCCGGTGGGATGCGAGACCGGAGAAGAGTGGCGGACGGTGGCTGGAGGGGGGGTTGGCCCCTCCCGCTCCCTGGGATAACGACTGAGCGGCTCCCGAGCTGGATCAGCCATTATCACAGGATAGCCGGCCATCTGCTCTAAAAAAACGGTACGGGGTATAGCCTGTAGCTGCAGGCTATACCCCGATACATCCACTTAAAGCTGCCACCGTTTATAAATGTTGATTTGCGCTAAGTGGTTATACAATAGCTCAGTGGGAGGACTTCCCCATCCTCATCAAATGTGTGGACAGAGGAACCAAATTGCTGGTTTAATATAAAAAAAAAAAAAAAAGATTCATCTATGGGTTGCTTAAGCCAATGTGCTGCCTTATGAAAGGGAAATGCAGTGTTCACCTCTAATACTTTCTATAATCTGTTTGGGTTAGTTCTAATTCCTATTCCTGGTATGATACACCATATAAGCTTGAGCTTGTAAATAAAGCATTCTATAACTTTTCTGTCTTCCAGACAATAGGACTGATCACATCAGGTGTTATAGTGATCGTTGTCCTGAACTTTGAAAGGTCACATTTTCAATTCACAAGATGATAAATTATTACACAGTGCACACATTCATTACTTACTAGAACATTTTTCTCCAGAAAATTTTCCATCTGGAAGACATTCAATTTGTCCATATCTCTCTCCATTTGCAGTATAATAGTCTTCATAACACTGAAAGTTTAATTTGTCTCCTTCAATATATATTTGTGACGAAGCTCTATCAGAAATATGTGCATTTATTGAGTCTGTAGAAGGGACATCACATCTCTCTATAAAAAAAAAAAAAAGAAAAACATCACATCAATAGGCTATTATTACATATTATAGCACCCAAGAGCACCTAAATAGAGCACACAATATACAATAGGCAGCACTGAAAAATGCATTGCAAGCCCTGATTGGCTGAAGCAGTAATAGCTTCAGCCAATCAGGGCACAGAGCACTGTCAGAGTCATGATTGGACACTGTCATCATGACTTTATCCAATCATGGCTCAATACCGTCCCACAGTGAAAAGTATTCTTTCAATGGCAGCCATTTTCAATGTGATTTCGGGGCTGGAGGGAGATAGAACAGGGCTCTGTTCAGTGCTATTAGTTAGCTAGTGTGCTAAACTGTGCTATTTTGCTTCAATTGTCAGTGTAGAATATTAGTTTAGTGTCAGTTTAGGGATAGTGTAGTGAGGAGGATCATTCAACTTTGCATAGTGTGCAGCTAGAGTAGGGACAGCTCAGAGAGTTTCACTGTAGTGCAGTGAGACCATGTCATTCATACATACATTAGTGTATACAGTATGTAGAGTAGGGACAACTCAGATAGTTTCAGTGTAGTGAGACCGTGTAAGATAGTTTGCCTTAGCAAGAT
>BLSH010256483.1:32639-52350 GCA_018402905.1 Glandirana rugosa
CGTAAAAAGTATATATATATATATATATATATATATATATATATATATAGCGCTAGCATTTGCACAGCAATCATGAATCATCCCCATAATGTGTCTAATATGTTTGTCAGATCCATCTAGAGGTCAGAATGCAGCATATTGCATTAGGTATTACCTGATTAAGGTCTTTCAGGAAAATACTGCATTATGGCTCCCAGATGGATGTGACGTTTATAGGAAATAAAAATGTTACACACATTACGGGGATTATTTGTGACTGGGGATGGGCGAACGGTTCGCCCGAGCATAAATTTGAGCAGAATGTTCGCTGTTCGGCCATTTGTTCGCCCCACCCCCGAACCGACCAAAATGCAATGCAGCACTGAAAAATGCATTGCAAGCCCTGATTGGCTGAAGCAGTAATAGCTTCAGCCAATCAGGGTGCAGAGCACTGTCAGAGTCATGATTGGACACTGTCATCATGACTTTATCCAATCATCGCTCAATACCGCCCCACAGTGAAAAGTATTCTTTCAATGGCAGCCATTTTCAATGTGATTTCGGGGCTGGAGGGAGATAGAACAGGGCTCTGTTCAGTGCTATTAGTTAGCTAGTGTGCTAAACTGTGCTATTTTGCTTCAATTGTCAGTGTAGAATATTAGTTTAGTGTCAGTTTAGGGATAGTGTAGTGAGGAGGATCATTCAACTTTGCATAGTGTGCAGCTAGAGTAGGGACAGCTCAGAGAGTTTCACTGTAGTGCAGTGAGACCATGTCATTCATACATACATTAGTGTATACAGTATGTAGAGTAGGGACAACTCAGATAGTTTCAGTGTAGTGAGACCGTGTAAGATAGTTTGCCTTAGCAAGATGTGATGTGATTTATAGAAATAGTATAATTATGGATGTAGTTAAATTCTGATGAAAGTATAGCATGCAATGTTAGCCATGCCATATGTCATTTCATTAACATGTAAATAGAACTAAGCAAGCTAAAGTGTCCAGTTGATCCATTTCACACCTAGACACTAATAAGAGTTACCAATCAGAGGAATCACAGCTTGTCACCTTACATGAGCTTCAAACAGTAGTTCTAGCCTCCCTGGCTGCGGGAACCGCAGGGGGCGATCTGCTAGGTCCCACAAAGTCTTCAAACTTTGGTTAGTGTCAACAGATCAAAAGAATATATTTCATCTCTCATAAAAGCCGAAATATTAGTGGCAGAGAGATGAAAATAATTCCTTTGGATCATACCGGTGATAAGCTACCAGCACATATCACTCTGTATTCCTAGCTGGTTTTGGGTCTCAGAAAAATGCACAAAACCGTTAGATGGCGCTAGGTTGCGGCAAGTAGGTCGTGTTTGGCACTGTCGCGAATGGGAAAAGGCGCTGGATTTGGAAATCCTATCCATGATCCAGTGGTCAGCACCGTTCTGATCCAGTTTGACGTTGGGGGTTTCAAAACATGAAACATCCTGTGGGCTGGGACGGGAACTCCCCCAGGGTTGATTGGCCAGGGGCTAACGTCCAGCCCACATCCATATTCCAATAAATTGGGGAGTCTCATTGTCCCAAGTCGTCTCCTCTACGAAGTCGGTTTTCTGAACTGAGAGGTTTCCGCAATTCTAGACTTACTTCGGTCCAGGGATAGACTGCGGTAACGTAGCGTTTATTTCTGGTTTTATTCCCTTTTATTTTCATAGTGAATTGCCATTTGTATGTATTGTCTGTTTACCTTTTTGTATTTTTTGTAACTCCTTTTTTCTTTGTAAATATTTTATGCACTGCCCATTTTTGGGATATTAAATGTTAAAATTAATAAGTGACTTCTGTGTACTAAGCTAGGACTCATATCTCTAGAGAGATTGTTGTATTTTAGTGCCTTAATATTCGGTTTACGCTACAGGCCAATCGGTGTGCAATTGCTCTGTGTGTGGGTCTGGTGTAGGTGTGTGGACAGTGGGAAGAGTGATTAGCACCGGGGTTTTAGCTTGTAGGATAGCTAGAGAAACCCTAGAAGTGTATTAATTGCTAGACTGCTCCCCAACCCATAGAGTGTACCAGATTGTATGTAAGATTCGTATCTGCCTGTTTGTGGTCAGCCAGCTGGATTGGAGTGGAGTCTCCCTCTAGTGGTGGCCGAAGGTAGTGCGGGCTGTGAAAGCACAGTGAAATCTTATGGTAGTATAAGTTTCTCCTTATTCCCTCATATACTCCCAGTCACAGCACGCACGTCACGGTTAGCTAGTCGCCGTGGGCGTGTGGGGGTTCGTGACAGACCGTGTCACTAATCTTTACATAAGTGTATAGCTAAAGTAGGGACAGTTCAGATAGCGTCAGTGTAGTGACAGTTGAACACCGTCTATTTGATTGCGTTACTGCAAGTTTAACACCATTTACTTCTGTGTGCATTACTGCCAGTTGAACGGCATTTACTTCTGTGTGTGTTACTGCCAGTTTAACGCCATATAGTTCTAACTGCGTTACTGCAAGTTTAACGCAATATAGTTTTGTACGTCACTGTACGTTTGGCGCACTGTATTGCAGTATATTACAGTGTATCCGTGGAGTGTGTCTGTGTAATGTGAGTATTTAAATTAAAGTGCACCAAACACCACTTAACATTGATTAAAGTGCATCTACATACAGATTTCATCTCCTTCATAATATTTGCTAATAAGCACTGCCCCCTCCCTTACCCTCCCCTCCCTCTACAGTTGTCATTAGGTTACCAGGACCTAATCTTTTGAGGAGCTGCCTCCATTCACCATACATCAATTTTTTATTACCTATTCCAAAGCACTAGCGCCATAGCTCCCAATCCAATTCCCTCCTTCTTCAAGGCTTCCTAGCTTTGAGGGTGTTAAATAATTTAATCTGGAACAATGTTAGTGGTATAGGTTTAATGGGCACAATTAACACCCAAAGAACACTTTTTCAGCACCTGCTTGACAGGTGCATATCATTGCAATTTTTTTGGCCTTCATCAAGAGCAGCTCTATAGGGTTACAGTGGGAAGGCACCACCGACACCCAAAGACCAATTTTTCTGCACTTGACAGGTGCATATCATTGCAATATTTTTTTTACAGAAGGGCCAATTCTTGCCTTCATGAAAAGGAACCTCTATAGAGTTATGGTGCAAAGGCAGCACCGACACTCAAAGCCCAAATTTTCCACACCCGTTACTTCTATCCCAAAGTGACACCAGAATTTATCCAAAAAAATCTCTAATTTTGTTCCCAGTGCACTACATTGTGGCCTCATCATACACACTGGCTCCCCAGCTGTTGCTGAGCAAAATAAGGGCATCTTGCAGGGAAAATGTCATTTTTTTGGCTTTATAAATGCAATTATTGCTGCAGCATATTCTAGACATGGTACAGATCTGCCACTTTACAGGTAGACTAAGGGGACCCCCCAGATACTACATTGGAAGGAATTTTTCATTTTTATGCTTTCACTTTAAAAAAAAAAAAAAAAAAAACACTGCTCATTTAAAAATTACGTTTTTTAAAACTTTTTTTCCCAATGATACATGTCCCCCAGGGCAGGACCCGGGCCCCTATAACCATTGTATGCCCAATTACTTGCATATAAGCCTTCAAAATGGGCACTTTTGATTTCCGAAGTTCGAGTCCCATTGACGTTAATGGGGTTCGTTATTCGGGTCCGAACTTTTGCGGTGTTCGGATGTTATGGTGCAAACCGAACAGGGGTCTGTTCGGCCCATCCCTATTTGTGATGGCTGTGCAAATGCTGGGGCTGTGTTCCTTGAGAAACACCTTCTGTTCTGTTCTAACAACGCTTTCCCACTGTTCTATATCTATGGCAAAGCAATGTTGTCACTCTCTGACAGAAAGGGACTACAGAACAATTCTCCCTCATCTCCATAACATAGGGTAGAGGTTTTCTCTAGTTCCCTAAACAGAATTGGGCAGGGCCGAGAACACTGATAACTGGCAAGCCCCAAAAAAAAACTCACAGCCTGTATTCTGGACTTAAACTACCTATATACTCAATAAAATTCTACATTTATTCACTATGAACCACAATATTGATTATCTTGTTAAAATTTTTTATTGGGTTTAAACAGTAAACATAGATAAATATATTAGATGGTAACAAGATATGAATTACATATATAATAATGGGAATTGAGTAAAAGTTCCAACATCAATTGCAGAAATATAAATGTTAAGAAAATGTTGTACAACTCCTGCGCTCGGATGACTCAACCAATCATAGTAGCTTGGCCTGAGACACAACATATAAAGCTGTTCCACTCCGCGAGCACTAAAAGGTCTTGCTGCCCTCCTTCAGGATCATGGGAATCCAACCAAAACTAGGAAAAACACAAAAAGGAGAGAGGCGCACCGACCTTGTGCAACACCATAAGACCGTTTATTAAAAATAGAAATCAAGCATACAATATACTCACAAACGGAGCAATATCAAAGGCATATAAGTCAAAGGCAGTGACTTCAGTAAAACTCCACCACAGCTCGGGGGGAGTCACAACGGCGCCTTATGGAAGGCTAGCACGTTTCCAGGGCGAACCCTCTTCATCAGAGCCTTCCATAAGACGCCGTCGTCGGTGCGCCTCTCTCCTTTTTGTGTTTTTCCTAGAAATATAAATGTTACATTTGTTATATAAATAAAACCATTGCAAAGCGTAATTGCCCCTTTCACACTTGTGCGACTCGATTTTACCGCAATTTTTTGCCGCAATTTTATCTCACCCATTTGCCATGATTTTGATGCGATTTGGGATCACTAAGACTTTGGTCTGACTTTTTTGCAACTTCGGCTCAATGAAAACATATTACAAAGTCATACAGAAGTAGTACAGAAATCGCATCTATATTATTCATGTGCAATTTGCATGAGACTTTGAGGGTTTAACATTGAAGTCTATGGACCTCAAGTTGAATCAAAGTTGGACCAAAATAATGCAGGGACTACTTTGAAGTCGGCAAGTATGGCGATACCACATGTGTGAGACTTTTACACAGCCTGGCCACATAGAGACTTCCAACATTGCAGTAGTACCTTCAGTCATTCTAGGAGCATAAATTACACATCTAATTTCATTCCTACCTATCACACTTTTTGGAGCACCAGGACAGTGAAATTACCCACAAAATGACTCAATTTTGGAAAACAAACACCCCAAGGTATATTATATGAGGCATGGGCTGCAGATAGGTACTCTGATGGGATGCCAATAGGTACTCAGGTTCTTTGATGGGCTGCAGACAGGCGCTTGGGTAATCTGATGGGCTGCAGATAGGTACTTGGGTACTCTCATGGGCTGGTGACAGGAACTCTGTACTTTGATGGGCTGGTGACAGGTACTCAGGTACTCTGATGGGCTGGTGACAAGTATTCAGGTAATCAGATGGGCTGGTGACAGATACTCAGGTACTTTGATGAGCTGGTGACAGGTACTCGGGTACTCAGATGGGCTAGTTACAGGTACTCGGGTACTCAGATGGGCTGGTGACACGTACTCGGGTACCCTGATGGGCTGGTGACAGGTATTCAGGTAATCAGATGGGCTGGTGACAGATACTCAGGTACTTTGATGAGCTGGTGACAGGTACTCGGGTACTCAGATGGGCTAGTTACAGGTACTTGGGTACTCAGATGGGCTGGTGACAGGTACTTGGATACTCTGATGGGCCCGGTGACAGGTACTCGGCTACTCAGATGGGCTGGGGACAGGTACTCGGGTACTTTGATGGGCTGGTGACAGGTTCTTGGATGGGCTGGTGACAGGTACTCGGGTACTCTGATGGGCTGGTGACAGGTACTCGGGTACTTTGATGGGGTGGTGACAGGTACTCAGGTACTCAGATGGGCAAGTGACAGGCACTCTGATGGGCTGTGACAGGTACTTTAATGGGGTGGTGACAGGTACTCTTTATTACTGGGGGGGGGATCAGTGTGCTTGGTGTGTACACCAAGCGGTAACAAGCTGTTATATTTCAATCTCCTTCTCACACACAATCGGTGTGTGAGAGGGAGAGCTTGGTAACAGCTCGTTACTGCGGCTTGTTTACATCATGTGATCGGCTGTGATTGGACACAGCTGGTCACATGGTAAAGAGCTGATTTCATTGGCTCTTTACACTGATCGGGGCTGGGCTTTGTCTGAGGGACAAGCCTCAACCCCGATCGTCGCGCTACGCGCCCCCAGGCGGGATCGCGGATCTCTATTGTGACTGGCTGTGATTGGACATTTTTTGTTTAATATATGTTTATTGAATAATGAAAGGTTCATAAGAAAAACAGTGTATACATTAAGATGTGAAACCTCTTATGCCAATCCAAAGTAAAATAGTATCGGCTATAGAAAGTATATCTTAATAGTTCTTTAAGGTATACTTTTCCAATAAGAAAAAAAAGAGGATAGAAGTTGATGAAAGAGGGAAAAAGTGGGGAGTAATAGATGTGAGAGAAGCAGAAGGAAAAGAAAGAAGAAAGGGGGTTGCCTACGGGGTGAGGCGGTATCTCTAAAGTTGAGTAACTCAGAATGTTTCGTATCTAAGCAAGAGGTGTTCAGGTAGCATATACATCTCTATCTTTAATGCAGCTTACATAGGAGACCTCAATTACAATTATATTTATATCTATTTTTAGTGATCTAAAAAACACAGTTAAGCAATTAAACTGTTATCTGCTAAGTAGAGACCATTGGGGTGTCAGCTGGAGTAGTCTGCATAATGTCTTTGTATTTAGAAGTGGCTGTAAACTCACTCCAGCAGGACCATGTTGTGAAATGCCTTTTGTTTTCACCTCTCGCAGAGAAAGTCAGTTCCTCCATGAGGTGAATCTCACTCACTTTCCGTAGCCAGGATTTTAAAGAAAGTATGGTTTGTTGACCCCATAGTGTTGGAATTAATGCTTTTGCTGCATTGAGTAAGTGTGGAGTGATGGATTTTTTGTATACTCCAGTCGGTACCTTTGTGCAGTGGAAAAAGACCTCCCATGGGTCGGCAGCAACAGGAGGGCAGGTGATCGAGTTTGTAATTTCCAAGACGTCTGACCAGAAAGGCCGGATGGCAGGGCAATTCCACAAGATATGTGCATGAGTGGCTATGCCATGAACATGGAGTGTAGATTACTCGGGGTGTAATGCCATCTGGTGAGCAACTTATAGTTCACTTCCGACATACTGGAGGATATGGAAGAAGTATGCGCGAGTTTTAACATTTTGTCCTTTTGAAAGTCTGTCACTTGGGACTGGAGGTCCTTTTCCCATTTAGCCAAGAAGACCGGGTGCTGGTAGAGTTGTGCCTCATGGAGAGCTTTATATGATTGAGAGACACAGTGGTTAGGAGGGTCTTTGTGATTAAATAGGGCTTCGATTGGGGTGAGCTCTTGTAAAGTTCGCAGAGGTTGAGGCACAGTTTTGATGAAGCTTTGAAGCGGATGGTAACGCCAATGGTCCATATACGATATATGATTAACCTCCAACAGGTCGGTAAGTGGTCTTAAAGAACCCATTCGTAACATTTGGTACAGTCGCAGAGGAGGATCTAAGGGCCAGTGGCTAAAGCCTCTATCCAGTGCTCCTGAAAGAAAGTAGTTGTGACTCAGCAGAGGCATTAGAGGGGAGTTATAACTCCAGCGGTGCTTTTTATGAAGATAGTCCCAAATATCCAGGGTAGATTTTGTATTCGGGGAGGTGTTGGGGGGAAAGGGATCTTGTTTGTCTGGGGATCCAAGGCATTATAGCCAAGTCCGTGTCCGATAAGGAGTTTTCTACTTGGACCTATAACTTGGAGGCCTCAGCGTAGGTACAATCTATGACTCGTGAGATTGCAATGGTGTGGTAATATTGCTTGAAATTCGGAAGACCGAGTCCTCCTTTGTGTTTGGGTTGGAAGAGTAGGGACCTGGCCAGTCTAGGGAGTCTGTTCCTCCACACAAAACCTGAAATCAAGCATTGTAAAATCGAGAAGAACCCCACAGGCACACACATTGGTAACATTTGTAGAATATAAAGGACCCGGGGCAAAATATTCATTTTTACCACTTGTATTTTACCAAGCCAGGAATGCGCAAGAGAGGACCAGCACCTAAGATCTGTTATTATGCTGTTTAGTAGGGGTATATAATTGTGTCGAAAGAGGGACTTTATATGAGGGGTAAGATATATTCCTAGGTATTTTAGTCATTTTGATTACCACTGAAAGGGGAAAGGGGGTTGCAAATGTAAGGCTTCGGATCGGGGGAGGTTGATGTTCAGGATTTCAGATTTAGATACGCTTACCTTAAAATTGGATAGATTTTGAAAGGAGTGGAAAGCCGACATTAAATTCGGTAAGGATATCCTCGGGTGCTGTACTAGGAAGAGTATGTCGTCTGTGTAAGCCACATATTTGTGTTCTTTAGATCCTATCCTAATTCCCCGTATACAATCGTTCTCCCTGATAGTGGCCAGGAAGGGCTCAAGTGAGATGGCAAATAGAAGTGGGGGGAGCGGATATCCCTGCCTGGTCCTGAACAGCCAAAGAGAAGGTGCGTTTGGTGTTTCTCACCCATTTTTCTTGGAGGAGCTCAGTGTGGTAGCGACGTTCCTCTACGCTGCCAGAGTATACTTAAAGACCGGAATGGGGTCTTGCCATCCCGGAAGCTTGAATTGGTGTATGTTCAGCTCTTGTAGGAATGCCGGGAGGTCCTCTGGGAACCTCAGTATTGAAGAGCGTCCAGACTTAGTTGCAATCAGGCATGCTGGAAATCCCCAGCGGTAGGTAATTCCTTCTGACTGCAGACGGTCAAGTAGCGGTTTGAGGGCCCTGCGTCTGTCTGGGGTTGCTTTAGAGAGATCTGGGAATATGTGTAGCTTTGCCCCATCGAAGTCTATGTCTTGCATGTTGCGCAGCTTGATCATCACAGCATTTTTGTCTTCAAAGTAGTGAAGACGACATATGACAACACGAGGCAATTCAGCAGCTAGATTACGTGGTCTTAGTGCTCGGTGTATCCGATCGAATCTCAAGGAGTCCGTGGCCACTCTGCCGAGGATCATGTTGAGTACTCCGCGAATGGTTGCCTCCAAGTCGCTGTCTCTGGTGGCCTCGGGAAGGCCCTTGATACGTAGGTTGTTCCTGCGACTGCAGTTCTCAAGGTCCTCGAGTTTATAGAGGTTGGCGTGGTGTGCCAGGGCTAGCTGCTTCACTGTATCCTGCAGTTCTGTAATAGCGTGTTCGTTCATCTCCTGGCGCTGCTCCGTTTCCTCCACCCTGGAGAGCAGGTGAGACATATCCGTTTATACTGCGGTAATCTCTTTTTTGAACGAACGTTCTAAGCTATGGAACATACCCTCGAGTTCCTTCTTGATTCTGCTTAAGAGAGACGTTGTCTCCAAATCCGCAGGGGATCCTGGATCCTCCATAGCCTCGGAGCCGCAGGATGAAGCAGGGGAGCTTTCTCGCAGGGAGGCGAATGAGGCCGGGGATTCCGCTGACCTCGAGGCTCTGGCCTGTGCACCGCGTGTTTGTGGTCTGCTGATTTCCATGGCCAGGAATGTCCTTATGGACCCCAAAGCGGAGGAATCGGTCGCAGGTCTCTTCCCGGATCTCTGACCGTGTCTGGAGCGGGGATTAGCATTCTTATCGGGCATCATTGGGGTTAGAATCGGGTCGGTGTGAATGGAGCGCTCACCATGCACGTCTGCCCAGTGCCATGTCCAGAACACGCCCCCGACTGTGATTGGACATAGCCGTTCACGTGGTAAAGAGCCAGATTATATTGGCTCTTTACCCCGATAGGGGATGGGCTGTGTCCCGAGGACACAGCTGATCCCCAATCGCCATGCCTGGTGGCCCGCAGTAGTGGCACAATACTGAGTACGTCATATGGCATCCACCCAGGATGAAAGATCCCATCTGTGGATGTCATTTGACAAGACGCCGGTATTGAAGTGGTTAAAATCACTGCTCCTGAAAAAATAATAGTTTTAAAAACTTTTTTTTTTGTATTGATACATGTCCCCTAGTGGTCCCCATACACTTTTTATGGCAATAAC
Organism: Glandirana rugosa; assembly: GCA_018402905.1. Lineage (NCBI taxonomy): Eukaryota > Metazoa > Chordata > Amphibia > Anura > Ranidae > Glandirana > Glandirana rugosa. The sequence goes on from BLSH010256483.1 coordinate 42,660, forward strand.
TTGCATATAAGCCTTTAAAAGGAGCACTTTTAATTTTTCCTGTTCGAATCCCGTTGATTTTAATAGGGTTCACGTATTTGCGCAAACGTATTGCCTGTTTGCGGTTTTCTGGTGCAAACCAAACCGGTGTTCAGCTCATTCCTAGTAGATTGAGCTTAACAGTGAGAGTGGCTTACAAGAAGGTGAAGAAATAGAACCTCTGTGTAGAAGCTGCATTAGCTGCACACATACAGTATGCCACAGCCCACAGTCCTATAAATCTTTTTTGTCTCAGTCAACATTCAAAAGAACAAAAAAGAAACCAGCAATTGTTTGAGTCGGTGAACACAGTGGTCAGGACTATGTAATGTGCAACATAGTGTATAGAATTAGCCCTGGTTCACCCAAATGCATTTGGACTTTGAAGTCGCATCCTGTGTATTTCAATGGGTGAGTCTTAATTGCCACAACTCAAGTCTCCGCCTACAAAAAATAGTTCCTGCACTACTTTTGTGTGACTCTGTGTGACTTGGTCTCATAGTCTTCTATGTTATCTCACAGAAGTCCCAACAGTATAGATAAGAATGAACCTTTGTGGTGGTGGAGTCTCTCACATTTTGGACAATTTGCATATGCAAGTTTCTGAAAGCGCAACTCACACACACAAAACAAGTGCTTTGCTGGGAGTTTTGAAAATGTGGAAAAACATGTGTCATGCTTGCGTTGCCATTTAGGCTGCATTTGCATCTGTGCATTTCAGAATGTCCAGCAACTCATACAGAAAATGCACGATTTGGAAGACAGGCGGAAATGCACATTGCATATATGTTGCCATTTAGGCTATGCCGGCATCTGCGTGTTTCAGAATGAGCGGCAAACAAACCACGCAAAATATTTCACTTGAGCGGCCATTTCAGCTACGTTTGCATCTGCAGGTTTTCAAATGTGCGCCAACCCACACAGAAAATGTATGCTTTGCCGTGCTTTTCAAAAATGTGCGATTTGCCATGTGTTTCAAAAAACACAAGTCCCTCTTGCGTTACCATTCATTTGCATTGGCGCCTTTCTGAATGCACGGCAACTTGCAAGATAACACATGCTTTGCCGTGCATTTTGAAAACACGTGGCAACAGGCATCATGCTTGCGTTATCATTAGTTTGCATCTGTGAGTTTTGGAACACATGGCAACCCGCCAAAAAATGCACACTTTGCCATGCATTTGACAAACATGCGGCCATTTAGGCTGCATTCTCGTCTGCACATTTCTGAACTTATGGAAACCAGCAAGAAAATGCATGCTTTGCCATGTGTTTTGAAAATGCCCGGCAAGGTGTGTCATGCTTGTATTACCATTTAGGAAAAATTTGCATGTGTGCTTTCCCGAACTCGTGGCAACCCACATGGAAAATGTGCGTTGTGGGAGATTAGCTTGAGGGGATCAACTTTCCAGAGGGAAATAGTCAGCGTGCAGGCAATTTTTCTTAAAAATCTGGTGGCTTGCCAGGTCTATTGAAAAGTTGGTTTGAAGGTTAAAAACAAACAAAACAGAAAATAAATCCTTGCCGTCTGGTGCTAAACCAACAGTATATTTTCCTCACTATATGGCGTGGGGCTGGTCCCCGACACCCACAAAACAAAAGCCAAAATGCAAACCCTTTCTTTTTTTTTAAAGTCCAAACAGACACAGAGCTCCCTCAGATCCCTCTCTCTGAGTTCCTGGTCAGAGCTAGACTGTGCTCTCTTCCTGATAATATAAGCCACCTGCTGGTGGACTCCAGTGGACCACAAACTCCGGACCTGATCCAGCCCTACCACGGTGCCTGGTAAAATCCGGACCAGATTCTGCTTAATCCAGTCCACATGAATGCTTACGAGGTGAAAGGTAGCGTCCGTCTACAACTTTGCCTCGCGTATTGTCACAGCGCTTTCTGAAACTCAGTGTTCATTTTCTGTGCGAGTTGCATCTCCGGAAATATGCAGATGGAAACTAAGCCTAAATGGCAACACAAGCGTGCTTTTTGAAATGCATGCATTCACATTAGCATGTTTCTGAAAGCGCAACTTGCACAGAAAATGTGCCCTATACTGCGAATTTCAAAAACACACGAAAATGCGTATCGACTTTGCATTGGCATTTAGGCTGCATTCGCATCTGTGCATTTCAGAACATGCGGCAACTCGCACAGAAAACATGGCCTTTGCTGTGCATTTCAAAAGTTCATGGAAATTTGCATCGTTCTTGTGTTGCCATTTAAACTGCATTTGCATCTGCGCACTTTTGTAAACATGTGATAACCTGCACAGGAAATGCATGCTTTGCCTTGCTTTTTGAAAACATGTGGCAGCAAGCATCGTGCTTGTTTTATCATTTGTTTGCATGTATGCATTTCCAAACGCAGGACAACCCCCAAGAATACACACACTTTGCCATGCATTTCAAAAACACATGGCAATGTGAGTCATGCTTGCGTTCTTATCTGCACATTTCTGATTGCGTAGCAACCTAAAAGAAAATATACGCTTTGCCATGTGTTTTCGAAAATGCGCGGCAATGTGTGTCACACTTGCGTTAACCATTTGTTTATTTTTTTTGTTTTTCCAAAATAATTTTTATTGAACGTTTCAAAAAGATACAGGGTACCAAATAAAACAATGTGTACACTTGTACAGAAAGTTGTGTCAAGTCGGGTTACACAACATAAATGTCCCATCACCTTCTTAAATTTTATGAGCCATGTAAGACCTGAGTAACATCATCCGAATCATGTGGATCAATCTCACATATTATAAGTATTCCTTAGAAGTGGGGGTGCGTTACCATTTAGGCTACAGTAATATCTGCACATTTTCGGATGAGAGGCAACCCGCATGGAAAACACATGCTTTTGGCTTTTCAAAACGCACAGCAAAGCACGCTTTCAGAAATATGTAGATGCAAATGCTGCCTAAATGGCAACTCAAGTGCTCGCATGCGTTTGCATCTGTGCATTTCTGAAAGCAAAAATCACACAAAAAAACATGCATTGAGGTTGCGTTGCATTGTTTAGGCTGCATTGGCATCTGTGCGTTTCAGAACATGCGACAACTCACTTTGCTGTGCATTCTGAAAACGCTCAAAAACAAGTCACATTTGAGTCGCCATTTAAGCTGCATTTACAGCTCCTCGTTTTCAAACACCCGGCAACCCACGCGGAAAATGCGTGTTTTGCCCTGCTTTTTGAAACTGCTCACTTTGCCATATGGTTTGAAAACATGCATACTGGTTGCATTACCATTTGTTCACATCGCCATCTTTCTGAACACATGGCAACCTACAAGAAAAAGCATGCTTTGCCGAGTGTTTTGAAAAAGCACAGCAACACGCTTGCATTACGTTTGCATCTGTTCCTTCTGAATGCTCGGTAACCCACACAAAATATGCGCATTTCAGGAACACGCAACATGATTGCCTTGCCGTTATGGTGATGCAAGCGCAATGTGCGTTTCCAATGCATTTCTTAAATGTGCAGCAAAGCGCGTGTTTTTGGTGTGGGTTGCGGGAGGATGTAAATGAAGCCCAAATGTTAATGACACCCCAATCACGGTTAGCAGAAGTGTGTTTTGCCACACAAAATGTACTATAAACGCACCAAAATGCACACTGAAAAAACATGAGGCATTCCACAACTGAAAATGTTACAGTTGCTACAGTGAGGGGAAAAAGTATTTGATCCCCTGTTGATTTTCTATGTTTGCCCACTGACCAAGAAATGATCAGTCTATGCTTTTAACAATAGGTTTATTTTAACAGTGAGAGACAGAATAGCAACAAAAATATCCAGAAAAACGCATTTCAAAAAAGTTATAAATTGATTTACATTTTAATGAGTGAAATGAGTATTTGATCCCCTATCAGTCAGCAAGATTTCTAGCTTCCAGGTGTCTTCTATACAGGTAACAAGCTGAGATTAGGAGCACTCTTAAAGGGAGTGCTCTAATCTCAGCTTGTTACCTGTATAAAAGACACCTTTCCACAGAAGCAATCAAGCAGATTCCAATTGTTCCAGCATGGCCAAGACCAAAGAGCCGTCCAAGGATAAACAGACATGGGGGCAATCCCCACATAAATGGACTTTAAGGGCACACCACGAGATAACACAAAAATGTTAATAAAATCATGTATATTTATTGAAAAAATACATAAAAAAAGCCAAAGCTTGACATTATGTGTAAAAAATAATGGACAGAACACTGTACAAAACACAGCCTGCACAAAATCTCTAAATCACATTGTTTTATATGATGAACGATACAAAGTACCAAAAAAACGTGATGTATACTGCAGAGCAGTTCGAAGCATTTCGCTTTCTATAAGTTTCCTCAGGACCACTCGCAACATGGATTTGGATTTGAGATTACTTAATGAAAAAGAAAACATATATATATAAATATTACTTATATAAATATCATAATCCTACTTATAATGCGTAAATACAGTAATGTAATATCAGTTTTATATGCCATATACATATCAACAAGATGCTTACAATTGGCTGTTTGCGGCCGTAGGAAAATACTCAGGGGGGCAGACACAGGGGACAATGTGACCAGAGCGGTGTAGTGTGAGTCGCATTAGATGTCTTAAAACCTAAATATATAGACATATATTCCATTACAGTGCAATAGGTCTCATGAATCATATAGCATGGTGTTCTTGTTATTATTCAAAAGTGTGTGTGTATGTGTGTAGATTAATACTGACAGACCCCAATTATTGTTCTATAAGATATATAGACGATCTGCTGTTTATTTGGTGAGGAACTAAGAAATCTGTGGAGGATTTTATACAATATCTAAATTCCTACAGACAGAACATCAAATTGGAATATCAACTTAGTAACAATAGTATACACTTTCTGGACATTGAGATTGAGATACGGGGGAAGAAGTTGGAGACTAAAGCGTATTTCAAGCCAACTGACAGGAACTGTTATTTACCCATGAGCAGTGGTCACCATCCAGTTTGGATTAGAAATATTCCAAAGGGGCAACTAACCAGAATAAGACATAATTGCAGTAGGGTGGAAGACTTCAGAGCACAAGCAGATATCTTGAAAACTAGGTTTGTAGAGAAGGGGTATCAAGAGGATTTTCTGAAGGCGGTGATGAATGAAGTTGAAGGAATATCGAGGGAAGACTGTCTGAGGGATAAGGATAATAAATCAAACAATGAACAGCATAAATGGAGTTTTATCTCCAATTTCCACTGCCAGTATAAAGAAATAGAGGAAATATTTCGGAGGCACTGGCATATTTTAAGGTTGGATAAGGATCTAGGTCCAAACCTACCAGAAAATTCCAGTTTCATCTATAGGAAGGCTCCGACTTTTGGGGATCGTATAGTTAAAAAGATCATAGATGCTCCAGGAATACCTAAATTACAAATAGAACAAAAAGGTTTTTTTTGCTGTTGCAACTGTAATGCGTGTAAAACGGTTAACACATTAAGTAGGGGCCGCACATCATTCTCTAATTGGGAAGGACGTAGTTTTTCTATAGAAGAATTTATTACATGCAATTCTAGTTATGTTGTTTATTTACTCTGGTGTCCATGTGGGTTAACTTATATCGGCAGAATGAAAAGACAATTAAAAGTTAGAGTGGCTGAACATCTGGCTGTAGGAGGGGGTACAGAGAACATAGTGTTTCCCTACATTTTAGAGTTAAACACAATAGGAACCCGGCCCTCCTACAGTTTTGTGGGATTGATACTGTTTACCCATCCTGGAGAGGTTCTAACCGTGTGAGACAATTATCTCAGCGTGAAACGAAATGGATCTTTTTAATGAAAAGTCTGACCCCTAGAGGAATGAATGTGGAATTTGACGTCAATTCATTCATTAATGATTTCTGAAGATTGCAAGTATCAGCCATCTGGGACATCCAGCAATGGGGGGGAGATGAGTGGAGTAGAGATTGCCAGCTATGGCTGTTGTCTACGAGGGGGCCAGGGACAATCTATAATGTCAAAGTGATGTGGGATGGAGTGACCCTTATGTGCGATCTTTAAATTTGGAGAAACGTCTCTGTGTTGTTCATTTAACTTTAAATATTAATCTGGAGAGGCGGTTCAGGTAGACTGACTTATGTGGGCTTACGGGCACCTGAATAATTTTGGGTTGTTGGTTTTCCTTTCTTTATTTTGGAAACACCGAGTTCTGGGATGCCATATGGATGCAGGTAACTTACCGTACCGTACTGCATATGGCTACATGTACGCGAGAACATCTTGTAATTTGGAGCTATTGAGCATGTAGACATATGGATAAAAAGGTTTTTTTTAGAAATTGGATCATACCTTTAAGAGCCTAATGGAGTTTAAGACTATCAGGGGACAACTGGAATATTATATCCAAATAGGCAGTATTGTCACAGTTTGTTATAAATAAGCATCTGTGATGGAAGGTGGAAGAAAGGTTTTTTATGGGTACTGAGCCACCGGAAAGTAGTTCGCTTTCCCAGCTGTGAGAATCAGGTGGGGGTGGGTTTTTTAAATCAATTGTTGCCGGCTGTGTGGAGTATCACAGTTGAAGTCCATCGGCGAAATGCGTCTGATACATCCACACGGCAACAGATTCAGATGTGTAGCAGAGATGGAAGGTTTCATCCTGCTGGCCGGGAGAATCGACTGTCGGATAGGAGAGTAGCATAGACCTGGCACCATTCGATCTTTGGCACTTCCCCTAGCCACTGTTAATTTTTTTGTATTTCTTGTATGGAATAAATGTGGTTGTTTTAACGATAACGCACAATGTGGAGTGTCTTTCTCACTTCTTTTTGACGATGCTTCGGATTGTATATGGGCGTTCACCGGTGGAAGTCAGTGATCTGGGTCGCAGTTAAGAGGACAGAGGGGGTGTGCTGCTGATGACCTGATCGGGCTCCTGGATTTCCATAATAAGTATCATCAGCGGAGTTCGGGGATCGATTTCTATTGGATCCCTGATTACACATGCGAGCTGGCCAAGCACGAGAGTGTGAGGCAACAAACTCTGGTGAGTGCAATCCCTAGGGGGTAAAGGTGTATGGTGGACACTGCATGCGGTGATAACAATTAGAACATTGCCTGGCATTTGGACTTTGGGGTTTCACTTATATACTTGCCTATATTAATGAGAAACAGAACCTGTCATCTAGGAGTGCACCAGCGCTACAGTTATCAAGGATTTATGTGACATTCAGAGTGATACAACTTGTGGTTAATATGTGTGTAGATTGCCTCATATAGGTCCCCAAAGAGGGAAAAGTCGTCGACAGATGGAATAAGAAGTCATTATGACTCCGATTACGTACAATAGCAAGCCTGCAGAAGGAAAAAGAGTATGTCTTTGTTTATATGATGTACTTAGAAAAAGTGTATACTACCAATAAAGTAGCTGTAACGAAAAATGGCTTACCCTCTGCTTGAATGTCATGCCGCTCAATGGCGGGAATCAGAAACAGAAGGATTCCCAAAAGGGTGTAATGCAGCGCCTAGACGGGCAATTATGGATCTATATATATATTTATTTATTTATTTATATGTTCCATGGGTGTGTAATATCCCCAAACATATATATCTATAGACCAGGGTACTAGAAACTATCAAGGGTGTAGCATAGATACCTGTGGTTCAGCAATCTCCCACAGGCCAAATGATAATACACAATGATGACAAGATAGAGTGGATCTAAGAAAAGAGAAAGAAAGCACTGTGTGTAAAAATATAGTATATCTATACTATTAAAGACGGGCGTGATCATAGTAGGAATGTTAGTAGTACCGCTAGTACCTGTTATATAGTCAGATATATAGTAGGCGCCACCATCTAGGATCATATAGTAGGAAAAGGCTCAAGCTGAACAGTCCGAGCTGGAAAGAGGATATAAGGTAGCTACATCAATAATAGAATAAAATAGCCCCAGCAAAAAGAATGAAAGAACTGAGATCTGTGCCCCATACCTGTGCGCTGCACAATCCTTGCGTATGTCCGCCTCCATGTGGGACTCTAAAGAAATGGCGTCCGTCTTATATATGTCCCCCACCACGTCAGGCGCAGGCGCCGTCACATGGTGGGCGGCGCACATATCTCGTTATAGGCCATGACGCAGCCACGTGACGTGGCGTGCGTTTCAACACCACGGCACCAGCCCAGGAGAGCAGGCACATTGTGTGTAAAGGGAGGCGCGCGCAATCAAAGGAGGGCGTCAAAGGAGGGAAACAAGTACCCCCCATACAACGCCCAGAACGCGCATGTCACCATAACGCTTCCAATAGGAAACGTGGATCGCATATGCCCGTCCCAAGAGCATTCATTAGGCCAGAAACAAACCAAGAGCTGGGACCAATATTAAGGAGTCTAAAACATGAATACATGGTACCACAGACCAAACAGAGGCCATGGATAAACAACAAAGCGTTGTCCGAAAAGAGGACAGGGAGATTCCCTATGTGTCGTGGCTGAGAAAAACAGAGGGAGGGAGATCAACACGGGACGTTTAGTTGAAGTTTCAGAGACCCCCCCCCAAAAAAAACAAAGGGGAATATCATGGAGGGAGGAAAAAAGGGGAATTTTTGTATTTTAGATTTTTAATTCTATCAGTGGAGGGAGATGGGGATGCCCAATGGGGACATAGGACCCGATTAGAGTGTACTCTATCACTTGAGGTGTCAAATAGAGAAAATCAATCAATCACAATCAGATTCCAATCAAAATGATTGAGAAACACAAGGTGCAAGAAACAAGTAGGAACCACAGTCACGAGACACTATATCATAGATACGGTTTGAAGCTGAGGCCTAGTGCTTCTGTGGCTTTTAAAGTATAGATCCAGCGTGTTTCGCTTTGGAGTATGATTTTGTCAAATCCCCTCCCCCCCTCTAGCGTTGGGCACAATTCTTTCCAGGGCAGCGAAATGGACAACTTCCGGATTATTTTGGTGTTATAAACTGAGGTGTCTACCTATATGTGTGGACAATATATTTTTGTTGCCATAAACATGGTCTTTAATTCTGCACCAAAATTGATGCTTCGTTTTACCCTCTTTATAAGCTGGAGTCACGTAGTGCTGCAGTCACATGCTCTTGGGATTAGCTGTAGGGAGAGGCAGCTGACAGCGTGAGGGAGAGATTAGAGATATTTTAAGATCTGATCCTGCATCCTGAGATAGATTACTTGACTACTGCTGTGCTGTTGCTCTGAGGACAGATAGCAGAAATGAGAGATTTCACATACCGCTGCTTTGAGTTGCAGATCAAACTCTGCATAAAACAACGATCGCTACGATCGTGCTCAACGATCAGATTGTTGGAGGAATTTGAGATTTCAAATACTGCTGCTTAGAGTTGGAGATTGCAGATTAAACTCTGTCTAACGCAACGATCGATGCGTTCGTACACAACGATCAGATTGTGGGAGTCATTTGAGATTTCACATACTGCTGCTTTGAGCGATCTGACTGCACTAGGTAGAGGCTTCTGCTTAGAGGGACAGATTCTTGTTCCAAAACCATTGCCTACTCCTATAGGGCCAGCTGTTGCTGTAAGTGACACATTATTGTTGAAAAATCATCTCCTAGTTCTAAAGGGAGAGTTTCCAGGTGTTGCTTAGAGGGACAGATTCTTGTTCCAAAACCATTGCCTACTCCTATAGGGCCAGCTGTTGCTGTAAGTGACACATTATTGTTGAAAAAT
>BLSH010256483.1:55581-68366 GCA_018402905.1 Glandirana rugosa
AACGCGTTCCGGAAATTATTTCGGATACCCGCGAGGTCTCTCCTATGGTACAAGGCATAATTATCTGGGTGTGTTTGCCTCTCTTAGACGGAATAGTGGGGTATATGGTTTGTTCGATTGTATTCTCTTCAAGAGGTTTTTGTGACCGCGGAAAATTGATTACTGTTATAGGATTTTTTCATACACTCCCTGTCGGGTCTTTATTGTATGTTTTCCCGTGTTAGACATTCCCTGTCCTAATCTCAACTCGCTTGGAGACCTTCAAGCCCATGACGACCAGGCCGACTTGAAGCCCTGTTTCAGACCCAAGCCCAGGTCTGCCTTGTGCTTGCTAGCGTGCCTGGGGCTTGGGGTAACTTTAGTTACCCCTGGGTTTGAAAATCCGTGTTTTTACCGACATTGTTTCAGGACCTTTCGGGATCTCCCGACGTTTTCCTTCATTTTACCCCCATTCCCATCCCGTTCACGGGATGTTTTTTTACCCCTATCCCTTTTATTTAATTTTAGTTCCTTTTGCAGCCCTCTAGGGCTTTCCAGGACTTTGTTACAGCCATTTTTGTGCCTAAAAGTTTGGGTCCCCATTGATTTCAATGGGGTTCGGGGTCCGTGCGATCGTTCGTGTTCCGTCTGGACCCGAACCCAGACTTTGTCCCGAAGTTCAGCCGGACCAGCAGTACCCGAACTTCCAGAGGTTCGCTCAACTCTAATCCTGTCCCTTACAGATTGTGCCCTTTTGTATGTTATTTCTGGGCTGTCCCTCACATACTTTTTTAGGATATTGTCATTAGTTAAAAGGCGCCAGTGTTTTTGGAGAACTTCTCTTATGTTAGCTTGTTTGGTATATGGGGTGATAAGGCAGATTCTCTCCGTTTGTGTGGGTCTATTAATACGGAACATGGTATCCTCTCTGGAGCGCCCATAGGCTTTATTAAAGGCCTTGCGCAATAAGGTACGAGAGTATCCACTAGAAGGTAATCTTTCCCGAGGGGCATTGGCCTCTCGTTTAAAAAGTTCATCATTATAGCAAATGCATCTAAGATGTAAATATTGAGAGTATGGTATGCTTTGTACAAGGGGCTTTGGGTAGAAACTCTGTGCATGAAGCACAGTGTTTCCAGCTGTAGGTTTACGATATAACGTAGTAGCGACCCTTCCTCCCTCTTCTATCAGGATTTGGATATCCAAAAAGGAGATGGATGTAGGGCTAGATTGTATAGCCCTACATCCATCAATGGGTCTGCCGGGAGGTGTGGTCAGGTTTTTATGCGTTTTGGGAAGCTCATAGAAGGTTGGTATCTGTGGACTCTTCACAAGGATAGATTCGTAAGTTTCTTTATCAATGGTTCCCTGAAAATAGGCCTGACTATTAAGCTGTAGGAATTCATCCTGGAATCTTTTCACAACCTCTTGTGAGATTATTTTGTACCACTCTTTATTGTGTAGAATTTTTAAACACATTTCTCTATATTGTTGTATGTCCATTAGCACTACGTTGCCCACCTTATCGGAGGCCTTTATAATAATATTGTCGTTGGTGCTTAATTGATGTAGAGCTTCCTTTTGATCTCCTGCTAAGTTGCCCTCCTGATATTTATGAATTTTTTATCTGCTCTATCTCTTTGGTCACTTACATAATAAATGCCGCTACATTAGGATTGGTTTGTAATGAAGGGAATTTCTTGGAAAAAATTCAAAGTGCGAGATTTTCAGGCGCTTAAAGATCTCATGGATCCATTGGGTGAAAATGAGGCCTATGAGAATGCTAGTCAATCCCAAGGGGCTATTGAGTTGGAAGGGGTGGGGTCCTCCTGGGCCATGCTGGAGCAGCCCCTGGAGGGCTCTTCTGCGCCTCCCCGGGGTAACCCCACCGTACCCAAGAAGAAATCCGAGAAATTCCCTTCATTACAAACCAATCCTAATGTAGCGGCATTTATTACCGCAAGTGACCAAAGAGATAGAGCAGATACAAACTCATAGATATCAGGAGGGCAACTTATCAGGAGATCAAAAAGGAAGCTCTACATGAATTAAGCACCAACGACAATATTATTATAAAGCCCTCCGATAAGGGGGGCAACGTAGTGCTAATGGACGTACATTAATATAGAGAAATGTGTTTAAAAATTCTACACAATAAAGAGTGGTACAAAATAATCTCACATCCTGAGGAGATTAGAGGGCATCATAGTACCTCCTGATACAAAACATGTTGCTATTGACATTGAGGCTTTATACAGTAGCATCCCGCACCATAAAGGTATAGCAGTGGTTCGTGAGTTCTTAAGTGAAAAACACCAGGATTTCCACAACTATAATAAGTTCATCCTGGCAACCCTTGAGCACATCCTTACCAGAAATGTATTTGTGTTCGATGGCTCCCACTACCTCCAGGTGCAGGGGGTTGCGATGGGGACATGTTGTGCCCCATCGTATGCCAACCTGTACCTGGGGGGGTGGGAGCGTACTCTATCCTCGGATGAGAGATGTGGTGCATTCTGACCTCATGTCCTCCTTTGGCTCCGATACATAGATGCTGTGGTCGGGGCCAGAGGAGAGGCTTCTAGAATTTTTTACTCAACTCAACATGAATGACTTTAATATTACATTCACTAAACAATCTAGCCCTACATCCATCTCCTTTTTGGATATCCAAATCCTGATAGAAGAGGGAGGAAGGGTCGCTACTACGTTATATCGTAAACCTACAGCTGGAAACACTGTGCTTTATGCGCTTTCCACCCAAAGCCCCTTGTACAATGCATACCATACTCTCAATATTTATGTCTTAGACGCATTTGCTGTAATGATGAACTTTTTAATTTTCATTGTTTTTTATTTGAGTTTGAAATGATTGTTAATACATGACATTGTATCGTTCCATGTAATATTAACACAACTACAATTCCTTATATAGCATTCCAATAGCGACTCAACGCAGGAATAAATAACATTAGTCATTTTATTTTGTCACCAATATGTACTGTCACTTACACCGAGCTACGACTTGGAAGGAGTGTGAAGGTCTGCCCTTTAGTAATCAATAAGTGTCTGCTGAAGACTGCGGTGTTGACTCAGTTATGTGTAGTATTTCCACCTACTTGTCCCCAATGATCTTTCCATTGGGGCTGAATGCTTACTCTTGTCACACTCATCTCAAAGGAATGGTGTAAGTGTGACGTTCAACCTATTTTATGTAATAACTTTTTTGTTGAGAACATTTGAACATTTGAACAAACATTTGTTTACAGAGCTCTACCCTGTTGCCGTAGACAGCCTCCCCGAGTGCTGTGAGTGTGCTTGTAACCATGAACACCCATTATTCAGGTCGGTGTTTAACCCCCCGGGGCACCCCAAATTGGGTTCACCTTTGTATCCTGAGGGGTCATCCCCCACCCTCTTGGCGTATAACCTGTGACAGTCTTACGTATTCATATAATGGACTAGTCTCCTAGTTATCCAAGATTGCCTTGGAGACCAAGATTTGGTAGCTTTACCCAGCCTGCCTTGGCTTGAAGCATGCATAAGCTCATAGCTACAGTGTATGTTTATTAGGTCTATTGTGTCTGCTATTTTAGGGATGTGGTTGGTTTTCCACAGTCTTGTGATACTCAGCCTGGCCGCTAGCAGTATGTGTGTTATCACATGTCTGGAATGGTAGGGAATGTTTTCTATTGTGAGGTTCAGGAGTCCCAGCCCTGGTGTGGCCCTTTGTGGAATGCCTGATATTTCTTGTATAAGATGGAAAATTGTTTCCCAAAAGTTATGTAGAAGGGTACATTCCCATAGTACATGGCTAATGTCCCCTATTTCTTTTTTGCATCTCCAACAGGAGTTGTCATTGTTGGTTTTAAACATCGCTAGTTTCACTGGTGTGAGATACCATCTGAGGTGTATTTTGTATGTCAGTTCCCATAGTGTTGAGCATTGGGTGGATTGAAAGATAGATGTCAGTGCAGAGCACCATTGCTGTTCTGTGTATGTTGTTCCCAAGTCCTGCTCCCAACGTATGTGGTCTTTATTTTTCGAGAATGCACGTTTTTGATGCAGGCTATTGTATAGTAGTGAAATGTTTTTATTGGAGGCTTTTGGATGTTTGAAAATCTCCCAGATTGCAGGGGGCATGGAGTAATGTTTGGGAGCTATGGCTTTAAGGCATTCGCGTACTCTAAGGTATGTGAAAAAGCCTGTATGTTGAAGGTTGTACTCTGATTGGAGAGTTGGGAATGATTTGACTTGTGAGCTTGACCAGAGGTCAGCTATATGCATTATGCCTCTGGATCTCCAGTGCTTAAGGTTCAGATCTGTAGTGACCAGTTCAAGGGTCTCTAGCGGGAACCTGGGTTGGACTTTCCCCTGGTGGGAATTCATTTTCACTATCATACTCTTCCATGCTATGGCTGAGGCTTTGACGGTAGGAGGTGCAGCTGTTGGGGTTTTCACTCCTAGTGGCGTGCTCAGTAGTCAGCCCCTTAGGCTTGAGTGAGATATGTATGTGGCCTCCATAGAGCTCCACATTTTAGTAGGTGTGGGTAGGAACCAATCCTGGATAGGTGCGAGTACAGCTGCGGTGTAATAGTCCTCGAAATTCACTGACCCCGTCCCTCCTGTGTATTTGTGTTTAACCACTTCCCGACCGCCGTATGCAAAATGACGGCCGGGAAGTGGCTCAGTTATCCTGACTGGATGTCATATGACGTCCTCAGGATAACAAGCCGCCACGCGCCCTGGGGGGGCGCGAATCGCGGTGATCGTTGGTGTGGGAGGTCAGTCTGACCCCCCGCAATACCGATCTTGGTAAAGCGCTTTGATCTGAAGCACTTTACCATGTGACCAGCCATGACCAATCACGGCTGGTCACAGTGTAATACAGGAGAGCCGTTTATCGGCTTTCCTGTACTCAGGTCTGTAGACCTGAGGAGGGGTAAGCCGATCTGCTGCATCCCTGACAAGGAGGGTTTGGGCTGATGATTTATCAGCACAGCCCTCCCTCGGATCGCCACCCTAGACCACCAGGGAGCCTGCCCAGGGACCACCAGGGATGCGCCCACCCAGGCCCACCAGGGAGCCGACCAGGGACCACCAGGGAGCCGATCTGGACCACCAGGGAGACCCCCTACACCACCAGGTAAGTGACATACTGCCCAATGTGGATGGCACTCAGTGCCACCTTTAGATGCCACCCTAGATCACCAGGGAATGAGCCCCATCAATGTATATGCCCACCAGTGCCCCTATCAGTGCCCACAAGTGCCCCTATCAATGCATACCAGTGCCACATATCAGTGCCCACCATTGCCACCTACCAGTGCCCACCTATCAGTGCCCAGTGCCACCTATGCTTGCCAATCAGTGCTGTCTATTAGTGCCCATCAGTGCCGCTCAGCAGTGTCCGTCAGTGCTGCATATCAGTGCCCATCAGTGCTGTATATCAGTGCCACCTCTTAGTACCCGTCAGTGCTACTTATCAGTGCCGCCTAACAGTGCTCATTATCGCTGCATATAAGTGCCTCATCATCAGTGCCACCTCATCAGTGCCGCCTCATCAGTGCCAATCAGTACTGCCACATCAGTGCCCGTCAGTGTAGCCTCATCAGTGCCCACCAGTGATGGAGAAAATTTACTTATTTACAAAGTTTTGTAACAAAAATAGAGAATTTTTTTTTTTCAAAATTTTCGGTCTTTTTTTATTTGTAGCACAAAAAATAAAAACCGCAGGGGTGATCAAATACCACCAAAAGAAAGCTCTATTTGTGGGAACAAAATGATAAAAAATCTGTTTGGGTGCAGCGTCGCACGACCGCGCAATTGTCATTCAAAGCGCAACAGCACTAAAAACTGAAAGTTGGTCTGGTATTAAAGTGTTCTAAGTGCATAGTATTGAAGTGGTTAACCATCGTCGCCTGCGCGCATCTTGGTTTTTTCCCTTTCCAGATGCAATGGTTAAGGACAGTCTGAAGTGACCTAAAGTACGTTTTGGGAATAGGAATTGGGAGGGTTCTGAATAGATATAGTATCTGCGGTAGATGTGTCATCTTAAAAGCAGCTTATCTGCCGCTCCAAGACAATTTGTGCTTAGTCAGATTGCTAGAGTCAGTTTTGAGTTTTTCTAGGGCAGGCATGTAGTTTGTGGTGAAAAGTTTTTTCACCGATTTCGTTAATTGTATCCCCAGATAGCTTATACTGTCTTTTGCCCATCTAAATGGATGCTGGGTTTGTAGCAGGTTACTTACAGTTGCGTTGAGTCCCATTTCTAGCACATAAGATTTGGTAACATTAGCCTTATAGTATGAGACCCCACTAAAAGTGTTTAGCGTAGTCCGTACCTCTGCCAGGGAAAGAGCCGGGTCAGACAACATTAGTATGACATCGTCTGCGAATAGGCTGATTTTATGTGTCCTTTTGTCTAGGTCTATGCCTGTGATTATTGTTCCTAATTATTTCTGCCAGGGGCTCTAATGTCAGGTTGAATATTAACGGGGACAACGGGCATCCCTGCCTGGTGCCGTTGGTTATGTGGAAAGGTTTGGAGAGCATGCCTGAGAGGAGGACTTGGGCTGATGGGTTAGTATATAGTGCTGATATTGCTGTCAAAATATATCCTGTGAATCCAAATTTTTGGAGAACTTGGTGGAGGTACGTCCAATTCACCCTGTCGAACGCCTTCTCTGCATCCAATGATAGGAGCAGAGAAGGCATTCCGCTGAGCTCTGCATGGTGAATCACATTTATTAGACGTCTAGTGGCATCAGCCGCTTGTTGGCCTTTTGTAAAGCCCGTTGGGTTGGGATGTATCAAGGTGGGCAATATGTTGTTTAGTCTGGAGGCTATTGTTTTTGCATAGATTTTGATATCAACGTTCAAAAGGGATATAGGGCAAAGTTTTGCGTCTCGGTCGGCTCCTTCCCTGGTTTTGGCAACGTTATTATAAGAGCTTGTAAATTTTCTGTTGGAAGTTTTGAAGAGGATGCAGCGTCATTAAACACACTGGTCATACAGTCTAGTATTTGTGGGGAGAAGTGTTTATAATATTCCCCTGGTAGGCCATCTGGTCCTGGAGATTTATTAGATGGAAGCGCTTTAATGGTGTTATGAATCTCTTGTTTTGTGAAGGGTGCGTTGAGAGCTTCCAGTTGTTCTTGATTTAATTTGGGAAGGTCGATCTTGTCTAGAAATCTATGTATGTCGTCTAGTGTTGGTTGTGGGGTTGAAGGGTCTCGGTGTAAGTTATACAAGTCGGCGTAGTATGTGCTGAATGCATCTGCTATCTCTTGAGGATTTGTGAGCCGCTTTCTAGTGTGTGGGTGGTGCAAGTGTTCTATGTTTGATCTGAGCCTGTGCCCTTTCAATTTGTTGGCCAGTAATTTCCCTGCCTTATTTGAGGTATGGTAATAAAGTGCTTTGCGGGTTCTTTGTGATTTTTCGAATGCGTGTAGCAAGAGATTGCGCAATTCCAGTCTGTGTTGTAGAAGTTGTGCAGAAGTTGGGGATTTAGGGTGTTTTTTATTTTGTTCCTCTAATTTGGCTGTCGTGTCTGTCAGATCGCTTAAATGCTGCATCCTCTTTTTTTGTATCTCGAGGCCAACTGTATCAACATCCCTCTTATCGCAGCTTTGTGAGCGTTCCACACCATGGAAGAGTCGGCCACCGATCCTACATTTGTAGTGAAAAAGGTTGTTAAGTAATTTTCTATATCTGGAGCAAACTCAGGGTTTTGGAGAATGTAATTGTTGGCTCTCCAGATAGGGTTCCTAGGATATTTGGCTGCATCCGTTATCGTGATAGAGATTGGTGCGTGATCTGACCACGTCATGGTGTGGATCGCTGAAGCTGATATTTTCTGTAAAAGCCATTGATCTGCAAGAAACATGTCAATACGAGAGTACATTCTATGCGATGGAGAAAAATATGTGTAGTCTTTTTCTGATCCATGGTGACATCTCCAGATGTCAAAAAGGCCATGTGTTTGTAGTAATTGCTTTAACGGAGATCCCCTTCTTTTGGCGGCACTGGTAGTGTCGAGCTGTGTGTCCGTAGTGGTGTTGAAGTCACCACATATTAGTAGGTGCCCCTTCTGTATTGGTTGCGCTATGCGCATTACTTTGTGGAGGAATTTGTTTTGTTGGGTATTAGGTGCATATATGTTGATGAGGTAATATTGTTCCCTGTTGATGGAGCATACCAGGATAACGTATCGACCCTTGGGGTCTATCACCTTGTGTTGGAGGGAGAATAGAAGGTTGTTGCGTATTGCGATAAGTACCCCTCTCTTCTTCTCAGTGTAGGAGGCTGTATATATGTGTGGGAAGTTATTGTGTGTGCACTGGGGTGATGAGGATATCTTGAAGTGAGTTTCTTGGACACACAATATGTCGCATCATTTGTGCTGTGTGCCATAGTGAGTTTCTCTTGGCAGGATGGTTGAGACCATGCGCGTTGATTGAAAGAAAGGAGATTGGCATGGTGCACAAGGGGTCAGAGGTGCAGATTTTTTTTGTTTTTTTTTTTGTTTTTTGTTCACTTACGGTTAGGAGACTGGTATCCTCTGGGGTCTGGTCTCAGAACTCGGGGAGGCTTGGAAGTATCCGGTGATATTCTGTGCTTCGTTCAATGTCGAGGTTAATTGGTTCCTTCTTTCGCAACAGGTTTCAGCTGAACTAGAACAAGGTAAGAATAAACAGTAAAGCAAAAATCAAAGCAACTTTCAGTATATCACGGTGATAATATCAGCCTTTTGCAGAATCACCAGTGAGGGTTACAGTTTATAGAGCGGTTGGAGGCGGTGCAGAAGTACTGTAGCTTGGGGAATGATACCCAGGGTACGTTGCGCCCTGTTGTGTATCCTTAGCAGTCCATTTGAGTTTGTCTTCCTCTTTCACGTTGGGGTTTCGGTGCTCCAGAAGAAGAGTGGAGATGGTTAGTGTCAGGTGTCAAATCGGGGATTATCCCCCATTGCTGGAGGAGTCGGATGCCCTCCGTGACATTATAGACTTTGTAGGTGGTGTCATGCTTTGAGATTAATAAAGTAGCCAGATATTTCCATTTGTACTGTAGCTTGTGGTTGTTGAGACCCTTTGTGACTGGGTTGAGATCTCTGCCTAGTTGAAGGGTGTATCTGGAGAAGTCCGGGAAGATTTGTATGCTTTCGTATGGAGGAGGTAATCCGGGTAGTTTCCTCATCCCCGTAAGGAGCTTTTCCTTCGTTTGGAAGAAATGTATTCTCATTAGTACATCCCTAGGTACCGAGGCTGCAAGGTGAGAGGGTTTCGCAATTCTGTGGATGCTGTCTATAATGATATCCCTTGGGGATGCTTCAGGGATTACCAGTCGCATAAGTTCTTTGGCGTATCGTTGCAGGTCTTGAGGCTGGACAATTTCCGGTACGCCGCGTAGTTTGACGTTGTTGCGTCTTGACCTATCCTCAAGATCTGCTATTTTTGCTCTCAGCCATGTTTGATCCTCTTTGACTTTGTTTACCGTGTCAATGATGTCGTTGACCGTGGACACGCATGCCTCCACCCCTGTTTCAATGCATGATACTCTGTCTTGTATAAGACCTATGTCTGTGGATACTTTCTTGAATAGTGAAGACAAGTCAGTCATCAGTGAAGTCTGGAGGGATACCAGCATTTCCTTGAGAGTGGTATCTATAACCGGTTGGCCTGTGGTAGGGAATGCAGCCATGTAGGAGCTCAGATTAATCTGATCTCCTAAAGTTTTTGAGATAGTCTATTGTTTGTGTTTCAGGTGCAGATGCATCGATACGCATTCTTGCTTTAGCTGGGCTTCCCGTGATAGGATTGTCTCCTACTAGGTGTGTGGGAGAGGGAGGATTGTTCGGTGGTGGTGGGTCTTCAATATATTCATCCGGGAGGTCTGTATATGATTCGCTGGAGCATGCCCCTTTTTTCTCACTATTATTTGGAGGTGCCGGTTTGAAAAAAAGGGATGTCAGTTTTTGCGTTGTGTGGTCTCCCACTCTTTTTCTGGACATGTTCGGTGAGTGGTGGTAAGGGCGGGAAGATAATTAAAAGATGGGCCTTAGCGATGTAGTGTTTCCCCTCACTGCAGGCTAGGTATGTTAGCCTGCCATCATGTTGAGCGGGTTATTTTGTGGGTATAGTCTGGCGTATCTTGGGTCCCCTATTTGGGGTCTAGGATCCCTCGCTGAGCTTATTGCTGTTATGAAGTAATAGTAGCGTGTGATGTTTCTGTGTTTGGAGTCCCAATATGACCGCCACTGGGTTTCCGTTCCCTTGTCTTTGTACTGTTCTAGATTTTGTGGCTCTACTTGGTGGTGCCCCCTGATCCCTTCCTGATCCCCTCCGCTGTTTCCTTGTGCTTATTTGGCTTCTGGGAGCTGAAAAGCCACCTGGGGACCAGAGCTTTGGAATCCCAATATGGCCGCCGGACTGGGAGCACTAGGCCTTTATGAATCCCCGGTCTCGCGTGCTTGCCGGTGTCCCGTGGGTCCCCGCGGAGGTAGATCGCGCTCACCGACTCCCGGATTACGTGCTGGTCGTTGTTCCTATGGCTCACCCTGTGGCTTGGGCTGAAAAATATTCAGTGGCTGTGTGTGTATTTTAGGCCGCTAGCGGTACGGCCGGTGTTCTGGCCACGGATGTCCGCTCTGTAGTCGGCGACATGCGGGAGTATAGGCTGGTGCAGTCCCCCGCTGTTTCCCCCTCTTTCCAGGGTGTGTGGTGTGTTCACCCCCCGCTAGCGGCCGCCAAAGTCGGTGTTGAGGTGTGCAGGCTGCGGACTTCCAAGATGGTGGCCCAATCAGTCCTGAGGCGGCTTGTCAGCGGATTTTTGTCCGGATCGGAGGGATATGCCCGCCAATATCGGGAGATGGTGATTAAAGTTGAGCGAACTTTTGGAAGTCCGGGTTCTGCTGGTTCGGCCGAACTTCGGGACAAAGTCCGGGTTCGGGTCCGGACAGAACCCAAACTTTGTCCCGGACCCCGAACCCCCTTGAAATCAATGGGGACCCAAACTTTTAGGCACAAAAATGGCTGTAAAAAAGTCCTGGAAAGTCCTAGAGGTCTGCAAAAGGAAGGAAATGGGGGTAAGGGTGGGACAAGTGCCCTAAAAAGAAATGGGGACAGGGAAATAACTAAAAGCATTTTTAAAAAAATGAAAACCTAAAAAAATCAAAAATGGAGGTGATGTGGACCATCTTCAAACTGGGTCTGAAAAGTATTAATTAACGGTAGAAGCCATATAACTGTTCTAAAATCATCTTCAAACTGTGTCAAAAAAGTATAAATAAGCCGGGAGAACCCATATCACTGTTCTGCAAACATCTGGAAACGGTGTGTGTCACTTTAAATAAAACCGGGACTAACTGAACTACTGTTCTGCAAACATCTGGAAACTGTTTAGAACACTTTACCTAAAACTGGGAGGAACCATACACCTGTTCTGCAAACATCTGGAAACTGTGTAGAACACTTTACCTAAAACCGGGAGGAACCGTACACCTGTTCTGCAAACATCTGGAAACTGTGTGTGAAACTATAGCAGAGAGAAGAACAGGGATATGGGTTCGCTCTGCTATAGTTCACACACACAGTTTCCAGATGTTTGCAGAACAGGTATATGGTTCCTCCTGGTTTTAGGTAAAGTGTTCTAAACAGTTTCCAGATGTTTGCAGAACAGGTGTAGGGTTCCTCCCGGTTTTAGGTAAAGTGTTCTACACAGTTTCCAGATGTTTGCAGAACAGGTGTATGGTTCCTCCCGGTTTTAGGTAAAGTGTTCTAAACAGTTTCCAGATGTTTGCAGACCAGGTGTATGGTTCCTCCCGGTTTAGGTAAAGTGTTCTAAACAGTTTCCAGATGTTTGCAGAACAGGTATATGGTTCCTCCCGGTTTTAGGTAGTGTTCTACACAGTTCCAGATGTTTGCAGAACAGGTGTATTGTTCCTCCCGGTTTTAGGTAAAGTGTTCTAAACAGTTTCCAGATGTTTGCAGAACAGGTATATGGTTCCTCCCGGTTTTAGGTAGTGTTCTACACAGTTACAGATGTTTGCAGAACAGGTGTATGGTTCCTCCCGGTTTTAGGTAAAGTGTTCTAAACAGTTTCCAGATGTTTGCAGAACAGGTGTATGTTCCTCCCGGTTTTAGGTAAAGTGTTCTAAACAGTTTCCAGATGTTTGCAGAACAGGTATATGGTTCCTCCCGGTTTTAGGTAGTGTTCTACACAGTTTCCAGATGTTTGCAGAACAGGTGTATGGTTCCTCCCGGTTTTAGGTAAAGTGTTCTACACAGTTACAGATGTTTGCAGAACAGGGATATGGTTCCTCCCGGTTTTAGTTAAAGTGTTACACACAGTTTCCAGATGCTTGCAGAACAGTGATATGGGTTCTCCCTGCTTATTTATACATTTTTGACACAGTTTGAAGATGATTTTAGAACAGTGATATGGCTTCTACCGTTAATTAATACTTTTCAGACACAGTTTGAAGAAGGTCCAAATTACCTCCATTTTTGATATTTTTTTAAAAATGCTTTTAGTTATTTCCCTGTCCCAATTTCTTTGTAGGGCACTTGTCCCACCCTTACCCCCATTTTCCATCCTTTTGCAGACCTCTGGGACCTTCCAGGACTTTTTTACAGCAATTTTCAGAACTTTTATTAAAATTACCAGAACCCCTGACCCGAACCCAGACTTTTTTTGAAAAGTCCAGGTCCGGGTCCCGGACACCCCAAAGTTCGGCACGGACCCGAACTTTACAGTCCGGGTTCGCTCAACTCTAATGGTGATGCCTCCGGGTATTGGTGAAAGAT
>BLSH010256503.1:10036-20502 GCA_018402905.1 Glandirana rugosa
TACCATGGTCGTCGTCGGACCATGTAACTAAACAGTAGGCGACACAGGCCACCTATTTCATACACTGACTAGCGTGACGTCGTGCCGAGCTAGGACCCTGTTGCAATATACCGTAGGTGGACTCTTCGCCGATTCCTTGTTCTTGACCGGAATTGGAATTTAGGAATGGTATTCGTTTATGTTTTACTTTGTGTCGAATAAGTGGAGGGTAGTCTTGTTACTGTGAAAAAAAAATAAGGTTTAATAAACGCTATTGGAGCCGTGCTTCAGAAGGGTTTTTGCCTAGGTGTTATTGACATGTTAACAATTAATACCAATAAAATGGTCCCAGTACTGGTCTGGGCATTGAAAAATAAATAACTATTGTTGTGTGTTTTACTTTTATGGTTGTAAAAATGTTTTTCTTGGCTCTTTATTATATCTTTCCTGTATAGGAGGCAAATATTGGATTGGATTTGCATTTTACGCAAATAATTTGGAATAAAAAAAAAGTGTCATTGTTCTGATGGGAGGTGAATAAGCTGTGTTTCATTTTGTATTTGCTTATGGTAAGGATTTAAGGTTAAGGCCAGTTCTTGTTCCTTAGCCGCTTCTCAGGTGGATGCCATATAACGTTGTCCCAGGATCGAGCCGTGCTGCAGTGCGATCAGTCACATACTTTATCCACCGGACACAGCGGATGACAAATCAATGTACCAGGCTGCTGCTGGTACCATGTGATCACTGTGACCAATACAATGGCTTCCATTCATTGTATACTATGGTGTTCATCTCTGTGATTGGTCACCGTGATCACATGGTAAAGACATGACCAATCACAGTGCATCTGTACCAGCTGTGGCCAATCACAGCTTCACAATAGTAAACAATGGATGAATTGACGCCATTCATAAAAAAAGATTGCTTTACAATTATTATGACTGTCATAAGCAACAACAATGTGCAAAACAAAACTCCAGAGTAGTACAGTCTCATTAAGGTTATGCTGTACTGCTCTGGTCACAGTATGTAAAAAACAAAAAAAACAAAAACATTGTAATATATATATTTTTTTAATTATTAAACGATGCTCAATCGGTACTAAGGAGCCCAAAGTGTGCCAAGAAAATATCCCCCACACCATTACACCACCACCACCAGCCTGAACCAGCGATACAAGGCAGGATGGGTCCATGCTTTCCTGTTGTTTACACCAAATTCTGACCCCACCATCCGAATGTTGCAGCTGAAATCGCGGCTCATCAGACCAGGCAACATTTTTCCAATCTTCTATTGTCCAATCTTTGGTAAGCCTGTGCAAATTGTAGCCTCAGTTTCCTGTTCTTAGATGGTACCCAGTGTGGTCTTCTGCTGCTGTAGCCCATCTGATTCAAGGTTCTATGTGTTGTATGTTCAGAGATGGTATTCTGCATACCTTGGGTGTAACGAGTGGTTATTTGAGTTACTATTGCCTTTCCATCATCTGGAGCCAATCTCCTCTGACATCAACAAGGCATTTTCCTCCACACAACTGCCGCTCACTGTATGTTTTCTATTTTTCAGACCATTCTCTGTAAACTCGATAGATGGTTGTGTGGGAAAATCCCAGTAGATCAGCAGTTTTTGAAATACTCATACCAGCCCATCTGACACCAACAACCATGCCACATTCAAAGTCACTTAAGGCTGGGTTCACATCATCAACGCATGCGGCTCCCAGCAGGGGTCCGGTGCTTCCTGGTTTACTGTTTCAGGCCAGAATTTAGCCAGAATTTTTGGTTGAATTCGGATATGAAACGGACCAAAAGACGCCCAGGGCTCCTTTGCAAATGCACACCGCAGCCGCATCAGAGATATGTGAACCGATTCCATAGAGAGCCGGTCAAAATCTCCGGCTATTGGAAATTGGATGCGGGGAAGGTGTGAACCCAGTCTAAAGGAGAAGTACAGAGCAGAGAGCTGGTGACTGACCACCATCTGCTCAGGGAGCTCTGAGAACTGAGCAATCAGCTGTGTTTGATCACTTGGTTCTCAGCCTTAAAGCCGTCAGGGGACAGATGCAGCATTGGATCGATGCTGCATCCATCTAGGTAAGTGTTATTCTAAAAAAATAATAACTCCCATAATTCCTTTTTAAATCTCCTTTCTTCCCCATTCTGATGTTCGGTTTGAACTTCAGCAAGTCGCCTTCACTACGTCTAGATGTCTAAATGCAGTGAGATGTGATTTGTGTTAGGGAACAGACACACCGGCTCCAAGCCACGGTCAACCACTATCCACTGATCCACTTCAATTGGGTGCAGGCTCCGCCACAGCACTGATTGAGGAAATGAAGAGTCTTCAGATGGCCGCCCTCCAAATAATTGTCTTTTATTGTGCATATTTCATATGTACATGGGTACAGTCAGGGCACAAACAGGAGCGGACTACAGCAACAGCTTCTAACGCGTTTCGCATTCTAAGATGACGCTTACACATAGCTGAAGACAAAGATATCACACTGCCATTTAAATAGAAGCAAAGTCCACACACAAGATATAAAAAGTCCAGCTGAAGGGAATCTATAGATAATTAAATGGTCAAGTTGGTAGGACAAAGCATTCAAGCGGCAGGTGTATCTTATGAAACAATGATACATAACCCACTAATTTATCAAAAAATGTGTGATGAAAGATACAATGCTTACAAGAACCAATATACATTGATGGATGTAATTAAATAGTGCATAACCATACATCAATCCTGCAAAGCTGTATATGTACCTTGATAACATGAACTCAATGTGAATTTAATAACACCAAACACCAATTTAAAAACAGGAAAAGAGTAAAAAATATACGTTTTCATTATAATTACCCTTATATGATAATTAAAATAGACAAACAGAATGATACAAAAGCAGTTTATCAGGTTTAAAGCTCAAATTAACCACTTGCCGACCGTCAACCGCAGGTTGATGGCGACAGAGTGGCTCGATAACGCAAACCGCCGCCGTACGACGGCGGCTGCGAGATCGCGCACTGTGAGCGTGCGCGTGCCACCGGAGGCGCGCTCGCGCGCTCACTGTGTCCGGGGGGGCCAGGGAGCGGGTGCGGCGGACTCGATCTCCGCCGGCTACCCACGATGCCCCCCCGGAGTGAAAGAACAGAGGTCTGTGTAAGTAAACACGGACCTCCGTTCTGTGAGAGGTGGAACGGCTGTGATCACAGCCTTCCTCTACATGGAAGCTGTGATCACTTCCCTTCCCTTGCTAGGGCAGCCCAAACACAGTTAGAACACGCCCAGGGAACACAGTTAACCCTTAGAGCGCCCCCTGTAGGTTAACCCCTTCACTGCCAATGGCATTTACACAGTAATCAGTGCATTTTTATAGCACTGATCGCTGTATAAATGCCAATGGTCCCAAAAAAGTGTCAAAATGGTCCGACATGTCTGCTGCAATATCGCAGTACCGCTAAAAATCGCAGATCGCCGTCATTACTCATCGTCCGTAAACGCAGCCACTTTTGCGCAAACCAATCCATAAACGCGATTAAATTGCGATTTTTTTTATCACAAATATGAGGAAGAATATAAATCGACCAAAACCGGTGAAAAAAAATGTTTTTTTTAATTTTTTTTTTGTATTTGTATTTTAGCAAAAAGTAAGAAATTTGTTTGCAAAATTGTCGCTCTTCTTTTGTTTATAGCGGTGATCAGAAATGACGCAGCGGTGATGAAATACCACCAAAAGAAAGCTCTATTTGTGGGAAAAAAAGGACGCAAATTTTGTTTGGGTACAACGTCGCACGACCGCGCAATTGTCAGTTAAAGCGACGCAGTGCCGAATCGCAAAAAGGGCTCTGGTCCTAAAGTGTGAAATCCTTCCGGGGCTGAAGTGGTTAAATTAGAAGAAACCTCCCCTCCTATAATTCATGATATATACATAATTTCAATTATTATCAAAGTTGTTTCAAAAAGTTATTCCAATAAATTATTCCATTGGGCGGGACAAACACTCTTATGGCTATCCTAGCCACTATTCATATATATTCTAGGTAAAGTGGGGGGGTATTTCTCCAACCCCTCAATGTTTCACCCTGGCTTTAACCTACGGGTGTGTACTGCCTAAAGAAATCTTGGAATATTTTGTTTAAACTATCAGTCCAATAGATGGTAAGGAGATAGCAGATAAATGCACCAACCTGGTAAAAATTAAATATACAGATCCCAGGAAAAATAAAATGCATAAACCTAGAGAACAGAATGTGGGGGATATCAAATGCAGAGGACACCAAGGGGTGGGGGACAGGGGAGGTGGCATGGATCAGTCATAAAAATGGTAAAGTCCCATTCAAAATTCACGCCAGCCGGCATTCTAGTACCTAAATGATAGATCCAATACACCTCCCTTCGGCAAAGGATGCCGAATTTGTCACCCCCCCTCTTGGGAGTGACCATCTTTTCGAAACCCTGGATAACCAAACTGGAGCTCTCCTTGTCATGGTGTTGATTCCAATGGCGGGCTATATTAGTAGCATGATTTTTATCAATATCTCCGAGGTGAAGGTAAAGGCGGTCCTTGAGTCTTCGGGTAGTTCGTCCCACATACTGTAAATTGCACACTGTGCATGTGTTGACATATATCAAAAATTTAGTGTTACAGTTGATGAAGGGCAAGATACCAAATGACTTACCCGAAGCTGAAGAGACTACCCCATCACCTCTCTTAATGAATTGGCAATAGTTACAGGCATTAATCCCACATCTAAATGTGCGCTTAAACTGAAGCCACTGCTGGCTGGGTTTCTGACTGGTGAATAAACTAGGAGAAAGACGCCTGCCAATTGTGGGAGCCTTTCTGGACACTACCTGTATACCACCCGAAAGGATGCCGGCGTACACTGGATCATTGTACAGAACTGGAAGGTATTTCCTAACAATATTGCCAATCTGGCGAAACTCCAAACTAAAAGGAGTAGAGAACACTAGAGAGCTGGGTGTCACTGAAAAAGTGGATCCGGAGCGTACAGGGCGTCTCTTTCTCTGGTTCGTACCCTCAGAGAGAAGCTTCTCTCGGGGGGTCCTTTCTGCTATAGATCGAGCTCACATAACTACTGCTTTGGGGTAGCCCCTCTCACTAAGCCTATGGGCCATATCATCAGATTCTCTACGAAAATCCGCATCCCTGCTGCAGATTCTCCTGGCTCTGAGAAATTGTGATTTGTGTTACCAAGCAATTGAACATAATAATGTGGCCGGTGATAATATATCACATCCTATCATGACAATTTATATTTGATAATAACCAAAGAAACAATAAGATGGTCCAAAGGTGGCTAAAGATATCTGTTAGGAGCTGGAGCAGGTTGGATCCAGGAACCCACTGTATACCAACCAATGAAAAAGTATAACCCAATAGGGTATAGTGAGGGGGACCAAAAGGGACCATAAAGCCCTCCAATAAACCAGTGCAAAGCATGAAACATCCTTCTTAGAATACAAGTACATGTAGTGCACCCCAAAAGAGCTGCTGGTGAACTGAGCCTAATTCCCCCAGTAAGGGCACACATAGTGGCATGCACTCCAAGCACCAACAGAGTGCCATCTTGGACACTAGGAATAGTTTTTGCCCCGCATTAGCTGATTATTTAACACTAGGGCATTCCTGGCAGCAAGAAATATTGCACATGACATAATAGCTGAGGGCAGAGGCGTAAATAGAACCTTCAGGGCCCTGGTGCAAGAAATTTTGAAGGGCCCCCCTTCATTACTATACCTCAGTTTCTGAATGAATAGGAGGCTCGGTACACAACTATTCGTTTATTCAGTGGGACTGTAATAAAGGGACCTGCAACGAGAGTAAAGGGCACCAGGATCAGTGGGAAGAGGGAAGGGCCCTTGCCAGGGGGCTGGGCCTCGTCCCTCTTCCACCTGATCCTGGGGCCCTTTACTCCCATCGCGGGTCCCTTTCTTACAGTCCCACCGAATAAACAAATAGTTGAGTACCGAGCCTCACATTCATTCAGAAACGGTAGTATAGTAAAAAAAAGTTTACTATGCTTCAGTTATGAGTGAACCAATTGGTACCAATCACTGACTCTGTCCATTCAGAAAATGAAGGAGTCAGTAAATGACAAATTTACTGACACGTTCCCATCTCTCCATCATGACACATCTTCTACAGCAGCTGGCAGGAGAGAGGAGGGGGGGAGACAGCAGCTTTGGGGGGGACCAGGGAAGCACATAGGGACCTTGGGAACAGCAGAAGACAAGTAAACTGGATAGGAGGGATGGCGGGGGCAGCATATAGAGGAACCAATCTCCTCCATTGAGAGGAAAATGGTGGAGACTGGTTCCTCTAAATGCCGCCCCCACCATCCCTCCTATCCAGGTGTACAAGGGAGGCACACAGGCCCCCGGGAGCACGAGGCCAGTTGCAATTGCAACCCCTGCAGTTACGCCCCTGGCTGAAGGAGCTCTTGCTGTTTGGCTCTGATGAGTGAGATTCTTTTGAAACGGGTCAGCCAGCTGGGATCCTGAAGAGGTCCCCCTACATTCTGGAGACTGGGTCTAGAACTTTTGAGCTATGGACAAGTGGCTGGATAAGCATTCTTTTATTTATATTTGTGTTAGTAGTACTTATGATGAACTTTAACCCCTTGGTGCTAACAGTGCGCATATATGCGGTCCCTGGGTGGGTGGGCCTTATTGCAGAGCGACCGCATATATGCGGCCCTGTATAAACAACTTACTGTGCTGAGAGAGCGCTCCCTGGGCACTCCCAGCAAAGTAGCCGGAGGGAGTGCATACTTGCGATCGGGAGCTTTTCGATCATGTCACCAATGTGACAGCCAATCACAGCGGTCACATGACCCCGAATGCCCGCCTCCACCTACCAGCTTTTAGAACTCTTAAAGGACTGGGAGGCAGGCAGGAAGGGGTTAAGAAATGCTGTGGGATAATGCACTAGGCTGGTATGCATTTTCTTCATTCTTTCATTGGCTCAAAGGAACAGTCTAGGGGTGTCTTTTTTGGGGGTTTTATTGGAACCTAGGGTGAGTGAGCATGGGATACCCCAGAACTGAACACTTTGAGGACTCCTCTCCTTTCTGCTGAGCTACTTAAAAATCTCCCACAGAGTCTCTAATGCTGGCCGGTGACTAGGACTTTTCCCAAGGGACTAAAAATTGCACACAGTCACTATCTTCCAGCTCTGGGTCATTTACTTACAGGATCATCGGTTGCCTTCTTCCAATATCCACCAGGCACTCTTCAATGAGGGAGAAGTAACATTGCACCACCATACAACAGCTCGCCATCTTTCCCCTAACTTCTTCCAGGTATTCTCCAGTGAGCGTCTCCAGACACAAATGAACTCCAGGACTAAACTTTTGTTTATAGGCTTCAGCTGGGACCTCATTGTCCTCTAGATGGCACCTTCAGAAATCCTGCCCCTTCATGGGGGTCTCGTCACGTGGCACCGGACTCAGGAAGTACAGGAGCTAAACTAAATTTGCCTAGCATCCTACACTGACTGGGAGGGTGCTACATAAATAGGATTTTAAAAACTAATTTTAAAATATTGTAAAAAGTTTGAAGTTATTATAGATACCCTAAAATGTCAATCCTTCTTTTTTTCATATAATGGGATATTGGTGTCCTTCGAAAATAGGGAAAATCCCATTGTGAACCTTACTGTGAATCCTTGCAAGGATTGCTTTACTAAAAATTCTGCACAATTTCCCCAAGACAAAGGACCTGGAAGTAGTGAACATAAAATATTATAGACACTTTCTATAGACTCTGACACTCCAAAGGCAGGGTAGCACCTCCAGAGGCCAGGGGGGTAGCATTTCTCCTCTGAGTCCATTACTAAAATGGTGGGACCGAGAAAGGATATTTAGTGTTGGTCACTTTTGTCTTTTTAAAGTTTTATTGCAGAACAGTTAAGGAGATGAGGGTTAGGGCAGGGCCACTGATAAGGCAGTGCAGCCAGCCCTCCTGTACTGGGACCAGGCCCCATCAGTTCAAAAGGGGGGCCCAGGCACCTGCTGAACTGGAGGGCTGGCTGTACTATCATATTACATACACTAATTGTCTTTTGCCTTCCCCTGCAATGCTGCCGGCTTCTCCCTCTGGCTGCACTGCGGAGTAGTGGTTCTATCACATTGGCCCCTTTCTTTCCTGAATGAACACAGTAAGTGATCGGTACCAATCACTCCTGTGTCCATTCATCACTGAAGCATAGTAAATTGTGTTTACTGTGCTTCAACTTTTGAATGAGCAAAAAGCTTCAGAGTGCTTCTAATTTATTCATATTTGCATCTGGGCTACAGATCTGCTCCAGATACCATAGCAGATCACTTACAGACTCTCCAATTCCAATCTATGTCCGGCTTCACAGTGTCTGAACCTTTAAGCATACCTGGCAACACTGCAAGCTTGTTCCCAAATTTCAGTGAGTCCCCCAAGTGAGTCACCAGACCCTTCTTAGAAACCAGCCTTTTTCCTGGCTCTCTAGAGCAAGGGCTCCCCCAGGGTCTCCTTGGTACAGCTTCCTTCAGACAAGGTAGGACAGCTTCAGGACCACTTCAGCACGCGTTAAGCCCCAAAACAGGCTATTGGGCCCACCAGCAGAGCTCCATCTAGCAGCACCTCCCTAGGCCTCATTCCAGGGAGAAGAGCTAGCACTATACTGTCCCAAATATTTATATCTTCCCCAAGCATGCGCTAGTGGCATAAACCTCCTACTAGATTGGCTGAAGGATGTCCCAGGTGCACTACTGGGATGGGTACGTTTATACATGTTGTCTGGTCCTGTCCGACTATCCAACAATTTTGGACAGAGGTGACTCAGGAAATTAGTTCGGTGGGTGAAGTAACCCTCGGGCTTGACCCTGTGGTCCTATTGCTGGGGGTTACTGATCTAGTTATTCACAAAAAAATCTTCATTTTTTAATGCAGCATTCTGTGCAAGGAAGGCTATGCTGCTTATATGGAAAGAGACCGCCCCTCCCACGCTGACACAATGGGAATCTCTAATAAACTTGGTCTTACCGCTCTGCAAGTTCACCTACATCAGGGATATGCAATTAGTGGACCTCCAGCTGTTGCAAAACTACAAATCCCATCATGCCTCTGCCTCTGGGTGTCATGCTTGTGGCTGTCAGAGTCTTGCTATGCCTCATGGGATTTGTAGTTTTGCAACATCTGGAGGTCCGCTAATTGCATATCCCTGACCTACATGAACCATAAATGCCCTAAAAAATTTGAGTAAATCTGGGGAGGATGGGTAAAGAATTAAGAGCCTATTTTTTGGCACTCTTCCAACTCTTCCTCAGCTCCCAAAATCCCTTAGTCCACCCTCAAATACTGCACTGTACCCGATTTCATAACGGTTAACAGGGCTGGTGCAAGGATTTTTGACACCCTAGGCGAAACCTCATTTTGCCGCCCCCCTTTGTCTCTGCCCCTGACTCCACCCCCTTTGCCCTGTCCATGTATACGATGGAGGTGGCGGAGGTAGAGATTTTTTGCAGAGCCTCTCTACCCATTTCTTTAGCCATGGTCCACAGGCCCGCACCTGTGCACCTGGATCCGCCTCATTTTACCGCCCTGGGGTGCTGCCAGCCGCGGCTCTCCAGTGACATGAGTGATTGATGCTGAGCAGTGATGGATCAACAGAGGATGGGTGCCCCTGGTGCTAGTGGCGCCCTAGGCGGCCGCCTACTCCACCTAGTGGTAGAGCCGGCCCTGCGCATCAATCATACCTGTACACTATTAGGGGAAAATGTACCTTATTATCTCTATGTAACAAAAGACGTTCTTGAATGCTATACTTGTCTGTACAATGCATCAGATATCCTACCTATTTTACCGAACTAACTCTGTGATAATGTAAACTGCATCTCCTTATTTGGATAAATAAAACAAACTTCTGTTAAAAAAAAAAGATTGGCTGAAGGAAATATAAATATTTATAAGTTTGTTTTGTTTGTGAAATCTCATACAGTGACCAGTGATAGCAGTGACATCTACTGGCGACAGTGAGAAATCACAAGCCAACTTAAGCTTAGGGATAAACCAGGTGAACAACTATACAATCACTCTGAGCCAATCACAGCCCAGCCAAAAACTAAACTGACATAATAGACCCTGTCTAGGACAAGGGGACTACATCAGAAATGATCTCTCTTACCCAGAGCCGTCTTTATATTGATTGAACCCTGTGCTAACATTTTCTTGGCCACTCCCCCAAGCATTTTCTGTCTCCACCCCAACATCCCAAAAAATGAACAAACACACCAGGACCCCCCTCCTCCATCATTACACAGGACCCCCCCTCCTCCATCATTACACAGGACCCCCCTCCTCCATCATTACACAGGACCCCCCTCCTCCATCATTACACAGGACCCCCTTCCTCCATTATTACACAGGACCCCTCTCCTCCATCATTACACAGGACCCCCCTCCTCCATCATTACACAGGACCCCTCTCCCCC
>BLSH010256503.1:56580-69704 GCA_018402905.1 Glandirana rugosa
TATTATACATTTGTAGATGAGGCACCAAGTGAGTTTAATTACCACATGAATAAGCTACAGAACAACCTGTGTAATTCATATGTGTTCAGGTTTAAGGGGATGAGGTGGCAACCCTAGCTGTGTTCATGTTTACATATTATTGTAAAGGCCCGAAGCCTAGGGTTACCACCTCATCCCTTTAAAACCGAACACATATGAATTACACAGGTTGTTCTGTGGCTGATTAAGGTGGTAATTAAACTCACTTGGTGCCTTATCTGCATTAAATTAGCCTCAGAAGCTGTGTAATTCATATGTGTTTGGGTTTAAAGGGATGAGGTGGCAACCCTAGCTGTGTTCATGTTTACATATTATTGTAAAGGCCCGAAGCCTTCTGTAGATTATTACCATGACATCACCTGCTGTTACCTCACTGCTGTGCTAGACCGAACAGAGACTGTTTCTATGCGGAAGACAAATCTACACCACAGATAAAATTATATATATACAGTACACACAATGTATATGGATTCATGTAGAGGGGTCAATGTTGGTGACACGTCAGGTGACCCCCTCCCCCCATGTTTTCTACAGACTGTTCCAGTGTGACCCCATCAGCCCCCCAGCCTTACCTGTGCCACTCGCTGCGATCTCACAGTCACTGCAACCCGGGGTCTCCTCTTCTTCCTGCTTCTTAGGTCTGGCCTCCAAGGACCTCATCCTCGATCCCTCCATTCTCAGACTTCCCTACACCGGCCTCCCCAGGTCCCCCTCCTCACTGAGAGCCGAGTCCGAGTTCCATCCAGCCTGTTCCTCCCCGGCCAGTCCTCCCCGAACAGCCTCCAGCAGCAGGCGGGGGTGGTGGTGGGGCTGCCGCTGGCGGGGACGGGCAGCCCAACCCGGGGTAGGGCGCCCTGCGGTCCTCTTTCTTATTCATGATAGTCAGGGGTGCCAGAGCTCCTCACAGCCATCTGCAGGGGGGGTGAGGATGATGGGAGCAGGGGAGGGGCTCAGGCTGCTGGGAATCCCTCCGAGGACCGGATCACTAAGGAGAAGGCAGGTGACAGCCCATGCAAGTCCAGGGGAATTATTCGCTCCACTTAACCAGGTGTGTTCAGGTATGGGGGCACAGGAACGGTGGGGTACGTCTGCTATCAGCCAAGGGTGATCCCAGAATCTCATCTACAGCCTCATACCAGCGGCAGTGGCTACGCCCCTGACAGGCTGTCACTCAAACCGGCCCATTGAGCCATCGGCACCAGGTAGTCCCAATGGCCAGTACATGCCTGGCAAAGAGCCACAACAGCAATCTGCCTGTGTAAACAAAGCAAATCGCCGTTCTGTCAGTAGGGAAGGCATTAATCCAGTGTTCCTGCAGTGAGAACACAGGATCAATGCCTTCCCCTAGTAAAAGCTCCTCCCACACAGTACAAAAACACAGTCTTGGGCCCCTTTCACACTTATGCGAGTTGTCCTGCGACTTGGGACTGCAAAGTCGCATGACAAGTCATTCCCCATTATTTCCAATGAGTACCGTTCATATCTGCATGACTTTGAAGTCGTGCCGACTTCAAAGTAGTCCCTGCATTACTTTGGCCCAACTTTATTGCAACTTGAGGTCCATAGACTTCAATGTTAAACCCTCAAAGTCGCATGCAAATCGCACCTTAATAATATAGATGCATTTTCTGTACTATTTCTGTACGACTTTGTAATATGTTTTCATTGTGCCAAAGTTGCAACAAAGTCGGACCAAAGTTGTACTGATCCCAAATTGTGTCGAAATCGTGGTAAAATCGCAGTAAAATTGAGTCGCACAAGTGTGAAAGGGGCCTTAGTGTCCGACTGTTCGCCGCAATATTGCAGTGCCTCTATAGGTCGGTGAGCGCCGCCATACTAGTAAAAAAAAAAAATTCTATAAATATATCTCAGTTTGTAGACGCTATAACTTTTGAGCAAATCAATCAATAATACGTTTATTAGGATTTTTTTTTTTTTTTAATCAAAATTATGTAGCAGTATCCATATTGACCTAAATTGATTAAGAAATTAGATTTTTTTTACATATTTTTTATTGCATAGGTTTTATAGCAGAAAGTAAAAAAAAAAGTTTTTTTTTTCAAAATTGAAGGTCTTTATTTGTTTATATTGCAAACGCAGAGGAGATCAAATACCACCAAAAGAAAGCTCTATTTGTGGGTAAAAAGGACATCAATTTTATTGGGGTACAACGTCGCACGACCGCACAATTGTCCGTTAAAGTAACGCTGCGCCCTATCGCAAAAAATGGTCTGGTGATGAAGGGGGGTAAATCTTCCGGAGGTCATGTGGTTAAAAAGATAAACGCATCAGCATTGTACCCTTTACATATAGAGAAGATGATACCCTCTAATTATCTATACAGTTGTGCTCATAAGTTTACATACCCTGGCAGAATTTATGATTTCTTGGCCATTTTTCAGAGAATATGAATGAGAACACAAAAACATTTCTTTCACTCTTGGTTGGTGTTTGGCTGAAGCCATTTATTATCAATCAACTGTGATTACTCTTTTTAAATCAGAATGACAACAGAAACTACCCAAATGACCCCGATCAAAAGTTTACATACCCCAGTTCTTAATACCGTGTATTGCCCCCTTTAACATCAATGACAGCTTGAAGTCTTTTGTGGTATTTGTGGATGAGGCTCTTTATCTTCTCAGATGGTAAATCTGCCCATTCTTCATGGAAAAAAAGCCTACAGTTCCTGGAAATTCCTGGGTTCTCTTGCATGAACTGTATGTTTGAGATCTCCCCAGAGTGGCTCAATGATATTGAGGTCAGGAGACTGAGATGACCACTCCAGAACCTTCACTTTATTCTGCTGCAGCCAATGACGGGTCGACTTGGCCTTGTGTTTTGGATCATTGTCATGTTGGAATGTCCAAGTACATTCCATGTGCAGCTTCCTGGCTGATGAATGCAAATGTTCCTCCAGTATTTTTTTATAACATACTGCATTCATCTTGCCATCAATTTTGACCAAATTACCTGTGCCTTTGTAGCTCACACATCCCCAAAACATCAGCGATCCACCTCCGTGTTTCACAGTAGGAATGGTGTACCTTTCATCATAGGCCTTGTTGACTCCTCTCCAAATGTAGAGTTTATAGTTGTGGCCAAGAAGCTCAATTTTGGTCTCATCACTCCAAATGACTTTGTGCCAGAAGGTTTGAGGCTTGTCTCTGTGCTGTTTGGCATATTGTAAGTGGGATACTTTGTGGCATTTGCGTAGTAATGGCTTTCTTCTAGTGACTCGACCATGCAGCCCATCTTTCTTCAAGTGCCTCCTTATTGTGCATCTGTGAAACAGCCACACTACATGTTTTCAGGGAGTCCTGAAGTTATTTGTGGGTTTTTCTTTGCATCCCGAACAATTTTCCTGGCAGTTGTGGCTGAAATTTTAGTTGGTCTACCTGACCGTGGCTTGGTTTCAACAGAACCCCTCATTTTTCACTTCTAGAAAGGAGCTTGATTGGCTGATTTGCTGATTGGCATTCTCACTTCCTTGGATATCTTTTTTATATCCCTTTCCTGTTTTATACAGTTCAACTACCTTTTCCTGCAGATCCTTTGACAATTCTTTTGCTTTCCCCTTGACTCAGAATCCAGAAATGTCAGTGCAGCACTGGATGAAAGATGCAAGGGTCTGTCAGGAGTCCAGAAACTCATTGACCTTTTATAAACACACACTAATTACAAGCAAACAGATCACAGGTGATGATGGTTAACTTTAATAGCCATTCAAACCCCTTTGTGTCAACTTGTGTGCATGTTTTCAAGCCAAAATCACCAGAGTATGTAAACTTTTGATCAGGGTCATTTAGGTAGTTTCTGTTGTCATTATAATTTAAAAAGAGTAAACACAGATGATTGATAATAAATGGCTTCAGCCAAACACCAACCATCAGTGAAAGAAATGTTTTTGTGTTATCATTCGTATTCTCTAAAAATGGCCAAGAAATCAAATTCTGCCAGGGTATGTAAACTTATGAGCACAACTGTATATAGCGCTATAATGATAGCTACAACCACTTATACAGACTAAGATGATATCAGTCCAGTATAGATAAGGTGAGCTTTTCCTAGTGCCTATAGGGTCAACGTGTTTCGCCAGATATTTGGCTTCTTCAGGACCCAGACGAGGAGAGGGCAAACTATATAGAACAACACATATATAAATGATATAACAAGGCAATCTTCAATAATACACAATTATGAAATATATTAAATCTACATGCTCATACTGGTGGGTACATGGGGCGGAATATCCACCCACCAGGGGCACAATGGACCAAAAACTTTTCCGCACACACAAGCGGAGGCAACCAGGGCAAGAATATAAATATGCAAAATGAATGGTATAAAACCATTAGGAGCTAAATAATATTGTACAGCATGGGCGTCATTTCCATGAGCTAGCACAATGCAGAATAGTCAAGTAGAGCAGAAGGACATTCCCAGTAAATCATAACAACAGGACACTCATTCGTATTGGGAGATGAAGCAGTAAACGTATGCATAGCACTGCAAAGCAGGAGTTAAGCATTTATGCAAATATGGCAAATTTAATCTCAAACAATGTTATCTTCCTTTGAGTAATCTAATGTGAATGCAAATTCTCCTTCCCCCCATGTAATGGAAATAAAGAGAGGAGGATGTGTTTGTAGTTCAAATTTAGAAATCAGCCTAGTGTACAATTCCATAGATATAGAGGAGTGAGGTAGTGTTGTCCCCCTAGGACAGGAAGTGTGTTCCTGGCAGGATCACCAGGTGAAATAAAATAAAAAATCTGACAAAAGAAAACTATTACAGTAAACTGCAATATATAACTTTTGTTTTTTCGTGTAGCGTGTACTTGTGTAGTGTTACATTTAGTTTTTGGCCTCCCTGTAATCAGGGAGAGCAGTATTTGACTAGTTAAGTCTGTTCTGGCCTCTGTAGGTATGGGCTCAATTACTTCCTCCTGTCTCTTAGGGGACCCTGGGACATGGTGGGTCGGAGAATATGACCTTAGCCTGCATGTTAATATCTTCCCAGCCAATCCCTGGTTAATATGGTAGGTGAACAGCAGGGGGCTGAGGGGGGTATAAATGAGTCCAGAGCAGAGACCTCTTGTTTCTGGGGGAGTAAGACCCAGCTGTCTGAGGGCTGTGGCATCCCTGGGAAGTCTGTCTGGAGGTGCAAGGACCTTATGTGGGGTCCTAGATACGGCTTGGCTGGGGGGCTTCTGTTCTATTCTCCTGGAGCATTTACAGAAACCCTCCCAAAAATGCAGATCACAGGCAATTGGAGCGCAGAAGTGGACTGACCGTGCACATAGCTGCACTGAGATCAGGAAACAATGAGCATCAGCCTTCTGGAACTAAAGGCTTTCCTGGGAGTTCACCAGCTACTACTAGTACATTCAGAGTTGTTTTCCTGTTGAGGATTTCCTGTTTGGTACTATTCATCTATATACTTCAAGGGGGTGCCTTCACCCTGAAGTTTTAGTGCAGAGTTAGTGTCCTTATTCTCAAGTTTATTGTTAGTGGAGTGACCCTAGGATCACCCTATCCAAGTTCTACCCAAAAATAAAAACCACAAAAAAGACATGCATTGCCTGTTTTCTGGCTTGAGTGATTGGGAAATGTCATGTGCCTGGCTGCTGTGTCTATCAGGGAATGGAACCCAGGATCAAACCACCAGATCACTCCGGTCTGTGTGCTACATTTGCTTCTCAGCCTTTTGGCTAGGAACAAGTGTAGTATCAGTTCTTATCAGTTTCCCAAAGGAAGAAATCTGGTTCTCCTTCCCAGTTGGGGCACCAGTTAGTGTTTTCATGATGTAATAAGGTGGGAACAAGGCGCCTCTGAGTGTAGACGTTTAAAAACTATTTAATAAAACACCATACAGCTGGCAACTCACATTTGGGAGGATAAAGAAAGGCACATCTGTAGAGGGCCTCATTCCGGTGGTTGGCTGTGACTCAGCCGGTCACTGCCTCCGGTTCCCGTCTGGATTGCATTCAACATCTGTGGATATATAGATCGGCCCTTGTCCTTCTTGGGATGGTAGTCCCTCTACAGATGTGCCTTTCTTTATCCTCCCAAATGTGAGTTGCCAGCTGTATGGTGTTTTAATAAATTATTTTTAAATGTCTACACTCAGAGGCGCCTTCTTTTTTGTTTCTCTTGCAGCTGCTGGAATTGGCTTTTTCCCTAGGAGTGCGGCCTTGTATGTGGACTTTTGGTACATAGCCTTATATGGACTATTCTTATGGACTTGACAGGGTTCATTCAGTGCCTGGCCCTTGCGCCTATTACTTGTCTGGGGATCTTTTTCCTCACGGGCTGAATCTGGCCAGATTTACCAGGCTTGTCCCCGGTTGATAGCACAACTCTCTCTAAGTAGTAATGCCTTTCTAGTAATGGGGCTGCATTTGTCTGGCCTGGGGCTGGGAGAGACTCATTTGTTTTCAGTATGAGACCTTGGTCATAGCACTCATTGCACACTCTTTTTCCACACCTGCCTCCTGGGATGGGCCCTTTGGCCACAGACGGAGACATTTTTATACCAGCCATTGTATAGCATTTTGGCACTGAAGCACTCTTTCTTTACCCCCCTGACCCCTTTTTTTAATGTTCATAGGCCTTTCACAATGGAGTGGAGGTCCTTGGACTTGCTCTGAAAGTCTTGGGGGGGGGGGGGGGCACATGGCCTTATAGTCAGGGTCCCCCTCTGGGGGAGACCCACCTAGTACTTGGGTGGATCTTGCTTTGGCAGGTCCCCCTATGAATGGGGTCTGCCTGGTTTCGACTAGGTGGACCACGAGTACCCCAGTCCCTGTCAGGATTATAGTTCTCTGGGGGATCAGGGCCAGGGTCTTTTCTATGCTGAGGAGGATCATGTGTATACCTTGTGCACTTTTTTGTGTGCAAATGTGCTTTTTGGTTCAGGAATGCTTTAACCATTTTCGCCCCCTTCCTGCCCAGGCTAATTTTTTAGCTTTCAGCGATGTCACACTTTGAATGACAATTGCGCGGTCATGCAACACTGACATGTTTATAATTTTTTTAAGATAGATAAAGTGTTCTTTTGGTAAAATAATCCATCCCGCCGCCCCCCTCCCCAGACCATCGTTTCGCTGACAATGCCCGAACCCCCCCCCTCCTAGGGTGCACATGCCAAGCTAGTACGGTTGTTAGTTCCTCTCTTTTCCCTGAAGTATCATCACACAATCTGTGCAGAGCCGTCCGGGTGGCTATTTTCCGCTCCATTGGTCTGTCCTGCTGTCCTCCCTGAAGCTGAATGGATCTGGTGGGCCAGGATAGGCAGGTGGCTGATTGGCTGGGGCAGGAAGCCGGGAGCTGATTTGCTAGGTTTGCAGGGTGGGAGGGCTCGGGGCGCAGAGGTCAACATAAAACTGGCCAATTGGGGCCTCGGGCTGTGGTCATGTGAGGGGGTGACAGAGCAGGTAGAGACCTGTTGGTCCGATGCTCCGCACAATGCACGGCCAAAGAGATGGTGCAGGCCCAGGGGGCGGGGGGGGGGGGGGGGGCGGCGCCCCTGCTCCCCTTGTGGACCGGCTACCACTAGATTTTACAAAAACGAAAATCACATACACTGCTAGAAATTCATAAATTCAAGAAAAGAAATCCATTCTGCTTCCTGGAATTTTCTTGTCACTGTGGTTGAAAGTGGATGTTGATTTGGCCCCAATAATCAACAACAAAAAATGTTGAACAACATTCTACTAGTGCACACCCAGCTTAAAGCCTGGTACACACGAGTACGCTTTTTTCGTACAACCCAGCAGGGCTGAAAGAAAAAAAAAAACACTGTACTGACTATCCGACGTTAGTACAGCAATCTTCCCAGTTGTGCTTTTGTATTCTGACAGGGGGGTGGCCTTCCCACCAGAACACTCCGGTCAGCGCTCTCAGCCAAAGTCAAAAATGACGTAATGTTTTGAATATTTTTGCTCTTTTTTTTCGCTTCTGAGCATGTGTAGTCTCGGTCATACTTTTTTTTGTTCAAAAACCATACCAACGGAACGAAAATCGGACGTGGCGTTGTCGTACAAAAAAATTTTCTAGCCTGTACATCCAGCTTTTGTCTGACAAAATATCAAAATCCGCTGTCGAAAGGAGCATTCTAACGGTGAGAATTTCATTCATCTAATGAAAATTCCCATCCGAAATTCACATTGTGTGTACGGGCCTTACAGTGGGAGCCTATCAGCAGGTCCCGGCAAATGCTTAATGGCCAGGACCTGCTGATCAGCTGTGTCCAATCACAGCCCAGAGTCCTGCGTTGACTATCAACTCAGAGCTCTGTAGAGAGGGAATGATCTGTCTGTTTCTTGTCCTTGCTCAACAGAGATCTTTAGTAAAAAGTAAAAAGCAGCACATAATACGCACATTAACACTTGTTAGGCACCCTTTGATCACCCTAGATGTTAACCCCTTCCCAGCCAGTGTCATTACTACAGTGACAGTGTATAGTATTATCACTGATGACTGAATTACTGTCATTGGTGACGTCAGTGTCAATTAGTCTACCTCCCACCCAGTGTCAGTTAGTGTCAGATTGACCGCCGCACTATCACATTCCCATTATGAGTCGCTAATCACCGCTATTAGTAGAATTTGAAAAATTCCAGTATATACAGTGTACCATAGTTTGTAGACACTATAACTTTCATGCAAACAAATCAAAATACACTTATTGGGATTTTTTTTGATTTTTTTGATTGGATATGTTTTATAGCAGGAAGTAGAAAATATTGTTTTTTTTCAAAACTTTCAGCCTCTTTTTGTTTATATAATAAAAAATAAAAACTCCAGAGGTGATCAAATACCACCAAAAAAAGCTCTATTTGTGTTAATAAAATTATATAAATTTTGTTTGTACAGCGTTTCATGATTGAATAGCAAAATATGGGCTGGTCAGGAGGGGGGTAAAATCTTTTAGAGCTGAGCCGGTTAAACGCATTTACAAATCATCAGTTTAGAGTTAACTGTTTTTGGTTTACACAGCAATAAAAACTTGTCAGAGGCGGTAACCCTATTTTTCTATCCAAAAATAAAAAATAAATTAGATGAACAAATATTTAAAAAAAAAAAAAAAACTTGGGCTGTGTATATTTATCTGCAAAGGCCAGTCATATTTCTATTTTCCTTGCACAGGAAGAAGACTCTGGCGGTGATGGCAATCAAACTCAGAACTTTGCTGAAAGTAAGCATGAGCTTATGAATTAAGAATATCCTTGTGTCCATATTGAACAACCTTGTACTGCACACCTTCTTTCATAGACAGAATTCCACATCTACTAGGATCAGGGATGACTAGGAAACAGGGGAGTGCAACTGGAATATTGTCCTAGCCTGCCCCTATACTACCCAAACCTGTCTATATACTGTCCTAGCCTGTCTATATACTACCCTAGCCTATCTATCTACTACCCTAGCCAGCCCCTATTCTACCCTAGCCTATATACTACTCTAGCCTACCCCTATACTACCCTAGCCTGTCTATATACTGCCCTAGCCTGTCTATGTACTACCCTAGCCGATTTATCTACTACCCTAGCCTGTCTATATATTGCCCTAGCCCGTCTATATACTACCCTAGCCTATCTATCTACTACCCTAGCCTGCCCCTATTCTACCCTAGCCTATATACTACCCTAGCCTACCCCTATACTACCCTAGCCTGTCTATATACTGCCCTAGCCTGTCTATATACTACCCTAGCCTAT
Organism: Glandirana rugosa; assembly: GCA_018402905.1. Classification (NCBI taxonomy): domain Eukaryota; kingdom Metazoa; phylum Chordata; class Amphibia; order Anura; family Ranidae; genus Glandirana; species Glandirana rugosa. The sequence goes on from BLSH010256503.1 coordinate 66,344, forward strand.
TTATCTACTACCCTAGCCTGCCCCTATACTACCCTAGCCTGCCCCTATACTGCCCTAGCCTGTCTATATACTACCCTAGCCTGCCCCTATACTACCCTAGCCTGTCTATATACTACCCTAGCCTGTCTATATACTACCCTAGCCCACCCCTTGGAATTGAGCATAATGGTATGTCATATAATTTTTCATTTAGACAAGGTGCTGTTGCATATAAATATGACTTCCTGATAAATGTAGTTTTAGTTTTAATTATCATGGTATAAAATAATGGATGTGGGGGCCTTTTGGTGCGTGTGATTTTTTTTTTTTTTTTTTGGGGGGGGGCAGCATTTCATTCTTGGACCCAGCCAGCACAGTGTCTTAGGCCAGCCCACGTGAGGGGCACAGTAGAAAAACAGGGTATAGCCAAGTGTAGAAAGTATCTGGGAGCACTGGGGTACTGGGATCACTGAAAAACAGGAGTGAGAGTCCCTGATAGCACTGGGGTTTTGGGATCACAGGAATACAGACATAGACAAGAGTCTCTGAAACAGAAGCCGACTAGGCCAGGAGGCAGGGGAACTGCCCCCTGGGCCGCTCTGATGCCCTGAAAAAAGGGCTGCACCACTTCCGCCGCAAACATGCCTAAAGGTTTCCTGGTGAAGAGGAGAAAAAAGTCCATGCTGGTGTCCTACCAAGTGTGGGATGAGGACAAGGCACAGGCTGCCCCCCGGCATTGATGGTGTACGCCGTATCCAAGCAGAGCCCGGCTCCGTTCCCCACCAGAGACTCTCCTCCAGGGGCATGCGGTGAGGTGAGTGGCTGGTTAGGCACTGGCAAGTATCAGAGCCAGATACATACAGATTACATACGCCGTTTGTGTGTGTGCAATTTTAAAGCGTGACATGTTAGGTATCTATTTACTCGGCCTAACATCATCTTTCACATTATATGAAAAAAATCGGTCTAATTTTACTGTTTATTTATTCATGAAACAGTTTCATTCCAAACGCGTTTGAAAAATTGCTGCACAAATACTGTGTAACGTAAAAAGTTGCAACGGCCGCCATTTTAATCCCTAGGGTATCTGCTAAAACAATATATATCATGTTTGGGGGTTCTGAGTAATTTTCTAGCAAAAAAAAATATTATATTTACATGTAGGGGAGAAGTATCAGAATTGGCCTGGGTGGCAAGGGGTTAATTACCATAAGTAAGTAATAAACAAATCATTATTATATATAAGGTAATTTACTATATTTTCTAAAACTGTACTCAAGCAAGTGGCTTAATGGGAAATGACTAAAGTTTGAAGTTATAACTTCAAACCAGTAATTTCACAGTAAATAGATAAATAATACATTATTATCTTATAACATATAGCATAATATTATATGATTTAGCTTGTACCTATTGTGTGAGAAAAAACACAGGATTATGGGTAAATCTTATACATGTAAACTCATGTTTTTTTTCCTTGTAGTTAAGAGGGCTGGAAGGGAGTATTTGTCTTTTAGACACACACCCCCTTCTGTGACACTGCAGTGAGGCGTGCCTCCACTGCAACATTTCTATTGGACAGCTTGGGCCAATGGTGCTTTACCATTGGTCCAAGGCGCTGTCCATTGAGCTCAGTGCCTCTGGCAAGAAGTGAGAAGAGGCACTGTGAGCTCATCCTCTCAGTCTGCTGCAAACACAGTGGGGGTTATTTACTAAAGGCAAATCCACTTTGCACTGCAAGTGCACTTGGAAATGCAGTCGCTGTAGATTGCAGTGCACTTGTAGTGCAGAGTGGGTTTGCCCTTTAGTTAATCAACCCCAATGTGTCAGCTTGTATTTAAACTGACCGCGCTGTGTGTAGCGTCTGACAGGCTGTACAAGGAGCCCCATATCTCCAGAACCATAGATGATAAGAGCCCCACATTTTTACCAGTGGTGGGGTAGGACTTTAGCTACATATCCCCCAAATTTGGTCACGTCACCGAGCTATGACCCTTGAAGTTGATAGTTTTTTTTCTTTATGTTCATGGCTCTGCCTTATCTGACTGCACGTCCCTGCTCTCCTCCTCCGGCCAGCCCCGATCAAGCTGCCTTGGCTCCCCTCTGAAGCCCCCAACCTAAGACCGCACCTGGCCACAGATTATTAATTGGTTATGTTTTGGCCACCTTGAACAGAAGGAAAGACCTGGCGATGGAGCAAAGCACAGGTAACAGAGGGAGCCAAATTCCTTTCAAATTAGGGACATTTTTAGCGCTATGCTATTGGATGGGTCATGCAGCTAAAGGTTTATATATTTCTTTAGGACTCCAGTTCTGAGATTTCCATGTAGTAACTCGATTTTCTGCTTCCTCCCTCAAGCCCATAATTTTGGTGTCACATATCAGTGTCGTAATCCTGTTTATTGTATCATTTGGATCTTTTAACAGGGAATGTGACACCATTGCTTGGCTTTGCAATGGGTGCATTGGTCTGGCAGCTTTAGAATTCAGCTGGGGAGATCGCTGCATTGGAGTCTCTGAGAAAGGAAACTAGTACATGATTCTGCTTTCCTGCAAACAGCCAAAACAAAAATACTGGATTTAAGTAGAATTGTAAAAAAAATTAATACAGTAAATAGCCAGTGTCTGATATGCTGTAATATTTTTAGGGTTGGAGGCTGGATCCATGCAGACATCTGTAATCTTGACTGTTGGCCCTTTAAGCTGCACAGCAGAGCTTTCCACTTAGCCACAGATTTATTTATTTCCATTTATTTATTTATTATTGGTATTTATCCACTTCGGCTTTCCCACTGTAGGACCAGAGCACTTTTTGCGATTCGGCACTGCATCGCTTTAACTGACAATTGCGCGGTCGTGCAACGTTGTACCCAAATGAAATTGATGTCCTTTTTTCCCCACAAACAGAGCTTTCTTTTGGTGGTATTTGATCACCTCTGCGTGTCAATTTTGCAAAAAAAAAAAAAATGTAATTAACCACTTCCATACAGGACACTTACACCCCCTTCCTTACCAGACCAATTTTCAGCTTTCAGCACTCTCACACTTTAAATGACAATTACTCAGTCATGGTACACTGTACCCAAACAAAATTTTTATCATTTTTTTCTCACAAATAGAGCTTTCTTTTGGTGGTATATAATCACTGCTGGGTTTTTTATTTTTTTCAATATAAGTGAAAAAGTAGCGAAATTTTTGAAAAAAAAAAACACTTTTTTTTAGTTTGTATTGAAAAATTTTGCAAAAAAGTAATTTTTCTTCATAAATTTGGGCGATAATTTATACTGCTACATATGTTTGGTAAAAATAACCCAAATTAGTGGATATTATTTATTCTCTGTGAAAGTTATAGGCTGCATTCACACAGGGGCGACCCGACTTC